>CM033646.1:83577352-83784055 GCA_019512145.1 Engystomops pustulosus | reverse complement strand
TGGGTATATATGCATCTGCTGTGTACATACTGTGTATATGGGTATATGTGCATCTACTGTGTATAGATGTATAAGATGCATATACTGTATTTATACACGCATATATTTACATAAGTATATATGTATGTACATTTAAATTATATATATAAAATGATATATTATGCTGGGTATATGGTATGTATGTTCTATATAATGAATGTGTGTGTGTATATGCTGTATATAATGAATTTGTGTGTATTTGCTGTATGTGTGTATATACTTTATGAGTTTTTATATACTCTGTGCGTTAGTGTATAAATGTATATGAGTGTATAAATGTGTAGCTGTGTTACTGGGGGTGATGCGGCTGTATGTAGCGGTGTTACTGGGGGTGAGGCGGCTGTATGTAGCTGTGTTACTGGGGGTGAGGCGGCTGTATGTAGCTGTGTTACTGGGGAGGAGGCAGCTGTATGTAGCTGTGTTACTGGGGCCGAGGTGGCGGTATGTAGCTGTGTTACTGGGGATGAGGCGGCTGTATGTAGCTGTGTTACTGGGGATGAGGCGGCTGTATGTAGCTGTGTTCCTGGGGGCGAGGCGGCTGTATGTAGCTGTGTTACTGGGGATGAGGCAGCTGTATGTAGATATGTTACTGGGGGCGAGGCGGCTGTACGTAGCTGTGTTCCTGGGGAGAGGTGGCTGTATGTAGCTGTGTTCCTGGGGGTGAGGTGGCTGTATGTAAGCTGTGTTACTGGGGGCGGCGGCTGTACGTAGCTGTGTTACTGGGGGAGAGGTGGATGTATGTAGCTGTGTTCCTGGAGGTGAGGCGGCTGTATGAAGCTGTGTTACTGGGGGCGAGGCGGCTGTATGTAGCTGTGTTTCTGGGGGCGAGGCAGCTGTATGTATCTGTGTTACTGGGGATGAGGTGGCTGTATGTAGCTGTGTTACTAGGGGGCGAGGCGGCTGTATGTATCTGTGTTACTGGGGGCGAAGCGGCTGTATATAGATATGTTACTGGGGGCGAGGCGGCTGTATGTAGCTGAGTTACTGGGGGCAAGGAGGCAGTATGTAGCTGTGTTACTGGGGATGAAGCAGCTGTATGTAGAAATGTTACTGGGGTGAGGCGGCTGTATGTAGCTGTGTTACTGGGGGCAAAACGGCTGTATGTAGCTGTGTTACTGCTGGTGAAGCGGCTGTATATAGATATGTTACTGGGGGCGAGGCGGCTGTATGTAGCTGAGTTACTGGGGGCAAGGTGGCAGTATGTAGCTGTGTTACTGGGGGCGAGGCGGCTGTATGTAGATATGTTACTGGGGGTGAGGCGGCTGTATGTAGCTGTGTTACTGGGGATGAGGTGGCTGTATGTAGCTGTGTTACTGGGGATGAGGCGGCTGTATGTAGCTGTGTTACTGGGGATGAGGTGGCTGTATGTAGCTGTGTTACTGGGGATGAGGCGGCTGTATGTAGCTGTGTTCCTGGGGGTGAGGCGGCTGTATGTAGCTGTGTTACTGGGGATGAGGCAGCTGTATGTAGATATGTTACTGGGGGCGAGGCGGCTGTATGTAGCTGTGTTACTGGGGGTGAGGTGGATGTACGTAGCTGTGTTACTGGGGGTGAGGCGGCTGTATGTAGCTGTGTTACTGGGGGCGAGGCGGCTGTATGTAGCGGTGTTACTGCTGGGATAATGGAAAGGAAGCAGGAGGACGTGGATGTACGCTTCACTCAGTGGAGGCCTCCACCAGATTTTGCGCCCAGGATGTACGCTTCACTCAGTGGAGGCCTCCACCAGATTTTGCGCCCAGGGCCCCCACCAACCTTAATCTGGCCCTGCGAGGCTTTATGGGAGAGTTTGATTCCTCAGTACAAGATATATGAAAGCCTGCAAACAGTTTGAGAAAAAAGATTCTCTGGCCTGATGAGATGAAGATTGAACGTTTGGTGTTTATTCTACGAGCTATGTGTGGAGAAAACCAAGCACTGCTCATCACCTGCCAAATACAATCTCAACCCTGACAAATGGTTGTGGCAGCATCATGCAATGGATGATGCTTTTCATCTGCAGGGACAGGGCAACTGGTTGCAATTGAAGGAAAGATGAATGCGGCCAAGTACAAAAAAACAACATTTCACAATATCAAATGAATCTACCTAGCTATCCCATCCTAATACATAATTTATACAATCGTAGTAACAAAACATTACAGTCTGAGTATTCTTATCCTCAATAAATAACATTTTCACTAAATTCACGGATTGCTGTAACACAATATATACATATTGTCACGATTGCGTCTAAATCTCATCTGTAAATACAAACGTACCATTATAAACAGTTCATTCGTTTTAAATCAAGCTTGCTCCCACTCAACCTCCCTTCTCCTTCCAAGCCTTGCTAGATCCACTGTAATTCAACCATTGTGGACAAACTCATAGCTGTGCCTTTTGGCTCTAATAGTGGCCTAAACATCTTCTAAATTCAAAATGGAAGTAGAACCAAATATTGAGAACACTCGTTTGTCAGCAGACCTCTATAAGGTTGCCAGTTTCCCCTTTTTTCCGAAACCTTCCCCCCGCCCCAAATTGTATTTCAGGTGTATTTTCTCTTCTTTTCTTTCTTCATCTTTCGCTGTAATACCAATTGTTAAAATGTTTTTCTCTCTCTTCCCCATCCTTCTCACTAAGGAAACAAATTTGATTCGGAGCTCTGCAATGAACCCCGAGTTCCTGCTGGATTAGGCGGAGTAGGGAATTAAGAGCCAGTACCTAGCGATCATCGTGGGCTTGATCCCCAAAAACATAAAGGCTCCATTCAGGTCGATGGGTGTTGAATCAGATAATTTCAGGCCAGCTGCGTAGTTATTGAACACCAGCAAGAAAGGAATACCCGCATATTGTAGTCGACGCACGATCACACTTTAGCTCTTTGCAAACAAATGCGGACTCAGGAGCCTGTCTGTTTCGCTAGAGATGCAGTTGTTGAATGATATCGGTTAAAAAGAATTTACTTGTGATTCGACGTAAACTCTTTGTGGAATAGGTGCCCCTCCCAGGCTTTTCCAGGATTTTTCTTTCTGTCTGAGGAACTACGCTGAACGGCATACCACATCACGTACAGTTATATCCGGCCTTCTGCTGGTTTAGGACACCCCAGTGAACCGATCAATTTCAACTAGGAAGGGTTTTCTGGCTCCCCTAGTAAAATATGCAATTGTATTGAAAACTGGCTGAGGACTATCCAGAGAGCTGTTGGTTCAATGATCCGACTCGGAATGAGTCACAGTTCACTTGAGTGAGTGGTAGTACCTCAGGTTCTGTGCTTGGCCACTCTACTATTTATATAATTTCCTAATGATATAAAGGAGAGTCGGAAAATAGCAACACTGTAGTCTATTTTTGCATGATGACACAAAATGGTAGTGTAATACAGTCTATGAGGATGTTCATAGGCTGCAGGGGACTTGGCACAACTGAATGTTGGTCATCCACTTGGCAAATGAGGTTTACATGGCGAATAAACAGTAATGTATGCACCTTGGGGCCACTAATCCAAAGGGCTCAAGAAATTGAATCGCTTGGTGGATAATCTGGGAGAGTCCCTTGTTGAGAAGGACCTGCGGAGGTACCATAGTAGGAACTCAAACTTGTATAATCGAATTGCAATGTCAATCAGCTCCTACTAAAGCTAGTAGTGATCATTTCATGTTCAAAAGTGAATGGCGACTCGTGTAGGAGCGATGTAATATTACCACTAAGACAAGGCATGGTTCGGCCAACCTGGAATCATGCTGTCGCAGATTCTGGCCACTCGTCCATAAAAAGGAGCACCTGGACACGTCTGGAGAGGGTTTCAACGTACCGAGCACAAAAACTGATAGGGGTATGGAAGGGATCTTAGTTATGAGGAAAGAGAATTTGTAAAAACACTAGATTTTAGTGTTAGTCGAAAAAAGAGACGACCTACAGAAGGGGACATATTTAAATTTATAAAATATGAATGGGGTCCATACAAAAAAATATGTGGGTATTAAATTGGTTCCAGATTAAAACAAATCAAAAGAGAGGGGCACTGTCTCCGTTTGGAGAAACACAAGTTACAAATCACCAGGGTGACAGGCTTTTTAAATGAGAACTGCAATCTGGATAGTTGCCCTCAGGAGTGCTGGTCACAGCAGGGACGCGAAGGCTTTAAGAAGGGTTCTAGATGGCCTTTTTAACAGCTAAATAACATTGATTGTTATGCTGTAATAGGATTGTGTTCCCCTTAAAAACCCTTCCTCCTCCATCCTCCCTTCCTTGGTTGAACTTGCGATGGACAAGTGTCTTTTTTCACCGTATAATGATGAACTATGAATATTAACGAATGGACTGCTACCTCCTTTAGTTGGTCACCTGTTACGCTGTTCAAGCAGACCTTAGATCTTAAATAGTTCTACTCCTACCTCCTCGATTCTCAAAAGCTCATCTATTTGTAGCAAGGTCTTTTCGCTTTACAGTGCATCTGGACTAAAGTATATGTCTCTTCACATTTTCTATTGTGCTCAAGTTTGTTGGAGTTGAAAGATAGCTAATTGCTTCTGAATTAGTATCCACAGAGGCCTCTTACCTCCTCAAGTTCGTGCAAGCATTTCTACTTCAGTCGGGGAGATTTTTATCTCTAATCGTTTCTCTCTTGGAGAGAGCCGCCAGCATCCATCCTTAAGATCTGGCAAAAGACTGACTTCCCCCTGTGTTACCTCTTAGGGTTACGTTCTGCATCTCCGTTTGAACGCGGAGGCGTGTAGTCTCGACCGCCACCATTCCCCTTCGCAACGAAGGTTTGGGGGCTTCCCAAGTCAGTTTCCTGATGCACCGGAGGCGCCTGCCTCCATGTTGAATCCTCAGCTGTCCCGAGCATACCTGGTCAGGTCGGCTCGTAGGCTGGCTGAGATACCCACTGTGGGAAGTCCGGCCGTTCGTAGCGAGCGATGGAGGATATAGGTCTCCCGTCAGGATGACCGCTTTCCCAGAGTCCTCCTCGCGCATGCATAATCTTCTAAAGCTCCCCCGAAGTCTGGTTAACCTTAGGGGAAGCGGTGCAAGTAGCAGTCACGTAGGCCACTTCAACTCGGGCCTCACTGGCTTCTCCTTCCGCGTGCGGCTCGAAGTATTCTCGCTGGCGGAACAGCTGATTCTCCAGCAGTCGGTGTGAAGCTGATGGACGGGCAAGCACCATGGGGCTCGTGGAAACACCTACTCACGTCAGCGTGTTTCCTGGTCACACCCACCTCCAAACTCACATTTTGAGAGTATAACAACTCGCTATTAAGGTGATTTTGAACGGCCTAAATAAGTAGTAAAATCCCTATAATATTACCCCACTATAGAAACTTACCCCTCAACATAAGTTGTTTCACATGGGTTCAAACAATAGCGACCTTGGTCCGATTGTTAGAACATTTGTGAAATTTTTAGGGAAAATACATTCATTTAGGCCAAAACTGATAATTTCAAAATGAATAAATTCGATAAATAATCTGCATGTTTGATGCCCATTTCTCCCAAGGTACCGATCCCCATATGTAGTGGTAACTTTTGTATGGTCGCATCGCCATTCACATCCATTTTGTATTGTCAAATTGTACACAGCTATACAGTTTTTATTTTTTTGCTAATGTGAACATTGAGGGCTTATAGTCATGGAGAACGTCACGTAAGATACACATTAACTGTGTGAGATACTCTAGTTCCACTTAGGGGTACTGAGCTCATTGCATGAATTGAAATGAACTAAACTAAACAACATCATCAATCTTTTATTTAGGATTTTTAGCCCTTTTTTTCTCCGCTGAATGTAACGTTAAAAATAATATTAAATCTGATTTTATCGTGGTTCCCTACCATTGCGGAGATTACCTCACTTATGTGTATTTTCTTATCTTTGCTCAATTTTACTGAGCAAAACCAATATGAGAAAGAAAACGCATGGGTTTTACATATTGACAATCTTCGTGGGGGTGCAGGGGCCATAACGTCTGTTTTTTGTTGGGGGGGTGGGACAGTCTGGTTGAGGGCTTTATTTTTTTGCAAAAAGAGTTGTTCTTTGTCGTTATTCAATTATGCGCATACATCCTTTTTGGATTCACCTTAGTGAAAAATTTTTGTGGATGGTATTTGAATGAAAAATCGTTCACCTAGCTGTTTCAATATGTGTTAGATTAATGTTACAGTTTACAACGGAAGGCAGTTATACGCAAATATGTTTTTTTTGAAGTGTTTTTTTTTTGGATATAGACTTATTGCATTTATGTGTAACTTGGAGAACTTAATTTGATTATTATTTATGTATTTATTATTATTTTATAAAGATGAATAATTCCTTTTTTGTTTTTTTACATTTTTCTACAACATCCATACTGGGGCTTGCGAACATAGCGTTCATCCGGATGCTGTTTCAAGCTCTTACACTGCAATACAATAACGTACAGCCAGGGTGTCGTGCAGGAGCGCGAGAACCCGCCAGAAGAAAGTGAGCCAGGATCCGAAAACGCGCTTCTCAATGGACAAACTCATTTATTCAAATGACAACAAATGTGAGCAGTGTAAAACATAAATGGTCTGGCACTAAAACTACACGCTTCTCCCAGGTCCGAATTGCACACCTTCCTCAATGACCATAAAATTGGCAACACGGTAGTCTAACAGAGAAAAAACATAAATACAGAAATTAATAAAGAGTAGATTGCTTTGGGGGATCGACACATTAAACAAATTCATACAAGCTGTAATTATTAAATACATCAACATCTGATTTAAAGGCTTGTTGTTCAGAATTCAATATATATAAGCTATATATTATATTATTATATATATATAAGTATATATATACAGTATGTAAAGCGATAGTAGAATACAATAACAATAAGGAGTCATCAATGTAGTTTATGTGTTTAGACCCTTGGTAGTGGTTTACTTCAGACAAAGGTATAGAATAAAATTAAGCAAATGAAAAAATAGACATATGCATATAAAAACAGTATGATAGTTAATAAAACTTAATCACACTGACCCGGCTAATCGACTTCAGTGTAAACCGGTGGGGTCTGGATGCAGCTGTGACGGAAGAACGCGAAAGATCTCTTTTTTTATTTGCTTAATTTTAATGTCTTACCTCTTATGCACAAGTACACACTACCAAGGTCTACGACATCATAAACATTGATGTACTCATTATATGGATATTATATTAAGTTTATCTACATTATATTATCTCAATTTCTACCTCAAACTTAATCTAGCATTTATTTTTATATATAGTTTAGTTGAATTACTGACGCAAGCTTTTAAACAGATGTCGTAATTTAAAATTTCAGCTTTGTATGAATTTTTATGTGTGCTCTCACTTAAATAAATTTTCTTATTTATTTGGTATTTATACTTATTTCTCTGTTAGAATGACTGTTTGCAATTTTGTCTGGACCTGAGGAAGGGTGTCAAGTCTCCACCCAATATGCTTAGTCAACCATTAATATGTGATCTCCATCTACAACTTGTTTATCTTTGCTAAATAAACAAGTTGTCTGATTTGAAGCGCGTTTCGGAATCCTTCGCTCCTTTCTACACACCACCACGACCATTTGACCATGCCGATTTGGCACCCATTTCGGAACGCAGACGCCGTGCAGGAAGCACAGTACAGGAAGTCCCTGGGTTACATACAAAGATAGGGTCTGTAGACAATTTGTTGTCTATAAGTGGTTGAGTTTTGTAGGTAGCTCGGAAATGTATGCTTATCATGTACCACCCCCGACTTTTTTAGGTCTCTGAGACAATTGATTTTTATTAAAAATGTTGGGTTGTCATAGACTCATATCTAACACTAAGCGCTCTTCCAAGACAAGTTTGACAACGTGTTCATCTGTTCTACGTAGGCCTAGATACTAAAGTACAATAATAATACCAATATCAGAGGTTCGGTTTGATAAATATGGGATCGTATGTAAGTTCGAGTGTTCTTAAGTGTAGGGAGACCCAGCCTGTAGATTTTGCGATACAGATTGATTGTATGTACTTATATTAAGAAGACAAATACAGTTGTATTGACTATTAATGACCTATAATAGTGACCCTAGACACCTGTAGCCACAACAAACCATTAGAAAAGTCTCTGCAACATAAGCACCAGAGAAGTATATCAAAGATCCGTATGTACTAGATAACAAACCCTCCACCTTACACCCCATCCCCAGAATTCATATCCCAAGGTGTATGACTTTGAACAACTTAAAGTAGTCTGAACCTAGTCACCATGATGACCCATTTTTTATTGACACTCCCCCGTACCCACGAGCATAGTCACATACACATGCACAATAGTGTGTTTTTTACAGTATAAAAAAATTAAAGGTTTTACAGAAAACAAAGATTGTTATTGTGTCCTATTCCATTGGCAGTCTTGCTGTGTGACTTAGCAGTTGCCAATTTGGGTTGAGGGGCGAGGCGAGAGGAGCCAGCTTCCCCTCCTCACACCCCCCACCTTGGGAAAACATGTGACCTTTCAATATTTAAAAATGGGTCACATGGAGGAGCGTGCCCGTTGAAAGTCCGAGACCACCCTCAGGCGAGAGGCCAGCTTCTTCCCACCTTGGAGAACCGCATTCCAGCCCCTCCCTACTATAGCAACTTACCTTACGATCACACAGGCATGCTAATGAAAGGTACAATTACACATATCTTTTTTTCTGTAAAACCATTTTAATACAAAAACACTTGGCACAGCGTATGTACTATGCTCTGTGGGGACTGAGGGAGTGCTAAAAATGGGTCTCCTGGTGACAGGTTGCCTTTAATTATCCTGTTTTATTTATTCAATGTGTCCCTTGACCTCATACACATTCTTAAGAAGCTAGGGAGAGTTGACTATTGCAAACGTATCTTATTTGCAACAATGGTTGTGATGTATCGTCCTGGTGTGTTTTATCCATTTCCCCCAAATTTTGTCGATTTGGCTATTGAGTTCCTTTTCAAGTAGGAGCCTATTCCTCCTGAGTACACTGTTCTACCTCTATTTATGGTATTCCCTCATTGATGGAGGCGACGGCCTTATCCACTGTGTGCTGCATTAGCTTCCTAGCCTAATACAGAGACGGGTCTAGATCCCTAGCATTGAGAGCTGGTGGAAAAGTTTTGTCATTGTCTAAAACCACAAACAGGCGGAGAGAGTGTCACTTTCCCTAAAATTTCCAGCCCCTCCTTCAAAAGGCCCACATTCCCACATCATGTGCAGAACACCTGCTACTGTCCTACTGCTACTACCTAGGACAGTT
Organism: Engystomops pustulosus; assembly: GCA_019512145.1. NCBI lineage: Eukaryota > Metazoa > Chordata > Amphibia > Anura > Leptodactylidae > Engystomops > Engystomops pustulosus. Next base: position 83,774,777 of record CM033646.1, on the reverse strand, counting down.
TGAGTTCCACAAACCCCTATTTGGAATAACAACTGCGGGTGATCTATACGCCGTGCAAGAGGAGAAGCTGGACATGCTATGGGCTGATGGCGGTTCTTCTTGTAGGCCCGCTCATAGCGTCTATACAAAGATCCGCCTTTACAGTATTCAGACTCCTTTACATTTGACTCTTTGTTTCATTACAGCCAATTATTCTTATTATTCTCATTAAAGTGCACTCTGCATCCCGTCTTGATAGAAAATAGCAGAAATGTAGATATAGTTGCTAATTATTGCATAGAAAAACTGAAATATCCATGATCATAAGTATTCAGACCCTTTGCTGTGACACATCATATTTAACTCACATGCTATCCTTTCCTTCAGATCCTCCTTGAGATGGTTCTCCTCCTTCACGGAGTCCAGTCTGTGTTAATTAAACTGATAGGACTTCAGCAGGAAAGGCACACACCTGTCTATATACAGACCTCATAGTGCACTACTGATCCCCCTTTTGCAGTTCCTTAGTTGCCCTGATTCTATAAGCTCGGAGGCAAAATGCGGCAAGCACAGATCTGGCAAGATTACAAAATAATTTCTGCAGCACCAAAGGTCGTAAGAGAACAGTGTCTCTATAATCTTTAAATGAAAGACGTTTGGACACCACCACAACCACAATTGGCCATGCGCCAAACTATGGAATTGTGAAAGAAGAGCCTTGGTGGGAGAAGTAAAGAAGAACTCCAAGTTCACTGTAGCTGAGCTCCAGAAATGCAGTAGGGAGATAGAAGAAAGTTCCATTAAATATCACTGCAGTCCCTCCACTAGTCAAGGCTTCAGGGCCGGATTATCACCATCTTGCCCCCCCCCTAGGGGCCCCCCACCAGATCGCACCTCCTCGCCACCCGTCTGAGATGCCCGCCGCTCCCAGACTCAGGTGACCGCCTCCCCCTCATCTCCCTGCACCACAGAGATGCCCCCGTCACAGGTGACAACCGCCTCCACCTCCAGACCGCACCATTGGCACAGGTGATACCGCCTCCCCGCCCTCCCGCACAGGTTACCACCTCCTGGCCCCCCATCCCCAGCCATGCATGGCCGAGAAACGAACCTCCGCCGGCCCGCCTGAAGAAAACCCGCTCGATCCCCCCGCCCCCCTCTGTTCCCGCTCGAACTATCATCCACCACCCCCCCCTCCCCAGCCGAACAAGCGAGCCATGGCACAGGTGACCACCTGCCGGCCCGCCCAACTCTCCCGCCCGAACAAGCAACCCCTCTTGACCCCCCGCCCCCTGCTCAAGCGAACCCCCCCTTCCACTCCCCTTGAAAAAGCACCCTGCCCCCACCTCCCCGTCTGAACAAGCGACCACCCCCCTTTCCGCTGCCCGCTTGTGAACAAGCACCGCCGACCCCTCCCGGCTGAACAACAACCTAAAGACCCCCCACTACCTGAAGCCACGTCTGGTCACCCTAAAAGGTAAGTATATACATATGTATTTATTCTGTGTGTATATATGTATAACGTTTATATAGTATATACTGTGTATATGTGTATATTCAGGGTATAGTGTGTATATATGTATGTACAGCATATATGTGCATCTACTGTATGTATATTTGTATATATGCATATACTGTGTATTTATGTGTATATACTGTTTATTTATGTGTATATACTGTGTATTTATGTGTATATACTGTTTATTTATGTGTATATACTGTGCATATACTGTGTATATGGGTATATATGCATCTACTGTGTATATACTGTGTATATGGGTAATAGTATGCATCTCTGTGTACATACTGTGTATATGGGTATATGTGCATCTACTGTGTATAGATGTAAAGATGCATATACTGTATTTATACACGCATATATTACATAAGCATATATGTGTGTACATTTAAATTATATATTAAAATGACATATTATGCTGGGTACTATGGTATGTATGTTCAGATAAATGAATGTGTGTGTGTATATGCTGTATATACTGAATTTGTGTGTATTTGCTGTATGTTGTATATACTTTATGAGTTTTTATATACTCTGTGCGTTAGTTGTATAAATGTATATGAGTGTATAAATGTGTAGCTTGTTACTGGGGGGTGATGCGCTGTATGTAGCGGTGTTACTGGGGGTGAGGCGGCTGTATGTAGCTGTGTTACGGGATGAGGCGGCTGTATGTAGGGGGTGTTACTGGGGAGAGGCGGCTGCATGTAGCTGTGTTCCTGGGGGCGAGGCGGCTGTATGTAGCTGTGTTACTGGGGTAGGCGGCTGTATGTAGCTGTGTTACTGGGGATGAGGCAGCTGTATGTAGATATGTTACTGGGGGCGAGGCGGCTGTACGTAGCTGTGTTCCTGGGGAGAGGTGGCTGTATGTAGCTGTGTTCCTGGGGGTGAGGTGGCTGTATGTAGCTGTGTTACTGGGGATGAGGTGGCTGTATGAAGCTGTGTTACTGGGGGCGAGACGGCTGTACGTAGCTGTGTTACTGGGGGAGAGGTGGATGTATGTAGCTGTGTTCCTGAAGCGAGGCGGCTGTATAGCTGTGTTACTGGGGGCGAGGCGGCTGATGTAGCTGTGTTTCTGGGGCGAGGCAGCTGTAGTATCTGTGTTACTGGGATGAGGTGGCTGTATTAGCTGTGTTACTAGGGGGCGAGGCGGCTGTATGTATCTGTGTTACTGGGGCGAAGCGGTGTATATAGATATGTTACTGGGGGCGAGGCGACTGTATGTAATGAGTTAGGGGGCAAGGAGCCAGTATGTAGCTGTGTTACTGGGGATGAAGCAGCTGTATGTAGAAATGTTACTGGGGTGAGGCGGCTGTATGTAGCTGTGTTACTGGGGGCAAAACGGCTGTATGTAGCTGTGTTACTGTTGGTGAAGCGGCTGTATATATTGTACTGGGGGGCGAGGCGGCTGTATGTAGCTGAGTTACTGGGGGCAAGGTGGCAGTATGTAGCTTGTTACTGGGGGCGAGGCGGCTGTATGTAGATATGTTACTGGGGGTGAGGCGGCTTGTATGTAGCTGTGTTACTGGGGATGAGGTGGCTGTATGTTAGCTGTGTTACTGGGATGAGGCGGCTGTATGTAGCTGTGTTCCTGGGGGTGGAGGCGGCTGTATGTAGCTGTGTTTCTGGGGATGAGGCAGCTGTATGTATTATGTTACTGGGGGCGAGGCGGCTGTATGTGCTGTGTTACTGGGGGTGAGGTGGATGTACTTAGCTGTGTTACGGGGGTGAGGCGGCTGTATGTAGCTGTGTTACTGGGGGCGAGGCGGCTGTATGTAGCGGTGTTACGGCTGGGATATGGAAAGGAAGCAGGAGACGTGGATGTACGCTTCACTCAGTGGAGGCCTCCACCAATTTTGCGCCCAGGGCCCCCACCAACCTTAATCTGGCCCTGCGAGGCTTTATGGAGAGTGTGGATTCCTCATACAAGATATATGAAGCCTGTCAAACATGTTTGAAGAAAAAAGATTCTCTGGCCTGATGAGATGAAGATTGAACGTTGGTGTTATTCTACGAGCTATGTGTGGAGAAAACCAAGCACTGCTCATCACCTGCCAAATACAATCTCAACCCTGACAAATGGTTGTGGCAGCATCATGCAATGGATGATGCTTTTCATCTGCAGGGACAGGACAACTGGTTGCAATTGAAGGAAAGATGAATGCGGCCAAGTACAAAAATATCCTGTATAAAAACCTCCATGACAGATTTGCCCTGGGTGCTAAGTGTGGATGAGTGCCACACCAAATTTTAACCCCTTATTGACCAAGCTCATTTGTGCTCACTTGTGCAAAACCATTACCATTACAGGGTTCACTGCCATGCGATTGCAGGGTGCCGGTAGGAGAGGGAAGGGACATCCCTCCCTCAGCTGGTATGTAGTCCGTTTCGTATCCGATCCGGTCTGTTAGAGCAGGAACCCGGCTGTTGTATGACAGCTGGGTCACTGTTCTTCACCCGTGCAGAACTTAGGTAAGGCCAACTGAAAAACCCATCAGCCTAGACTTAGTGACTGGCGGAGAAATCCTTATCCATGGTATCTTTAACATGAAGAATGCCATAGAATGGCAAAGGATATATGCTGTATACATGCATATATCAAATCTACAATCTTACAGCATTGTTCCACAGCATTATTTCTATAAGAAATATTATCTCCAATAATCTCCAAATGATCACATATCACATATTTTTTGTGGGCTAAGAACTCATAACTTCATAACATAATCAATAAGCCCTTGTTTGATTTTATAATACTAAATGTTAAATCCATACAGAAAGCAACCACTGAAAACGTAGAGTATTGAAACTCAATGGAATAGTACTGCCTCAACTGCCCTGCTATTCTTCATTTTACCAGGGTTCTAGAAGCTCAGAAAGTACAATATATTATGGTTATAGGCTTCATATTTTGGATTAAAAAAGAAGACAGGAGGTAGGAAAAAGAAAAAAAGCTGTTGAGGATTGGGGCCAACCTAGGACCACGACAGATGTGCAGGAGCTAAATACTGACCTCCTAATAAGGTTTCTTTGCAACAGAAATCACCTAAGGCCCCTTTCACACTTGCGTTTTTCACGCGCGTTTTCTGCGCGTGCCTTTGATGTGCAGAACTTGCATTGCACTCTGACCCATTGTAATCAATGGGTCTTTTCAGACTTGCATTTTTTTTTCATGCACACACGCACGTTTTTTTAGCGCGCGTTTAAATCTCGACATGCTCTAGTTTTGCAAGTCACGCGCGTGAAAAACGCACCATACAAGTCTATGGAGATGCATCAAAAACGCATTGCACTCTGAGACACTTGCAAGTGCAATGCCAAAGAACTATATGGAGAGTCTTACTTGGCTCTCCAGAGGGCAAACCATACCTTAACCCTTCGGTGCATTGACTTATTTGGTGTCTATTAGCTGTCAGAGCTGTGTATCGCCTGAAGGGCAATCCAGAGCGGTGCTACCTTCAACAAGGACTCTTCAAAGCTTCATTAAGAGCTCTCACCTGGCCAATGCTTTAACACCCCACTGCAATCACCAGCTGCAGCCACGTCCTACATCCCTTCCAGCATTTCAGCTGCAAGTTCAGACCCGAAGTCCTGTCCCAAAGCACCCCATCAGGTGTCCTGGTACCCTAAGGCCTATATTATGTTCCTATTTTCTGGGTAAAAGACTTGGCTCATCAGTCAGAAATTGTACTCTAGAGCACTGAAGAACACTGCTTCAAATAATTCACTGGCATACTGAACTTCCTTATAATTTTACTCAACCAATTATTAAAGGCACATGTTATATATAGATAGGCTGACACACATGTGTCCCTTCTATAAATCTGTATGACCAACTCTTTGCATAGAAATATAAAACCGCAAAGAAACAAGAGTATACAGGTCCAATTAAATCAATACATTATTAATAAAAATAAATATGGATAACACACATATTAAAAAGCATCAGTGATGGTACTTCAAAATAGACTATATTGCCATCTAGACCGATTAGAACCAAGGAAATATATTGCAGAAAAATGTGCAAGTGCAAAATATATATAAATACTAATGGGTAAACATATTACTCTTTCAACATAAAAATCATTATGGCACCATAGCCATGTTGAAATCGTGCTCATTATACATCAACATATAGGGATTAGTTACCCATTCAAGAAAGACTCCTGGGTCCTGGGCTGTGGTCAATATCTCCCCAATATATTGACCAAGATATAAGATATGTCATTTATATTTATGTCTCTTTTTCTTAATAAAGTATTGTTTTAATTGAACCTGAATACTCTTGATTCTTTTTTGGTTTTATATTCCTTATAATGTTTCTCTATATGGGGTAGTTCAGCCCTCTAATAAAGATACATTGGATCAGAGGTTCTGTTTTGACACGCAAAAATGTTTTGATTAAAGATAAATGACTCCCCATGTCCTAAGGTTCTGAAACACCTCCATTCTACAATTGCTAAACCTTCCCCTTGAGGTGTATGGTGGACCTTACATCCCTCATGTAGGAATTCTTCTTTTTATTCAACCCCTCAAAAGTCCTATCAATGTATTGATTATGTATTCATTTCGTCATATCTTCAGCTTCCCTCGAAAGCACAAATTGGCCATACATCCATCTCAGACTATGTATCTGTACATGTCTCTCATTGTCACTTACTTACTCTATTCCTCATACTCCTAGCAACTTAATAAGACCCTTCTGCAAAAATAAACTTAGGATACCGTAGCAAAATATTTTTCAGAAAACATAGATGAGTCTCTCAACACTGATTTTTGAAGCCCATAAAAATCTGTGGGAAATTTGTAGCTGTGGGAACGTACATTAAAAAAGAAAGAACTAGAAAAAATTGACCTTACCACCAAGAGGGACCTTTTGAAACTGTCAAGGGTGACCCTGCAATCCATGTCTCAGATCGCGGGTGCACCCGTGCGTTGCCCGGCCCCGGTCTGGGGTCGTAGCGCGGGTTGCGGCTAACATCTTTATCCCCTGTGGTGGTCCAAGGAGTCCACTGACTTTAGTCACAGGGGATTATTCCCATAGACTGTGACAGAAATAAAGCTAAATCTTAAAACTGCTAAATATTTTATAGCAAAAATAGAATTTATATGCATGGTCTATAGGAGGAATAGGAAACAGAAAGCTTTAATTAAAAAGATTAAATCTTCCACGGGAGAATACAATATAGATACTGAAGTAATTGCCACTGAATATTTCATACCCATCCTCTATAATAGCACAAGACCCTACTTTCCCTGGGGATCAAAATTTCTTCTAATCCTAATCGCTAGTACTGTCTAAACTTTTATGATAACTTATCAATTCCTTCCCATTTCTTCCACAAACACAGGAGTTGAGTGGTGGACTGGCAAGAAAAGACCTCCTCAAAACTATAAAATCCTGATTGAACAATCTTATTGAAATCTAGTTAATAACTCTCTAATACAACCATTTCTATAGTTTCTATCTATTTAAATACTCCCTTATTCTTAACTCATTAAATATTCTAACAAAAGGTCTTATAAAGACATGGCACTCTTTACCTATGTTGATAAATTATGGTCTCACCCTTCACCACTCACGAAGTTAGGAGACTTGTTAGGGATAACCCCCCCACTTGGACGGTGTGGCTTTGCCACCGAGTTAGATGGCCGCATAGACCAGGAGCTCTGCTAAGCCACAGCTGCTGAGGGCTCCTTGCCAGTGACACATAGTGCTCTTGGAAAAGCATATGGGCAAGAAGGGAGCCACATGTGAGCAGCCAAATCGACGTGTTCAGCGTTTTTTTCCCAGCCTCTCAGTCCTCACACAGCATTGGCGCTGACAGTGTATGCATTAACCCTTCTACATCCTCACTGCTGCAGCCATCTTTTTTTCCCGCCAGCAAACACAAGACGAGTTTCTCAACCTAAACCAAGCCACCACACTACGGATACAGCTCCTACCTTTGGTCAGAAACTCCATCTCCCAGAGGCCGCGACCAAGTCTTTGATGCAGCTTTCAAAACTGCAGGTATCCTAGACACCCAAAGCTTTACATCAGGCATCTAGCCCTCAGCACAGTGCTAACTCACCATCTGTGAGCCTGGATAAACAGCCCCAAAAGCTCCATACTATTGGCCACCTAAACAGTGAGTAACTTACCAGGACTGAGCGATGTATTTGCCGCTTTCTAGACCACGAATAAGGAGGTTTCAGAAAACAAGCTGAAGGAGATTTCAGATGCACTGAGGAGGAGCTCCTAACCGACAACATGCTACAAATGGTGGCACCATTCCAAACCCCAGTCTCAGATCTCCAGACCTTAGTCACCCATGTGGAAGTCAAAGATGGCAGAATACACCTCAGCTTGCCGACCTTTACTAACTTCCTCCTTCATTCCCTCTTTGATGTCTGTCTCATGCTGATGAGAGAGTTTACTCTTCCTACTCTCCCAGACACCACATAGACACTTTTCTTGATAGCATTGTCCTTCCCTACCTTTCTCCAACCCAACTCCAGGAGCTTAACAGCCCAATTACCTTATCTGAAATCCTTAAAACCATAAAGACTCAGCCACAAAACATATCACCAGGCCCGGATGGTTACCCGAATAAGCACCACCTGAAGTTGGCCCTCCTACTGGCGCCTAACCTACTAAAAGTCTTTACTAGGGTAGCGGAAACTGGTACTTTCCCTCCTGACTTATTTGTGACTATTCCCATAGTCGGTAAACCTCCCACGGAACTCTCCAATTTCTGCCCGATTTCACTTCTTAACAACAATATGCTAAAATACTAGCCACCAGACTCATAAAAGATGAGACAGTTTCACCCAAAACAGGCAAGCTCCTGACAACACTTTAGGAATCATAGCATTGATGCAATTTTGTGAACACCATGGGATCTATGCTCAGTGGACGCCGAGAAAGCGTTCTCTGTCCTGTTCCGTCTAACAGCACAAGGTGATGCCCCCTGTTCCCTATATTCTTTAATTCTTCATTGAGCCACTAGCTGAGGCTGTCAGAATCAACACTCAAATCAAGGGAGTTGATGTAGACAGAGATTCCCACAAAATCACATTATTCACCAAGAACATAATTCTAGTCAATACCTAGTCATCAACATCCCTAGACCACTCCTTTAAACTCCTTGAAGAATATCATAGAGTTGCGTATTACAAAGTCAACCATTCCAAATCGCAAATCCTCCCCAATGCAGACCCTCTCTTTATAAGACCAATTTCCCCACCCTGAAAAAAAAAAAAAAAGCTCACTGATTACTCTCAATTTATAACTTCTTGGTTTGGCATGGTCGCCAACTACAAGATAATTATCCTCCAGAAATATCTTAATCTCCTAAGAACTCTTCCCATTGCCAGAAGACAGGTCAGAAGACAGCTTAGCAATTTTAACTGGCAGGCTAAAAAACCAAGAACATCCATGGCAGTACTCACAAGGCATATAAGGGTGCGTGGCCTGGGTCTTCCCTGCTTGTGGAAGATTGGAGGCTGCCATTTCCTGTAGCCATTCCAGTAAAATTGGACCAACCGATTACTAAACACAACAATCAAACTTGTGACTTTTTGACTGTCCACAAAATCAAAGACTTTCTTCACACTCATCCAAAAAAGTCGCCCTTAGCCAATAGCTAAATTATCAGCATCTTGAATAGCTCAGTGACCTAAGATCATAGCCCCCATATACAAACTCAACAATAAAACCAATATGCAACTGACTACACCCCTGCAAAGTAGAGACCTTGACGTATCCATTTTCCTGGTAGAGTGGCAGCAGGCCTGCTTAGATGTACAAACCACCATGAAGCGGCTATCAAAACTGCACTTAGGTGGTATTACATCCCTTTGCGTTTGCATCATTCTTCTCCAAAGTGTTGGAGGAGATATGGCTGTAGAGGATCCCTGCTAGAGGATCCCGATACTCTATGGCTTTGCAACCATTTTTCCCAAATATGGAACTCAATTATTCAGATAATATGCACACTTGCTTATGTAAACTAAACTTTCATTAAATACCATTAGAAGACTACCCCATTCTTCATATACAGCAATGCAACATAAAGCTGACCAAGAGAAAAAGTATGGAGATTGCAAATCAATTCCTGATACTTTCAAATAATGTTTTTGAGCCTTGTTTTTGGACACAAGAAATACTAGATGAACTGGAAATTGGAAGAGTTTAAAGTCAAAAGGCAAATCAGATGGAATGATTGGAATAAAATCCTCCCCTCCTTTGGCACATCCTGTCAAAATGATTGATTGAAATACATATGGAAACAGGTTATGAATCAAGAGTCTTGTTCCAATGTACATCTTTGGTGAATCCAAATTTCTCAAAAGCAAAATAGGTGCTACAAATAATGCTTGAGAAGGGTCTAAGACTGTATCTACTAATCTGTAGGTCTTGCACACTCCTGGAAGGAGACTTTGAAGATTGAAGATTGATCTTGTTGACACTATTATTTTTAGGAGCCAGAATATCTCCTTCACACAGCAAGCCAGACTTTCTGAAGTGTAGTTTAATGTTTGGGAAAACCTTTGCTTTTAGATTCTCAATGGTTGTCACAATATGGGAAAATTTGCCCAGAAGCATAATCTCTCCAGTGGTTGAATTTACTGGTGCCTGTTCTTCATGAATACCTACATACATACATACATACATACATACCTACATACATACATGTTTGTGATTTTTACTGTTTATTTAGTTTTATATCAGTTCCAGGAAAAGGGTGGTGATTTGCATTTTTTTTAAAAAAAAATAATTTTTAATTTTTTACAATTTTTTAAACCCTCTTGGATACTTTAACCTTAGATGGTCTGATCGTTTCTACTATCAACTGCAATACTAATATATTGCAGTATATGGCATTTCTACATAACATTCATTGTAGGAAATGGCGACTTCAACAAAGGTGGCGGTGCTCAAAGGGTTAATAATCGCAATCGGTGCAAGCACTGATATCGGGTATTAGTGGTGGGTGTTTGATTCTATATACAGCAAACCCCACCTCTGTATGACGAGGGCTCACCTTGTGAGACCTTTACATGCATGCATAACAGCTCGCAGAGTGTTGAGGTTAAAGCCCCTGCATCCGTTTTTTGTCTGACTTTGTTCTCCGATGAGGATTCGGGTTCTGCCGGGATTCACTAAGGTCCGTGAGCCCGATGCGACACAATCCGCTCTTGTGAGCCAAAAACCTGGGGCAATTCAGGGACAAACGGCGCAAAATGGTAATATTCAGGAAACCCGGCGATTTGGCACCTTAGTAAATGAGCCCCATTGTGTTAACTCCAATGTAATTAGGCAAATCTCCACTCCTCAGTTGTTGTATTGCTGTTGTAAATGCCATATGTGAACGCAGCCTGAATGTGTTCTTTAATTTTGATCAGTGTTCTGTAACAATTATCTCATTGATATATGTGACATTCCACTGCTTCACTGATAAGTCAGTTACTTTGTATATTAAATGTTGTGCTGTAACATTGTACACAATGCAATACATATGTTTTTGATGTTTTGAGAGGACATTCCCACAAAAGTTCTAAATGAGAAGGAGTGGGGCAAACTGCCAGTAGATACATGGTGGCGGCGTCTGTGATAGACTGAAGATATGGCGCAGTTTTTTTGTTATAGAGTACAGGCTGTCCCTGGGTTACATACAAGCTAGGATCTGGAGGTTTGTTCTTAAGTTGAATTTGTATGTAAGTCGAAATTGTATATTTTATAATTGAAGTTCTAGACAAAATTTTTTTTCTTTTGCCCTAGTGACAATTGGAGTTTCAAAATTTTTGCAGTAATTGGACCAAGAATTATCAATAAAGCTTCAGTACAGACACTTTACAGCTGATCATTGCAGTCTGGGACTCTAGTAAAGCATCCAGAAAGTTTCACCAGAGGTCACAGTGGGCAGAGGGGACCGTCTGTAACTATGGGTTGTCTGTAAGTCGGGTGTCCTTAAGTAGGGGATCGCCTGTACTTAGTTTCTGTACCTTATAATTACAGAACATACTAACAATCAATTTCTTTACTTAAGTAATTTTAGAAAATCACTTTGAAATATTTGACTTCCAGTTCTGTTATTGCCTATAAAGAAGGAAAAGGCATACCATACATAGTTTTAAATTGTTTAAGCAGAAGTTTTTTATTCATTCTGTTCAAACATGTGTAGGAAAAAAAGGAACATGCAGTGTTGGAATGGCCCACTGGAGAATAATCCAATAGGCCGAGCTGCAACATCTCTAGAGCAGGAAGAAACCACTTCCTGTTTTCAAATTAGAGGCCCCGTCCATCAGTCCTGGGCCTCCTCACTACAATATGTGCAATTGTTTGGGGTCACTGGACCATCCACTGTCTCCTGCTGTCCCTGATATTAAAAGTTTACAGGCATGTAGAGGGATAGAGGCAATGCTTTCTAATGGCAGTTTATGAAAATATATTTAGTTTAGGGGGGTTATTTTGCCTGACGTGTTCTCTTTAAGCTCTGCAGGCTATTGGCTAATGTAGGGGAGGAAGACTAGCAGGCCATACACCCTGGCTGTAAAAACCATCAGGCATAAAGGAGCTTCAGCCCCCCATGTGTAGCAGACCTCCATGCGCAGCAGGAAGGGTAGCTGCAGGGTCGGACTGGGGGGCTTAGGGCCCACCAGTGAAATAGATTCTGGGGGCCCACCTACCGCTGACATCCCCGGTAACACCGCGGCATTTACTTGCCTTTGAGGGGTCTTTCCCCCACAAGGCCCCCCCCCCACCGTTTTCGGGGGGGCGCTGATCATTGCTATGGCAGCCCTGCAAACGGAGGAACCTGCAATAGCTTCAGGTGTCTGCAGGGCCAGATTAAGGGTCCCAGCAGTGTGGAGCACCTCATTTAGGACAGGCCCCCCCAGCTTGGCAGCCGATGCGGGGCCCCTCTCAAAACAATATTTGTAACAAGATACCAGATACTTAGACTACATTCACATGAACGTATGCCCGCTGTCCAGTGCTGGTGAGGAGGAGGGATGTACAGTGCACAAACTGGGAAGGTTCCTACCTTCTTTTCCTTGTGCACGGAGAGGTATGATGCCACACATGTTGGGGCATATATGGGGACATATATATGACCGCAAGCTTGCGGCCTCATATACCCCCAATGGACGGTCATGTAAATGTGGCCTTATACTGTTTCAAATATCAGCCCAAGCTCTAGAGATTTTAGAAACATCGGTATATTTAGTTTTAGATTTGTTTATAAATTCCTACATATCGGTAACTAAACCAATTCCAATTTTGGTCCATGATAAACCAAAAAATACTCCCGCTATACTATTACCAAACAATGATACTACAATAGGCAGTCCCTAATTAAGAACAACCAACTTACAGACGACCCCTAGTTACAAATGGACCTCTGGATGTTGGTAATTTACTGTATTTTAGCCTTAGACTACAATAAACATCTGTAACAGTTATCTACTGTGTCGGAAATGAAGCTTTAATCCTGGTTCGTATGACAACTCAACATTTTTAAAATACAATTGCCACAGAGACCAAAATAAATGCAGCTGGGGTTACAATGATATAGTTTACAACTTGCATACAAATTCAACTTAAGAACAAACCTGCAGAATCTATCTTGTCGAGGACTGCCTGTACTGATACCAATTAAAACTATGACAAGACCAGTATTCCAAACAATAGCGCAACAATTTCCAAATAATCCCTCCAAACTATGACCCACAGCATCACCACAACATGAAGAGAATACCAACCCACAGATAATGAAAACAGGACTCTATACACAGACCGGTATTACCAATAATTTACCACATATAAACTCCATTTACTGATGAACTTTACCGCCATATTGTTATCATACAAACACCACCGAGCAAAGGGCAATATCACTACTGACACCTCTGTACAAGGCCCAAATAATAACATTACATCCTCATTATCACTTCTACATAATTACTAAATATAGTAATTACCATATAGTAGTAGATACCAGTCCTGCACAGTCCCCGCATATATCATATATACCCCTCACACCACAACTTCTGCAAAATCCGCAAAAAACGACACCACCCACAGCTCCATACCCAGTATAAAAAGTTATTGGCGCCAGAAGATGGCAAAATCCCCCCAAATTTTTGTACAGGAGGTTTTAATTTTTTTAAATGTATGAAAACATTATAAAACCTATACAAATTTGTTATCACCGTAATCGTACCGACCCATAGAATAAGTAGACATGTCATTTGGGCATACAGTGAAATCCTGAAATCCAAGCTCACAAGAAAATGTCACAAATGCTTTTTTTTACCAATTCACTGCATTTGAATTTTTTTTTTCCCCGCTTCCTCCCAGTACAAGGCATGGAATATGAAATACCGTATATACTCGGTATAAGCCGACCCGAGTAATAGCCAGACCCCTAATTTTACCACCAAAAACTGGGAAAACCTATTGACTCGAGTATAAGCCGAGGGTGGAAATGCATTGGTCACCAATCCCAAGTATATAGCCAACCTGCCCCCGTAGTATACAGCCTGCCCGCCTGCCCCCAGTATTATACAGCCAGCCCACCTGCCCCCAGTAGTATAACGCCAGCCCAGTCTGCCCCCATAGTATACACCAGCCCCAGTCGCCCCCAGAGTATACGCCAGCCCAGCCTGCCCCCTAAGTTACAGCCTGCCCCTTAGTATACAGCCAGCCCAGCCTGCCCCCTTAAGTGACAGCCTGCCCACCCTGCCCCCAGTAGTATACAGCCTGCCCCCTTAGGTATACAGCCTGCCGAACACTAACAAAAAAAAAAAAATTATATACTCACAAAAAAAGGGCTACGGTGTGTCAACCATTTTATATATTGGGCCTTAAATAATTTTTTAAATATACTGGTACCCCCCATAATGAATTATTGAATATACTGGTATCCCCCATAATGAATTATTGAATATACTGCTCCCCATAATTAATGAATATACTGCCCCCATAATTAATGAATATACTGCCCCCGCATAATTAATGAATATACTGCCTCCCCCCATAATTAAGGAATATGCTGCCCCCCATAATTAATGAATATGCTCCCCCCATGATAATTGAATATAATCCCCATAATGTATTATTATTATTAATAATAATATAATAATAATAATATAATAATAACATTATAATAATTAATTATTGTATATATTCGGCCCCCGAGCCCCACCTTCTTTTACTGCTGTTAGTAAAAATAAAAAATCTTGTACTCACCTCTTCTTTCTTCTTCTTGCGGCAAGACAGGAAAGGGTGCGCGGCCGCGTGGTGACGTCATCACGCGGCCGCGCATCCAAGTTCAAAGAGCGATGTGCGCCACATCGCTCTAGTAACAGTGCTCAAGCGGCCGGAAATGGCTGTATCGAGCACTAGAGTATCGCGGGCAGGAGCTTCCTGTCCGCATGGACGGAGGCCCCTGCCTTACTGCTGCTTGTCGTCCAGGGCCCATGGTGGCGCCGAGAAGATTATCGTTGGCGCTATTGCAGCGCCAGGCTGGGGCCTCTGCAAAATAGTCCGGGTCACGGTGCTGGTGCTTCAATAGCGCCAATCCGGCTCTGGGTGACTGGGACAGGGACCCAACCGGGAAATACCCCGGCCCCCCGCCAGTCCAGTCCGAGCCTGGGTAGCTGGACACACCACCTGGCTGTGAAGTCTACCATCAGGCATGAAGATGCTTCAGCCCTCCATGTGCAGCTGAGGAATTTAGGAAAAGGAGCCCTAATATTACATGTGAGGTGAGGATAGAGGACTGGAGCCAGTAAAACAATGCTATGTGGATGGGCTACAATTATTACATAGGTGCCCGCTGTCAGTGTCACATTACCCTCACTGATGTTAGGCAGAAAGTTGCAGGATATTGGACAGGACACTTGTGAAAGTGTGTGTCACTCCCCCACCTCCACACAAATTTTGAGCTGAATTTCTGTAGCTTGTGTAAAGACTAGCCTGTCGTACCTCAGCTACAGTCAACCAACATGCAGGATTGTAAGTGTTTTTGTGTAAAATCAGTTTTATAGTGTCATTGTAAAAAAGGTTGAAAAAAGACATCAGTCCATCAGGTGCAACCTGTAAGTGTGTATTTAATGTTTGTAGTATGGAATGTTGTAAAATTATGTCTAATGTGCACTATACAGGTGGTCCCCTACTTAAGAACACTCGACTTACATACGACCCCTAGTTACAAACGGACCACTGGATATTGGTAATTTATTGTACTTTAGTCCTAGACTACAATAAATATATATAACAGTTATTAAAGGTGTCTGTAATGAAGCTTTAGTGTTAATCTTGATTCTTATGACAACCCAAAATTTTTAAAATCCAATTGTCACAGAGACCAAAAATGTTCTGACTGGGATTACAATGATAAAATATACAGTTCCGACTTACATACAAATTCAACTTAAGAACAAACCTGCAGACCCTATCTTGTATGTAACCCGGGGACTGCCTGTATATGTTACGGCATGTATGTATTATGAGTAGTGATTGGTGGAGTATGGCAGATTTTAAATCCTGTTCGAGTCTGGGCTCATTACCCAAACCAGCCAGCTGAATTTAAAGAGTTAACACCACAATCCGTTCCAGCAACAATGGTGGGAGTGGGATTTGAGTCAGACACAGCCCCAGCTTTGTGGTTCAGGTCTGCTCAACGCTAGTTATGAGTATATATGTGTACATATGATGCTATATATAGCTTTCTTAAATTGTGATCAATCGCTGCAGTGGAACAATCTATGACTAGTCTATAGCAATTCACAGTTTGACCATAGTGCATAGGATCAATGGAATCTGCAACATGTCAGTTTTTGCTACCGATTCTGGGTGTTCTAAATGCAGCTTAAATCTGCAATAGAAACCATCCAATTTTCAAGATACCCCTGTCAACACTGGGAACATATACCTAATATACACTGGATTGTTGGTGAACAGTGTATGATCACTTGATTTTATCAGAAATAATTTAATCTCCATTGATCAACATTTTTAAAGGTGCACTGTGATGAACCCCCACTCTTGAGCTCAATCACAGGGTACACTTACACTAGGGAATCCTATAATTTACAAAATAACGCCCTGCCCACCTATGAAAGATGGCGCCTTTACAGTAAATTTGCTCCCAAGCACTCTCAGCCCCCAGACAACATACTGCCACCATTCACTAATTACTTAAATTAAGAAAGCCATAGGTACCTCATCCACACAGTCAACACACACTGGTAATTCCCACAGGTCAATCACTAAATATGCTATGCTAAAGAAACTGGTAACGTAAATCCATTCAGAAACTTAGATTCTCTAAGGTTACAATCAGAAGCTGATTAAGGTTAAACTTTAATATACATGAAGGTACAATACACTTAAAATATGGTTGGCAAAGATTTCTGAGCTCCAGGCGGAGTGAAGTGAAGTTGCGCCCAAAGAGAATCAGTATCACGGTGCAGTATTAGAATAACATACTGGTTTATTTTGGTGCTACTCATTGCGGTCCGGAACTCGGACCTTCGTCAGAAATCTTTGCCGACCATACAGCACTGTCTGTCAGCCTATCCCTTGGCTGAAAAAGGCAGAATGAAGATGGATGCCAGGAATCCCTTTTCTACATGAACATTTCTTTGTGCCATAAGGTGAGCACCTTATTGTACCATTATACCTACTGCAGCCCATACAATATTACACGAGGAGAGTGCTCCTGTCCTTTCTGTTTCTTTCTTTACTATTACCGGAGGTCAATTGACCCCATAGCCACCGGTCTCTCCCAGGTCATAAAAATATAAACTTTACAGATAAAAAAGGTTGCAAAAAATATACACATAACACATACAAAAACACCTAAAAACACATACAAAACAATGCCCTCATATATATCCAAGGTGCAGGCCCTTCCCTCTTGTCCCTACTGTCCCTGACTGACTGTTTTGGATCATTCTCTGGCCTTAGGGTCAACTGGGATAAATCTGTTGATACGGAATCCTGTTTGCGTAACTGGTCTTCTCTTCCCCTCTCCCTGTATAGTCACATTAATATCTTCAAAATGATATTCCTTCCTAAATTCCTTTATTTGTTCATACCTGTCCGGTCCTTCTCCCAAAGAGCCTATTTAAACGCATTGAAAGCATACTATGCTCATTCTACTGGCAAGGTGGCTGTTCTCAGTTAAGCCTCGCCATGCTGCAAGAGCCAAAGCATAGAGGGGTCTGGTGGCACCTGATATGTACCTTTATTATGTGGCCTCCCAATTAGTGTATGCCTGTTGGTGGATTGATATTGATAGAGGTAATGCAGAAACCCTAATTCAGAAAGCCCTTGCCACTTCTACAAAGCCCTTGCTAGTCTGCTTTATAGGTATGGATCCGGTTGTACCCATTCCTCTGATGGTAGTTGCTGTTCTGTGGATTAGGGCACAAGACCTGGTTCAAGTGGCTACCCCTGGCCCTCTGTTTCCTAGGACTCCGCTACAGTTGAACCCTTGAGTGACCAACTTTATCTTGCTACCTCGCTACCTGGTTGGACAATATGGTGTGGGGGGTAGGAGGGTTGCTGGAGTTAAATTCCTTGGCCATTTCTTGTCCTCTGACTCAATATTGCTCTCCTTTGAGGAACTAAATGAGTGGTTCTGGGTCCCTGCCATTGTGTTCTTCCACTACACTCAGTTGCCATGCCTTTCAGGCTCAGTTTCGATCCTTTAGCTTGGCAGCAGAATTCACTCGTTTGGAGAAGCTATTTGATGCTTCAGACCTCTCTAGACCACTCACCAAGTCCTATACTCTCCTGCAATAAAGGTTATTTTTCCGCTCAAGAGTTAATACTGACATATGTTTGTATGTCTTTGTGGTATTTTAATTTTTTCCTATGTAAAGTTCCAAGTCTTTTGGAAAAGAACATAGTCTAGAGGAGTCATAGGGTGCATTCATCAATTTTGTGATAATTTACACCAAGATATTACATGTGGTTCATGAAGGTGAATTAGAATTTGGTATACTAGCTATTTGCAGTACTATCTGCAAGCCAAAAATTGTGCCAAAAAATTGTCGGGAAACTGGAATATAATAGGATAATAAATGCCCCCATTATATCTGGTGTATTGTACCTATTGATTATTAAGGGTTTTTAACACAATTTATTGTTATCCCCTATTCACGAGCTAAGGGTAACAATTTGATCAGTGGGGGTCCAACTGCTTGAAATTGCCAAGCACATTGCTTAACTATCTCCTATGCACTAAAAGCATTAGGACATATTCACCTCCTGCTGTGGTATAGTGTTTTCCAAATTTATTCCAGTTATTAGAACTATAAGAGCATATTTGTAACAAGATATCTGATTCAAAAGACGGTGACTCATTGCCATGGGAAATCTCTACCCAAACTCCTCTCATTTGATCAGAAAGTGAGGGTTTCCCTAATACTTAGTGTATGAACAATACAATGTTGCGTCAATTTTAGAAACATCCACACAGAAGCAAATCAATAAAAAATAAATACAAATTTGCAATTCTAGCATTTCATACTAATAAAATAAATTTAGTTTAGAATTTTTAAATAATGCTTTCACAGCTATGTCTTTGAACCTACTGAGTATATTAGGCTTTTGTCCAAATAAATCCCCATGCAAACATGCAGTATGATGTGGAAAATTTTATTCATGAACTTCTGAAACACTCCTATAGCAATATAGAGACCAAAGAGCATGAGGTAGTGATTGTCCTGAGTGTTGGAAGCTGCACAGAATCTATGAATAGTTCTGAAATTAGCAGCATTAATTGTTATTGCAAATGCAGTCCTACTGCTCCTGGTGGGGCATTTCTTCGCCAGGTACAGCCTGGGTTAGAATTGTGCCATAGCCTGCACTGTAGCCCACTTTGATGCCGGCTGCACCTTTCTTAATGACCCTCCACTACCAGGTGGCATGGAGGTGGCTTAACGGGGGAAATTCCTTGCTATGCTCCAGGAATTGCGCCAATTTTGGGGCTTGTATGATAAGTTTTAAGCTCGAAATTTCAAGCATACAAGTCCTGATAAATGTGCCCCCATGCCTACTCGGAGTGGGCTGAACTAAAATCAGACTCATCAAGTAAATGCAACAATGTATGGTCTTAGACTGGGAACGCCAAATGCCAAAATCCCTGTGGAATACTGTATCAGCATTTTTTATTTTTTTGCAGAAGGGGGAGGAGGGTAAGAAAACACATACACTATTTAAATTATGCAAAAAAAAAAAAAATCCAGCAGTAAACCTATGGCGTAGGTAGAAATTTTTCTGAATACAATCTAATTCAAATATTGATGTTTATAATGCTCCCGTTAATAAATGTTCTTTAGTTATAAGCAAAGAGTACTTATCAATGTAAGTCATCAATATAAGCTAAAAAATATTGCTCCTGTATGTTTGCATCAGAGTTCAAGACTTTCCCTATAATGGAGTAAACTCCACATGGATCTACTCAGGTCTGGAGAAATTGGAATGGGGCTTGGTTGTGGGACTGGAGCGAGGCTTGAACAACCCACTTCATTCACCACACAGACCAGCTCAAATCCACCAGGGCTTTGTGTTCCATAAAAAACTTTCTTTATTTAAGCATCTTTAAAAATTGGACATTATATTATTCCAACACATTTTAGACTTTGGTCTATCTCAGGTGGAGTAAGGATCTGTGCTCTCAAAACCAGGCGTTCCACGTGGTTGGAGCTTAATAACTTTTCTCTACACACATTGGATCATCCACGTATACTCATATGGCAACAAGGATTGGTTGTGGGACTGCAGTGAGGCTTGCATCATCCACACATATTGGGGCACATTTACTTACCCGTCCCGTCATGATCCCCAAGGTGCGTTGTCCAACGAGGATTCGGAGCTGCCGCAATTCACTGAGATTGTGCGTCCAATTTCCGGTATGTGTCGCTTCCCCGCTCAGGTCCGCCGGAGTTCACCTTCTTCTTTCCAGTGCATGTAAGTGCATGGCTTGCGACACAATTTTGAATGTTAAATCCTGCGCGTTGTCCGAATCTGTCGGATCGTCCGCCCCACGATTTCTGTCGCATGAAAATCGTCTTGTTTCCTGATCGCGTGCGGCAAAATCTGCTTTTAAATGCGGTGCAAAACAGTAATCGGCAGATGCGCCATAGTAACAAGCCTATTCAAAGGTAGGTATTTCCCGATCCAAAGAATTAATGTAAAAAGTCTTTAAGGTGTATCATCACACTCTGTTGCATTAAGCGCTCCATTTTGGTATGTTCAAAAAGTCTAGTCTGCAGACTTTTGTAAGTCATTAACATGCAATTCAGACAAAAATAAAAAAAGATCCAAGCTTAGAAGGAAATGTAGATGGGAGCATGGCATATGCAGATAGAAGTGTGCAAGAACTGAATGCATTTTGGAACGTCTGTTTCTTCCTCAGAAGTCTCTAGCACACTGAAAAGGATCCAGGAATTTATAGTCAGTTCAAAATAAGCTGGAAAACCTGGTTATTCCCACAATCACAAGTTTCTTAAATGTATTTAGGATATATTTTTTTTACATTTATTTTTTAATTCTCCTGCTTCAATCTCAAATTAATTCACTTTCAAACAGTTTCTTCTCAACCTCCTCTACTGACTAAATGGAGTACTGAGAAGCCATCTTGGGATGTGGCAGCTGGTGTTTAATATGAAGCTATTTTTGGTGTTTGCTTTATGAAAAGTGCTACACTTTTCTTTGCTGATGAATGGGGTAAAATGTTAATTAAAGTAATTAAAGCAATTTTTTAAGTTGACATAAAAAGATCTATAGATATTTAGACTTGGCACTCCTATTAGTTGCGTTTGGAGAAATACACAAGAAGGTCTATAGATCTTTTTATTTGTAGTTGATACACGTCACTCTTTGCTTTGTCATTTTGTCAGGGTGCTCAAATAGGTTACAAAACCATCAATTCTATTAGTTGCGTTTGAAAATTAGTGAGTTTTATTTCACAAGTGTATAAGCGTGGCAATCCAAAAACTTTTTTATACAACGTTTCGGTCTACATACAGACCTTCGTCAGGCACTATATACAGAAAACAAAGTAAATATAAATCAATAATGGTGAAGCAATAATATATACATAATATACATAAATGTACATGGAATAGGAGACACGTATAAGACGATATTTCAAGTGGAAGTAGAGAATGATGTGTTGTTGCCACCTGGCACGTGGTCGAAGTAGATCTTGGAAAAAATGTGGTCTCCTGGAGTTTTTTGCCAAGGTCAGCGAGCTTGAATGACAGCTCCTGGATATATGAAACAATCCTCATAAGACTATGTGCAAAGACCTAGTGGTGTGCGGGCAGTTGTTGCATATGCATTGGTGATCAGGAAGGTATGTACATCAGATAGTATATACATAAGACAGTATACAGGAGGATACATGCTATAATACAAAGGACACAGCGGTATATAATAATATGCAGTGATATACATAAGTTATGGGTACATACTTCACTAGGACAATTAAGCTCAGGCTCTCTATACTCACCGGATTGCATGGTATACATTAGGAAGAAAGTAGATAGACTGGCTTGCGGCACTGTGGCCGCTGCAGGAGAAGAGCGGTGGAGAGTCATGGGGCCTGAGCGACTTGTGATAAAGAGCCAGACCGGACACTCCCGCCTTACAGATGTCGGTCGCGCCGTTCCAGAGATGGACACGCAGGAAGTTCCTCACCAAGTCATCTTAGCGATTGCGACGGGAACGCGAGCTGGAAAGTGACAGCGTAAGAAGACTCGCTGGGCCGATGTAAGTATATGCTCATGTGAATTCTAAGTGATTGTTACCCAAGTGTAAAATGCTAAGCAAAAGATGTGTGTGTTCACCTCCCCCCCCCCGTCATGATCCCAAGGTGCGTTGTCAACGAGGATTCGAGCTGCCGCCAATTCACTGAGATTGTGCGTCCAATTTCCGGTATGTGTCGCTTCCCCGCTCAGTCCGCGGAGTTCACCTTCTTCTTTCCAGTGCATGTAAGTGCATGGCTTGCGACACAATTTTGAATGTTAAATCCTGCGCGTTGTCCGAATCTGTCGGATCGTCCGCCCCACGATTTCTGTCGCCATGAAAATCGTCTGTTTCCTGATCGCGGTGCGGCAAAATCTGCTTTAAATGCGGTGCAAAACAGTAATCGGCAGATGCGCCATATACAAGGCTATTCAAGGTAGGTATTTCCCGATCCAAAGAATTAATGTAAAAGTCTTTAAGGTGTATCATATCACTCTGTTACATTAAGCGCTCCATTTTGGTAGTGTTCAAAAAGTCTAGTCTGCAGACTTTTGTAATGTCATTAACATGCAATTCGACAAAAATAAAAAAGATCCAAGCTTAGAAGAAATGTAGATGGGAGCATGGCAATTGCAGATAGCAAGTGTGCAAGAAATGATAATGCATTTTGGAACGTCTGTTTCTTCTCAGAAGTCTCTAGCACACTGAAAGGATCCAGGAATTATAGTCAATTCAAATAATGCTGGAACACTGGTTTCCCCAATCACAGTTTCTTAAATGTATTTAGGATATATTTTTTTTACATTTATTTTTTTAATTCTCCTGACTTTCCAATCTCAAATTAAATTCACTTCAAACAGTTCTTCTCAACCTCCTCTACTGACTAAATGGAGTACTGAGAAGCCATCTTGGGATGTGCAGCTGGTGTTAATATGAAGCTATATTTTGGTGTTGCTTTATGAAAAGTGCTACACTTTTCTTTGCTGATGATGGGTAAAATGTAATTAAAGTAATTAAAGCAATTTTTTAAGTTGACCATAAAAAGATCTATAGATATTTAAGACTTGGCCTCTATTAGTTGCGTTGAGAAATACAACAAGAAGGTCTATAGATCTTTTTATTTGTAGTTGATACACGTCACCTTTGCTTTGTCTTTTTCAGGAGGCTCAAATAGGTTACAAACATCAATAGATATTACTAAGAAGACTTGGACTCCTATAGTTGGTTCTTGAAAATTGTGAGTTTTATTTCACAAGTGTATAAGCGTGGCAATCCAAAACTTTTTTATACAACGTTTAGTGTCTACATACGACCCTAACGTCAGGCACTATATACAGAAAACCAAGTAATATTAAATCATAATGGTGAACCAATAATATATACATAATATAACAAATGACATTGGAATAGGAGACACTATAAGACGATATTTCAAGTATGGAAGTAGAGAACTGATGTGTTGTTGCCAACAATGGATGGGTACGAAGTAGATCTTGGAAAAAATGTGGTCTCTGGAGTTTTTTGCCAGGCAGCGAGCCTGAATGACAGCTCCTGGATATATGAAAAATCCTCATAAGACTATGTGCAAAGAACTAGTGGTGTGAGGCAGTTGTTGCATATGCATTGGTGATCAGGAAGGTTCTCGTCAACAGATAGTACCTATAAAAGACAGTATACAGGAGGATAAATGCATAATACAAAGAGACACAGCGGGTATATATATATGACAGTGATATACATAAGTTATGCGGTACATACTTCACTAGCGACAATTAAGCTCAGGTCCTCTATACTCACCGGATGCATGGTACTCATAGAAGAAAGTAGATAGACTGCGCTTGCCTGGAACTGCTGAGCCGCTGCTTCAGTGCGAGAAGGAACGGTAGCGCGAAGCCTCGCTATAGCGAGAAGAGCGGTGAGAGTCATGGGGCGATCGACTTGTGGTATATAAGAGCCAGACCGGACACTCCCGCCTTCAGACTGTCGTCGCTGCCGTTCCAGAGATGGAACGCGAAGTTCTCACCAAGTCATCTTAGCGATTGCGCAGGGAAGTAGTCTGGAAAGGTGAGCGTAAGAAGATGCTGGGCGATGTAAGTATATGCTATGTTGGAATTCTAAGTGTTGTTACAAGTGTAAAATGCTAGCAAAAGATGTGTGTGCGGCTGTATGCCTTCGAGAATAAGTAGAGGTAGAAAAAAGGATGTAATCTTGCGCTGGATAGAAATGTAGGGAAAAAAGGGTTGTAATTCTGCGTTGATGGAAATGTAGGAGATTTTTTTTTTTTTTTTGCGAGAAGTGATGTAATCTGCGGTGCACTCAACGAATGAGCTGCATTGAATGTAAATAGTCACAGTATGCTGTGTATCATAAGTAGTGATGAGCGGAGTCATCAACTTCGTGCGCACTGATGCTCGGTCGAGTATTAGCATACGTCGGACCTGGCTCGTTTATCGACCGACAGTATTTACGCCTGCTCGTATAACTCAGCCATGTTATTTTAAAAACAAAAGTTGAAGCAACAGTAAAAAGATACAATTTAACAATTAACTTTATTGTTTAATTGAAGAAAACAGTGAAAGAACACAGGCCCCCAGAAAGATTGCCAGATTTGGTGCGAGAACATCTGCCGATCTGTTCCGGAGACCGCGACATGCAGAACGGCTGTCTCCGCAATACGTATTGAAGAACATATGTGTAGAAAGAACACATTGCAGCGTTTGCGCAACATCTGCAAGTTGTTCTCTACACATAATATAGTTCTTGAAATACTATTGCGGAGAACACCGGTACTGCTACGAGGCCGCTTGTCTCCGGAGCAGATCGCAGACTGCTCCCGCAGAACACACGTAGCGAACGCGTGGCTCCGCAATTAGTATTTGCAAGAACCAATATGTGTGAAGAACAACTTAGCCAGACTGGTAATTCCAAAATACTGCAAGTTGCCTCTCACACATATTGTTCTTCAAATACTATTGCGGAGAACACCGTTCTGCCACGCCGTGTTCTCCGGAACAGAACGCGATAGTATCATTTCCGGCAACATCTGCTTAATCTGTTCTGCACGTGTCTCTTTCACTGGTGCTCGTTTCAGTTTATAATTTTACCATGAATAATTGCTTCGGGTATCCCATTGCCATTTTTCAAATGCGCAGCATCGTTACTCGCAACGCGACACCGAGCATCGGAACATGGTTCGCGCTCACGAAGTAACGCAGCACCGAGCATTTAGTGCATCGCTCATCTCTAATCATAAGCCTATAGATAAATCTATGTGTCAGAGGGCATGCTCTAAGTGTGTGGTTAGATATGGAGAAAGCCCGAGGAAGGGGAAAGGGAGATTGATTTTATAGCCTATTCATGCGGTCTTCAGGGATTCAGGAATCTGAAAAGAAACAAAAAGACACGATTAGTAAATTGGAAGGTCTCAGGGATTAATGCATATTTTGTTCTATGTATTCCCTGTTAAGCCCATGTAGGCCGGACATGCATGAGCCTAGTACCGAATGCTCACTCCCGTCTCAATAGCATATGCTTACCTCTGATACGCCTAGCTCGCGTTACAGCGACATGTTCTAACACCGGTGTTAATCTTAGTTGGGAGATCTATGTTTTGCTTGGGCGAAATGGTATGGTCTTTAGTGGTAATAAAGCATGTGTTGAAACGACTGTCAGACTTGTGCTTTGAGATATGCCGTACTTTTATGTGGTTGCGGATGTTTCGTCATTACATACAACCCACGAGTTACTGACGGCACCTGTGCTTGCCAAATCACATACCACACCAAATGTATGAGTTACATGTGTGAAGTTCAATCTTAATGCCCGGTATGTCCATAGCCATTCTACGGGCGCGCATATTATTATCCTTACACATTGTCCACAGCGCGTGTTGCATCTGACGCAGCATATGTCAGGACGAGGTAAAGGTCTGCTTCGTACTTAGGGTGATGGAACAGTTGACATACGTTGTCCTGTTTTTGCGTTGGTGGGCCTTCTTTTCGGAACCTCGTTGCTTCACCATCTAGCAGCTCACGACGGGCCAGACGTTTGAAGCAGGGGCGAAATCCTGTCATTTTTTTGTCATTGTTTCCCCTTTGTTTTTCTCCATGTGTTTTTATGTTTGGGTGTCTCTTTCCGCTTCCGTCTTTTCTTTTGTGATATTTGTTGGTGTCTTATGGGGGGTGAGATTATTGTGTGTTCGGGTCCCTTCTTTTTCCTCTTCACCTTTTCTCCTCTTGTTTTAGTGTGAACTCAGGAATAGAGGGATCGACTATTGGAAAGTTTGAACAATGCATTACGTATGCTCTTATGACATTAAATATTGCGGGGTGATACTGGATGGATAAAAACACTGATGCAGCCGTACACCTTTGTGTTGTTTACTTAGATCTCACAGTCCAGTATGTTCCTGTTGTTCCTTTAGCATTACGTGTTCGCAGGATAGCATGTGAGTTCTTGATTTGTCGCCTCTCTTGCCGAGCCACGTGTTTCTCTTGTTGGGCGGCTGTGGATGCCTCTCCAAGCCCCCTCTGCATCTGCAGCATTAGGGCGGGATCTTTTCCCCCGGCTCGCGTGACAGCTAGCCGAATCGGTCAAGATGTTCCTGTCTGTAGGTGTGCCACAGATCGCTCGACGCGTTGCCTGATGTGTCCTTGATAATGGTGGGGGGGGCTGTTGGGTTTTGGCGGGGATGTCCCCCCCGTCCATTTTTGTTGCCTCCGATTGCTGGTGGAAATGGAGTATGGAAGAGAGAGAAAGGCAGGGAGGCGCAGGAATGGGGATGAAGCAGGAGGGCCGGGAGAGGCGAACGACATAGGGATAAGAGGAAAATGAGAAGGAGGGCAAGAGGAACAAGGGGACAAGACGAAATGGGAAGGAGAGAGAGAAAGAAGAGGAACGTGAGGGGAAGCACAAAGGGGAGGAAAGGAGGAGAGAGAGAGAGAGGAGAAGAGGTGGGGACGAATAAAATGGAGAAGGGAATAGGTCGGAGGGGAAAAAAGAAGATAACCAATCGGGCTAACACCACCCTCACCACCCCCTATTACCATCCCACCCCCCCCACCACCACAACATTAGAGACCATTGCGCCTGCTACCTCTTACTTGTAGATAGAATGTGATCCTGGAACATGAAATAGTTTCACGTATAGACGAGAGAGAGCAGGTCGAGGCCATAATTTTTTTTGCTCTAACTCAGGGGAGTTCGCTGATTCTTCCCTAGTCGTAGGGGGGCTGTTAAACTAGCAAGAGCCCCTTTGTGATGTTGTGACATTTACAAAGTTACACGCTTCATTAGATTCAATATAGCATATACTTACTCGCAAAACCTTCTTACCTCACTTTCAGCTCAGTTCCTGCGCGATCGCTAAGATAAGAGCTTGGTAACTTGACCCGGTTACACTCTGAACGCAAAGCTCCGCGACCCGAAGCTGAAGCGGAATAGGTCACTTCGCGCTTACGCTCTGCTCCTTCATATTACACAGCCGATACGCACCCCAGAAACGCCACCGCTCTCTCCATAGCGCACATCGGAATGAAGAATTTTTTAAGAGACTTTGAAATGCCAGACTGCGACTCACATGGGACAGCATATTGTAAAAAAACGTTGACGAGAAAAGAACAGTTTAAACTCGCTGCCAGAACGAGCAATTGTTGTTTCTCCCGCCTAGGAATATCCACAAAGAGATCTAAAGGCAAAAGAAGACGGGGAGCCTCGATATGAGAGAAATGCGAGCATTCTGGAATCCCTGGGACCATAGCTGGACTTAGTATTCTTGACGTATGTAAAATTTTGTGAACTTATTCGTATTCTCTAACCTCCGCTCCATCATTAGCCTATCACCATGACCGTTCTTCTTTTTGTGCTTAGATATTTTCTATCCCTTCATAGCCATCTGTCATTCCTCCTGTATACATGCTCTTAGGTATTATACTATCTGATGTATCCCATACCTCATGATCACCAATGCATATTGCAAAACTGCCTGCAACAACAATCAGTCTTTGCACATCAGGTCTTACGGAGGATTGTTTCATATCATCGGCAGCTGTCATTCAAGACCTCGATGACTGGTTAGACCAAAAAACTACAGGAGAACATTTTTTCCCAAGACTCTACTTCGACCACTGCACCAGCTTTGGTGCAACCAACACATCATTCTCTACTTCCCCACTTGAAATATCGTCTCTATATTGATGTCACCTATTACCATGCTACATTCTATGTATATTATGTATATATTATTGCTTTCAACATTAGTTGATTTATATTACTATGTTTATCCATGTTATACAGTGCCTGACTAAGGCTGTTATGTAGACCAAAACGTTGTATAAAAAAGGGTTTTTGGATTTGCCACGCTATACAATTGTGCCAAAATAAAACTCACTATTTTCAAAGCAATAAATAAGGAGTAGCCAAGGTCTTCTTAAATATTAAAATATCTATTGATGGTTTTGTAACCTATTTGAGCACCCTGACAAAACGACAAAGCAAAGAGTGACGTGTATCAACTACAAATAAAAAGATCTATAGACCTTCTTGTGTATTTCTCCATATCAGTAGTGTATTGTCAATATAACGATGCCATAGAACCAGGTCTGTGTCCAGAAAGGGATTGATGTAAATTTCTTCCCAACAGACCATAAAAAGATTGGCATAACTGAGCGTGAACCTGGTGCCCATGACAATACCCACATTCTGGCAATAAAAGCTTCCTTCAAAGTAGAAATAACTGTGGGTAAGTTAGTATTCTATTCCCAAAATTAGAAGTTTAATATGTCCCTTCTCTAAAAAGTGTCTAACTGCCATTGTACATTGGATATGCTGAAAGATGGTATAAAGGGTACTTACAATAAGAGTTCCCAAAATAAAATGGTATTCCGATTTTATATTCTCTACTAATGATATGGTTTGGGTTGTGTTTGGTTTCGGTAATGTCAAAAATTAGACAGAGTGGAGCATGATATTCTAACCAAAAAAGAGAAAAAAACAAAGATGGCTTAGAGAGGGGAAATATTCACCAGAAAAAAATTAAGATCATATCCAATGAACATTGTTCTTTGTTTAAACATTTTTTGATTTATTTATTTTATTTATTGCGGGGGGTCTGGCTAGCAGCTCATGAAGGAAGACGTGTGAACCATGAGCTCCCGGATCACGGCGGCAAAGAAACCGACACAAAGCAACCCCAAGCCCACAAACCGACTCCTAAATGGAGGGGAATGTGCCTGCTGCCCAGATCAACCAAGCGGAGGGCAAAGAAAAGCCTGGGGAAGCTAACTTCCTTCACCCTGGCTATAGTATCTCCACTAAATTGCCACGGGCAACCATTATAGAGGAGTGGGAAGACCACCAGCAGCTAAGTCGCACTGCATCTAAAGCAGCAGTGAGTGGCATGTATACACACTCAACTTCATTTAGCTTGACATCCACATACTCAGCAGATGCCACACAAGCACACAGTGTGCCAGGAAACAAGAAGAGCACTACTAACAGAGCGGCTAAGTCCAAAGCATGTGGTGAGCCAACTCTGTATTCAAACCCACAGCCTACTCTGCTAGAAAGCAATAACATCAGCAATCTAAATAACCCTATCTTTGAAAATGGGATGAGTAGAGATGGGCGAATCGATTCTGACGAAGTGGAATTCTGTCCGAATTTCAGGGAAAATTTGATTCATCACGAATCCGAAGTTTACGGTGTTTCGTGGAAACAAAGTTTTTTTTTCTCCTTTATTACCAAAATGGGCACGAGCACAACGTGTCACATGGGGCAGAGATCTCTGGGAAAAAGAAAGAAACAGCCTTGATCACATGTGCAGACCTGTAAGCCAATCAGCGACCGGCAGGCTTATGTGATGTCACACAGCCCTATAAAAACAGGCATCCATTTTCAATCCTGGCATTTCACACTGCATGTGCTGTCTGTAGTGTCCAGCTGCTTGTACTGTACTGTTCTGTAGTGATTTTTGCTCCAAGGGGGGATCTGTATACCCCAAATTGCAGTTCTTTTTTTGTTGCGGAAGAGAATAGGAAGAAATCTGTGTAAAAGCCACATACTTTCTGTAGTGATTTCTGCTTCTATCCCAGGGTGTCCATTTTGGGGGATCTGTATACCTCAAAATGGACCTTTTTTGCTGCTGAAGTGAATAGGAAGAAATCTGTGTAAAATCCATATATTTTCTGTAGTGATTTCTGCTCATATCCCAAGGTGTCAGCTCTTGTGCTTTTGTAGACGCCAAACTTCAAGTTTTTCTGGTAGATAAAGTAGATCCGTGTCACACAGAGAGGTGGCAGGTGGAGCAGGCACAGGTCACTGCACTGTAAGGAGACGTCGCGGCAGGGGTGACTCTGTGAGGCCAGGACTGCCATTGTCATCTAGCGGCATGTGTTGATAAACAACCCAAAGGTTGTCGATTGGTTGACTGGTCATCCACTTCCTCCCAGATGACATCTGACAACCCCAGACAAGAGTCTGTGGGTTTGTCAGATATAAGACTTAGTTGGCATGGCCCAGCAGCAGGTCAGCGGTGCTCACCTGTCCTCAACCAGCCTCTTTCCTGTTCATTTCCCTCAGCCAGAGATCTACTAGGTGTTTTTGGCTCAGCGCCACTATGCAGGGAGGACGAACTCCTTGAGGACAGTCAGCAGCTGCTTTGTTAGTGAAGAGGTGGGGCAGACATCTGCTGCTTTGTGCAGTAGGTAGGAAAGTAGAGATGTGGAGAGTGGCAAGGGAGGTTATGTTGCACTTGCAAGTACTCGGGCTGTGCATACTGAGACCATCGAGGAGAATATCAGTAACAGGGAAACACAAATCGATGATGATTTAGCCAATCGCACTTGGGAGCCGAGTGAAGCCAGGGATTCATCCTCCACGTCAGTAGAGGAGGGTGTCAGGTTGCGTGTCAGGCAGCGAAGTAGGCAGCAAGTCGCTACCGTGGCATTGAGTCAGCAGGGTGGCAGCAGTGCGAAAATGGCCTCATGGTACAAACTCCGCTTCGCAGGTCCAAGTAAGCAGTGGCACAGGGGCTCACCGAGGCAGCGGCGTTAGTAGTCACTCAGTACAGAGTGTTGGCAATACAATCACCACCTCGGCGGTGTGTGGCAATTTTTTGAAAGTGAAGCGCGGCCAGGGAGCTAACGTTGGCACCACAGCCCTGCATCACCACGCGCAGCGTCACCATCCAAAGGCCTGGGCAAAACGTGTTACAGATGTGGAGGTCCATCCTGCCACAGCCGCAGCAGCAGCAGCACCTAGAGTCACACATGCCATTTCAGCCTGTCAAGGCTCCAGCACCTCTGCCGAAGAGAGCTGTTTGTCTTTGACATGATCTCCCGGTCCAGATGCTCCTGCTCCTCATTACGCATGGTGGCATCAGTCATTGCATGTGGCGATTACAAAGAGACAACTGTATGCTTCCAACCATCACAAGGTACAGAAATTGAAAGTAGATAAGGAGGAACTACACAAAATGGTAGCAAACTGGGCACATGAAAAACTAATTATACAATGATACAAAATGAACATGTGCTATTCCAAAATGTATAATCTTTATTCAATATAAACACAACATAGATATTACACACCAAACCAAAAAAAAAAACAATAAAAACATTTAAAAAAAAAACAAAAGGTCCTCTATACAAAAACCCAACGGAGTTTAGGACCCATGATACGGTCCATCAAAAAGCAGCCCCTCCCTACCCAGCCCCAAAACCCTCAGCCTGTCGAATAGCAGCTATATACCAGGTAAATAGGGATACGTAATCAAACAAAATGTTTGTATTGTAGAAATATGGTAAATATAAAACAAAGGATGATCAGCATAATTACCAGGCAAAGAGGGTGAGGGGCTGGGAGAGCCCCACGCGTATCGCCACTCACAGTAATGTAATATCTATGTTGTGTTTATATTGAATAAGGATTATACATTTTGGAATAGCACATGTTCATTTTGTATCATTGTATAAGGTGCAGAAATTGACCGTGCTCCTGTCCTAGTTGTTGGTACTGCAGTCCCTCCCTGTCCAAGTAGTGGATTCTGCACTGTACAGAGAACTAATGGCTCGTGCTGAAGCAAGCTGGAGAGTTCCAAGCCGCAATTTTTTTTTCCAAAAAGGCAGTGTCAGCCCTTCACAAATATGTAGAACAGAAGGTGGTCCAGTCCTTCAGCTTATCGGTTTTTTCCAAGGTGCATGGCAGTGCAGATGTATGAAGCTGTAACTATGGTCGGGGCCAGTACATGTACTTTACGGCCCACTGGGTGAATGTGATTCCCAGCCACACCAACAACTTGAACAACAGATGCCGCTTTCTCCTCCACGTTGTCATACTGCTGCACATGCGCCAGAGTCCGCCTCCTCCTCCTTCTCCACCACCACCTCACCCTCCACAAGTGTAAGTGCTGCTCCATCATACCACATGTGCAGGGCACAGCAGTGTCATGCAGTTCTACACCTGGTTTGCCTGGGCTAACGAAGTCACACAGGGGAGGAACTGCTCCATGTCATGCAAGAAGAAATGAATCTGTCTTTCTCCCTGACAACTGAAAATCGGCACCATGGTGACAGACAATGG
Source organism: Engystomops pustulosus (assembly GCA_019512145.1). NCBI lineage: Eukaryota > Metazoa > Chordata > Amphibia > Anura > Leptodactylidae > Engystomops > Engystomops pustulosus. The sequence continues at coordinate 83,741,949 of CM033646.1, read as the reverse complement.
GAGGAACATGGGATCCAAGCCTGATTCATCTTGACAAAGGTCAGACTTTGCACATTATGGGTGGACAAGCGGGTTCTCCTTGGGGTAACGATGGCCCTCACCGCACTGAACACCTGCTCTGATGCCACACTACAGCTTCTCTACTGCAAACTCCGCAAGTTGTGGCCACTCTGCAAGTTTGGCTGCCCAGTAGTCCAGGGGATCCTCTACCTGGGGAGGTAAAGTGCTGTACAAGTAGGCCACCACCTGCTGGTGCAGGGCTGCTCTAGTGGCTACCCTCCTCACTAGGCAGGTGAAGGAAGTTACTTATTAAGGACTCCGGACTTAAACTGCTGCTGATGGAGCTGCTACTGCTCCTACCCCCCCCCCCCATCTCCCCACAGCAGCCATGGCAGTAGTGCGCGAGCGATCACTGCCAGAAATCCCTCGCTCAGACCTGACAGAGGATGGACAATGGCGCACAAAGGCAGCGACCAACTGTTGTTTCAGTATTTCTCTATAGTACTCCAGTTGTTCCTCTCTCTCGGCAGCTCGAAAAAAGTCACCCATTTTTGACCGGTAGGGAGGGTCGAAGAGGGTGGAGAGCCAAAACTCCTTTGCCAGATGTTGACTATTCGGCTGTCACTAGTTAGGCAAAGCAGCATGCTGCGGGCCATGCTTGCACCGCAAGTGGACCTGAGGGACTAATCGGCCCTACCACTCTCCACTGTATACTGCCATTGTATACGCCTCCCAGTTCACAGCCCCCCAGACTCATGTGGCACAGCAAGATTAGATCTCCACTTCTCCATTGCCCTGACAAGACAAAGCTTTTGCAGCCATGAGTTCCAGAACATGTAAGCAGTGGAATGACGACTATTCATCCATCAGTCACGCAGTTAGCTGCCAGTGGCTGACATCAAAGTTACACAGGGGAGTACTCAGCTCCATTCTGCATTCATCAAAAACCATTAATGGCTTTTCTCCTGTTACCACCCCCCCCCCCCCACACCTCCCCCCCCCACCCCCTCCCCCCCCCCCCTTACAGGCGGTCTAACATATGAGACTTGATTCCACGGTGAAACATCGCATATCTAGACTATGTTGGGGGAGGCCGTTCTAAAGCTGCAACTCCGAGGAGTGGGTGCCTTGGCTTTGTAAAAGGCCTGAAGTGCAGTTACTGGGCGCATTTATTTAAAGTCCTTGCGATGGTGTACAAAGACCATAGAGAAACCTGGGCTGACTACCAGATTGAACTTGTGCGCCATGCATGGACGCACGGGCCATCCATCCTCGGTATTTCGGCAGTCGCGCGACACCAAAAAACCAAATGTGTTACCCTCCCATTGTCTGGTACCTGGTTACCGATTTCGTTGTCAGGAGGACCCAAGATGATTTCTCGTTGCATGACGCGAGCAGTTTCTCCCGGTGTGGACCTTCGTACGCCCCAGGCCCAAAACCAGGTGTTGTAAGAACATGTGTGACACCGCTGCTGCACCCCAGTGCACATATGGATGTGATAGGAGCAGCATTTGGATTGATGGGGGATATGGTCATGAGTGTTAGGTGTGGATATGAAACAGATTTTTCCTAGTGAAGCTCAGTAACAAAAAGAACTGCTATTTAGGGTATGCAATCCCGAAACGCACACCCTGGGAATGGGCCGCAGAAATCATTTACAGCGCCAGCTGTGGTATATGAACAGATTTCTTCTAGGGCGTCCGCCTAACAAAACAATGCCCCTATTGAGAGATACAGATCCCCTAAACGCACCCTCGGGTCAAATCGCCCCCGCGAGGTACGGGAACGACCACAACAAGAAATGAGACAGAAAAGCCAAAGTGAAACGGAAAAGCAGAGAGACGAGATAAGAGATGAAAAGGTAAGTGTGCTGATTTACTGCGACCCAGATTGTAAAATGATGGAACTTTACGACGGGAATTGTGACAATCACACTAAGCCCTGCGGTTGCTGATATGGCTTATCAGGTCTGCCGATGTCCCAGGCTCCTTGACCTGGGGTGAAGTGTGACAAGGCCGCCCCAGCCTAGGAACCCCCTCCCCCACAAAGCCCCTTGCCCGACGACAGGCGCAACAAAGAGACCATCGAAAAGAGCACAGAGAACAGACTCCCCTACAAGAGCCCCCCCAATCCTGAAAAAAAAAAGCGCAGAAACACAATACAGAGTAGAAGCGGGCACAAATAAGAGGAAACCCTCCACCTAACCTTTTCCCTCTCCTCCCCCCCCCCGTTTCCCCTCCCCTTTCCCTCCCCATTTTTCTTCTCCCTATCACTGACAACAACAAGAGAGGACGGAAGAAAGTATGCCCACAAAAATAGAACCTCTGTAAGCAATGGCATGCAAGAAATAATAGAAGCGATTTATTCACATTAAAAAACTCAGATACATATTACCTGACACACATTTAAAAAATATAAAACATGTATATATACATACATATCAACTGTTGACCAGGATGACAGGTCACCTCCGTGAAGCACCACTGATTAAGTCCCCCTGTGGCTGGACTAGAATCCTACCCCCCACCAAAATTTGTTAAGGATTGCAAATGTCACAAGTAGAAACATCCAAAAAATTATTTGATCATAGTAGTGCATCCCTAGATCATAAGTCCTGTAAAGTTCCAGAGCATAAATCCAATATCAGAAAGGATAAATAAACCTGAAGTGCAAGTCATGCCGCAGAGTGCCCAGGTGCGGCAACTAAAGTACTCTCCTAAGGCTGGCAAACAGGCGTAGGAAATGCACGGGTACGCAGCGCCCAAGCCTATCGTGTCTTAGACGACTTCTTCAGGGTGAATAGTCCATAAAGGAACGCACTCACCTTAAATAGCAGCGACCCACCCCCATATGGAAATGATGACGTCTATTGCCACAATGTAGCTGGGTGCCCTGCAGTCTCCAGGTGTGGAAGTGAGCACATCAAGTCGGAGAGGCGAAAGATATCCAGGTGCGTGAAGTTAGGCACATCAAGTGAGCACATTCTCCGACTTGAGGTGCTCACTTTACAGACACCCGCTACATTGGCCAATGACGTGCATCATAGAGATGAGGGCGACATCGATTCTAATGATTCTAACTTTGGTTAGAATTTCGAAAAATTCGAGTTTGTCACGAAGCCGAAGTTTATGCTGATCGCGTGAGAACAAGTTGTTTTTTTTCCCCTCGTTTATCTCTGCTAAATGGGCACGAGTTAGGCAAAGCAGCATGCTGCGGGCCATCTGCGCAAGTGACTCTGAGGGACTATCGGCCTCCATCTCCACTGTATACTGCCATTGTATACTCCTCCAGTTCAGCCCCCAGCAGACTCATGTGGCCACAAGATGTAGTCTCCACTTCTCCAGTGCCCTGACAAGACAGATTTTGCAGCATGAGTTCCAGAACATGAAGCAGTGGAATGACGCTATTCATCCATAGTCACGCATGAGCTGCCAGTGGCTGACATAAAAGTTACACAGGGGAGTACTCAAGTCCATTTGCATCATCAAAAAACCATTAATGGCTTTTCTCTGTTCATACAGGCGGTCTAACATATGAAGACTTGAATTCCAACGGGTGAAAACATCGCATATCAGACTACGTTGGGGGAGGCCGTTCTAAAGCTGCAACTCGAGGAGGGTGTGCTTGGCTTAGTAAGAATGGCTGAAGTGCAGTTTCCTGGGCATTTTTAGAAAGTCTTGCAGATGGGTGGAAGACATGAGGAACCTGCTGACTACCAGATTGAACTTGTGCGCCATGCATGGCGCACGGGCCATCCCTCCTCGGTGCAGTGCGGACACTGTGTTCCTCCCATTGTCTGTTACCTGGTTCCGATTTTCAGTTGTCACGGAGAAAGCCACAGATTGATTTCTCGTTGCATGACGCGGAGCAGTTCCTCCCCTGTGTGACTTTGTACGCCCAGGCAAACCAGGTGTAGAACTGTGTGACACCGCTGTGCCGTGCACATGTGGTGTGATGGAGCAGCATTTAGACTTGTGGAGTGGATATGGATATGAGTGTTGGTGTGGATATGAAACAGATTTCTTCCCAGTGGCTTCAGTAACAAAAAAGAACTGCTATTTAGGGTATGCAGATCCCTCTAAACGCACACCCTGGGAGTGGGGCAGAAATCATTACAGCAGCTGTGTGTATATGAAACAGATTACTTCCTAGTGGCGTCAGTAACAAAAAACAAACTGCTATTTGGGGTATACAGATCCCCCTAAACGCACACCCTGGAATTGGAGCAGAAATCGCGACAGCACAGTACAGTAAAAGCAGCTAGACGCTAGATAGCACATGAAGTGTGAAATGCCGAGATTGCAAATGGCTGACTTTATAGGGCTGTGACATCACATAAGCTGATTGGCTTACAGGTCTGCAGATGTCATTGAGGGTGTTCCTTTTTCCTTCCCACAGTTCTCTGCCCCATTAAGAACATGGACTGGCCAGCACAACCAAAACGTATACACAAATGAGCAGGTGCACAATATAATCAACTGAACAACAAGAGAGAGAAAGTATGCACCAAAAATAGCTCTGTAAGCACTGTATGCAAGAAATAATATAAGCTTTATTCACTACCAAACTAGATACATTTATGACACACATTTAAAAACATATAAAACATGTAATATACATACATATCAACTGTTGACCAGGGTGCAGGTCAACCTAGTGAGGACCCCTGCTAAGTCCCCCTGTGGTGGACTAGAATCCTACCAACCAAAATTTGTTAAGGATTGCCAAATGTCAACAAGTAGAAACATCCAAAAAATTATTTTATCATAGTAGTGCATCCCTAGAGATTCATAAGTCCTGTAAAGTTCCAGAGCATAAATCCAATATCAGAAAGGAATAAATAAACCTGAAAGTGCAAGTGCATGCAGTGTGCCCAGGTGCGGCAACTAAAGTACTCTCCTAAGGCTGGCAAACAGGCTGTAGGAAAATGCACGGGTGACGAGCTCCCCAAGCCTATCGTCGTCTTAGACGACTTCTTCAGGGGTGAATAGTCCATAAAGGAACCGACTCACCTTAAATAGCAGCGACCCACCCCCCATATGGAAATGATGACGTCTATTGCCAAATGTAGCTGGGTGCACCTGCAGTCTCCAGGTGCCGGAAGTGAGCACATCAAGTCGGAGAGGCGAAAGATTCCAGGTGCCGGAAGTTAGCACATCAAGTGAGCACATTTCTCCGACTTGATGTGCTCACTTTCGGCACCCAGCTACATTTGGCAATAGACGTCATCATTAGAGATGGGCGAATCGATCGATTCGCCCATCTCTAATGATGACGTCTATTGCCAAATGTAGCTGGGTGCCGAAAGTGAGCACATCAAGTCGGAGAAATGTGCTCACTTGATGTGCTAACTTCCGGCACCTGGAATCTTTCGCCTCTCCGACTTGATGTGCTCACTTCCGGCACCTGGAGACTGCAGGTGCACCCAGCTACATTTGGCAATAGACGTCATCATTTCCATATGGGGGGTGGGTCGCTGCTATTTAAGGTGAGTCGGTTCCTTTATGGACTATTCACCCCTGAAGAAGTCGTCTAAGACGACGATAGGCTTGGGGAGCTCGTCACCCGTGCATTTTCCTACAGCCTGTTTGCCAGCCTTAGGAGAGTACTTTAGTTGCCGCACCTGGGCACACTGCATGCACTTGCACTTTCAGGTTTATTTATTCCTTTCTGATATTGGATTTATGCTCTGGAACTTTACAGGACTTATGAATCTCTAGGGATGCACTACTATGATAAAATAATTTTTTGGATGTTTCTACTTGTTGACATTTGGCAATCCTTAACAAATTTTGGTTGGTAGGATTCTAGTCCACCACAGGGGGACTTAGCAGGGGTCCTCACTAGGTTGACCTGCACCCTGGTCAACAGTTGATATGTATGTATATTACATGTTTTATATGTTTTTAAATGTGTGTCATAAATGTATCTAGTTTGGTAGTGAATAAAGCTTATATTATTTCTTGCATACAGTGCTTACAGAGCTATTTTTGGTGCATACTTTCTCTCTCTTGTTGTTCAGTTGATTATATTGTGCACCTGCTCATTTGTGTATACGTTTTGGTTGTGCTGGCCAGTCCATGTTCTTAATGGGGCAGAGAACTGTGGGAAGGAAAAAGGAACACCCTCAATGACATCTGCAGACCTGTAAGCCAATCAGCTTATGTGATGTCACAGCCCTATAAAGTCAGCCATTTGCAATCTCGGCATTTCACACTTCATGTGCTATCTAGCGTCTAGCTGCTTTTACTGTACTGTGCTGTCGCGATTTCTGCTCCAATTCCAGGGTGTGCGTTTAGGGGGATCTGTATACCCCAAATAGCAGTTTGTTTTTTGTTACTGACGCCACTAGGAAGTAATCTGTTTCATATACACACAGCTGCTGTAATGATTTCTGCCCCACTCCCAGGGTGTGCGTTTAGAGGGATCTGCATACCCTAAATAGCAGTTCTTTTTTGTTACTGAAGCCACTGGGAAGAAATCTGTTTCATATCCACACCAACACTCATATCCATATCCACTCCACAAGTCTAAATGCTGCTCCATCACACCACATGTGCACGGCACAGCGGTGTCACACAGTTCTACACCTGGTTTGCCTGGGCGTACAAAGTCACACAGGGGAGGAACTGCTCCGCGTCATGCAACGAGAAATCAATCTGTGGCTTTCTCCGTGACAACTGAAAATCGGAACCAGGTAACAGACAATGGGAGGAACACAGTGTCCGCACTGCACCGAGGAGGGATGGCCCGTGCGCCATGCATGGCGCACAAGTTCAATCTGGTAGTCAGCAGGTTCCTCATGTCTTCCACCCATCTGCAAGACTTTCTAAAAATGCCCAGGAAACTGCACTTCAGCCATTCTTACTAAGCCAAGCACACCCTCCTCGAGTTGCAGCTTTAGAACGGCCTCCCCCAACGTAGTCTGATATGCGATGTTTTCACCCGTTGGAATTCAAGTCTTCATATGTTAGACCGCCTGTATGAACAGAGAAAAGCCATTAATGGTTTTTTGATGATGCAAATGGACTTGAGTACTCCCCTGTGTAACTTTGATGTCAGCCACTGGCAGCTCATGCGTGACTATGGATGAATAGCGTCATTCCACTGCTTCATGTTCTGTAACTCATGCTGCAAAATCTGTCTTGTCAGGGCACTGGAGAAGTGGAGACTACTTCTTGTGGCCACATGAGTCTGGTGGGGGCTGAACTGGAGGAGTATACAATGGCAGTATACAGTGGAGATGGAGGCCGATAGTCCCTCAGAGTCACTTGCGCAGATGGCCCGCAGCATGCTGCTTTGCCTAACTCAGCGCGTCCTGTCTTCTTTCTTCTCCGCGGCTCCTCTTCTCTCTTCTTTCTTCTATCATCGACACGGCCATGTTTTCTTCATGGCCGCGCATACTATGACGTCAGCAGCGGCCGCGTCATAGTATGCGCCTGCTAGAAGAAAACATGGGCGCCGGAAGAGTGAAGAGGAGCCGCAGAGAAGAAAGAAGACGGGACACGCTGACATCGGGGACATCAGTAAGTCGCGCCGACATCGGGAAGCCGCGCTGACATCGGAGGGTGAGTATTTAAGTTTATTTTTTTAAGGGCCGTGGGGGCAGGCTGTATACTACTAGGGGCAGGCTGTATACTACTAGGGGCAGGCTGTATACTACTAAGGGCAGGCTGTATACTACTAGGGGCTTGCTTTTTGGTGGTAAAATTAGGGGTCTCGGCTTATACTCGGGTCGGCTTATACTCGAGTATATAAGGTAATATTATCCCCTAATTACATATTGTGCTCCCCATATAAAATTATACAAAATATGGTTTCCTCATTAATTGTTTTATATATGGCCCCTTTAATGAATTCGTTTACTTATTTAATGCCCCTAATTAGTTTTATACAGTGCCCCAATATGAGAATGTGTTCTATAACTATCTCCTTATTGTTTTTATTCAAAGTGCTAATGTATAATGTATATAATGTAAATTTGTACATGTATACAGAATTTAATAATTTACACAGTTCTGATCACATTATATGATTCTATCAAATTATCAAAGGATCTTGTCAGCACAGATTACCGCAGTAAACCAGAAGTTGTACCTTATGCAGCCTTCCCCCTGTCCCCTTCTGTTAATTCTTTTATATCCTGGCCCACAATGAATTATTTAATATACAGGCAGTCCCCGGGTTACATACAAGATAGGGTCCATAGGTTTGTTATTAAGTTGAATTTGTATGTTATTGTTCATTTTATAATTGTAGATCCAGCCAAAAAAATTTTTGCCCCAGTGACAATTGGATTTTCAAATTTTTTTGCTGTAATTGGACCAAGAATTATCAATAAAGCTTCATTACAGACACCTTACAACTGATCATTGCAGCCTGGGAGTAAAGTAAAGCATTCAGAGAGCTTCACCAGAGGTCACAGTGGGCAGAGGGGTCCGTCTGTGACTATGGGTAGTCTGTAAGTCGGGTGTCCTTAGGTAGGGGACTGCCTGTACTGCCCCCCCCCCCCCCAATTAATTATTTAACATACTGGGCCCCTAACATCTTTTTCTGCTGCTAGTTATATTTGAAAAAAAAATTACTTACCTCTGCTCCCGCATCTTGTATCTTCTGGCTATCAGAGTTGCATCCTGGTTTAGAGTGTGTTGTGCTCCAGGTTTGTATTTTGGCCATGTCACACTCCAGCTGCAGTTATAGTACTGGAGCCAGTAACATCCAGCCACATTAAGTACTATTACATTCACGAGCAGAAGCTGCCTGTCCAGACAGAAGGAAGCCACTGCCTTACTGCCAGGTGTTGGGGCCCATTGGTGTGCCAGTCCGACCCTGATCATTGGAGCTATTTCCCCCCTTAGATTTTTCTCTACTACCTCCCCTTGCTTACGTCGGCCTTCTGCTGTAATTCTCATTTGAACTGCCCCCACCTGGGACTCATGGCATTTTTAATGCTGACAGATGCACAAACAATTGTATGTGGGCTAGATGTTGTAGGTTCACTGCAGGTAACCCACCGCAATTTCACTACCTATTCCCCAGCCTTGAAGGGGTTTGCCCATGAAAAATTCTCAAATGTCAATCCCCTAGTGATGTTTACACAATAAAGGTTGGAATTATATCTTTATTTTTGTTAATAACAATGAATTTGAGAATGTGTTATTTTGTTATCCTGAGTATATTTAAGAAACTTTTCTTTGTGGGAATACCCCATTAAGGAGCCTTCTTAGCTGATACCGAGGTGTCTTATTACAGAGTCTAATTCTATGAGTAAAAAGGAAAAAAACTTATGCTGCAAAAACACCTTTGGAAACTGGCACCTTTTCTATATTTAATGTAATATTGTTTTTGAAGATGAGAATGCCATAGAAGATTAATATTTTGTTACAATTTGTAAGTAAAGGTTATGGGTTGCAGTATGTAGGACATGAAAATGATTAGATGTTATTGGATATGTAAATTATGCATATATGCTGCATGCTATTTCTTGGTAAATGTAAGCAGATGTCAAAAACTTGTAAAAAAAAAAATCCAGTGCAGATATACCTTTGCAAAAGTTAAAAGTTTAGAGTCACAATCATGAGTTTTTGACAATTAAATGGTTACATTTAATAAAAAAAATACCTGTGTGCTCCATTATTTTCTCCATATGAACACATCCTTACAAACCTGGAAAGCAATTATCCAAACCTTAGAGCCTGAGATCCATTACAAAGTCCAGTTCTTTTTTTTCTGCAACAATCATCAACTGTTAAGGAAAATGATGATCTCCGATTAACCCTTCCTGCCAAGGCCCCTTTTCGATTTAGCGTTTTCATTTTTCACTCCCCACATTCAAAAATCTATAACTTTTTATTTTTGCATGTATAGAACTGTATGAGAACTTGTTTTCTATGTAACAAATTGCACTTTGTAGTGACGGTATTTAATATTCCATGCCATGTACTAAAAAGCAGGAAAAAAAATCCAAATGCAGTGAAATTAGTGAAAAAACGCATTTGTGCCATTTTCTTGTGGGTTTGGTTTGTACCACTTTCACTGTGCACCACAACTTACATGTCTTCTTTATTCTTTGGGTCAGTGCAATCAAGGGGATACTAAATTTATATAGGTCTTAATGTGTTTTATTCCATTAAAACAATTCAAACCTTTTGTACAGAAAATAAAATCTATATTTCGCCATCTTCTGGCACTAATAACTTTTTCATACTTCCGTGTATAGAGCTGTGTGACTTCATTTTTTGCAAAATGACATGATGTTTTTATTGCTACCATTTAGAGGACTGTACGGCTTGTTGATAACTTTTTATTACATGTTTTATATGTTGCGAAATGGAAAAAATTTTAATGGAAAAAATATTTTCTGTTACGGTGTTAAACACTGTGAATAGTAGGGAATTATGCAGTGTGGAGCCACAAGGGGGCATTATGTAGTTGAATCCACTACTATTATTATTGTTAGATATTGTACCATGTGGAAACACTGAAAAGTAACATTTTCCATTATACTTTCTGTATCAATTCTTCACGTTTTTCTAGATCTCTGCTTTTCTAGATCTCTCATAGGTTTACAGCTCTTAAGCATCACACAGCTTTGATCTTACCATTTGTTATAACGAACGACGTGCACCTGAGTGAGATCACATCACCATGGACCAGTGTTTATCTACAGGAAGTAAAAGATGAAGCTTCCTGTTGCATGACAGCAAGAAGACAACAAGCAGAGATCTTTGAAATCATGAATAATTGATGCAGAAAGTGTATTGGAAAATTTTATAACTTTTCACAAACAATAGGAATTATTTGCTGGAACGTGCTTAAAGTGGACAACCCCTTTAATTTAAAAAAAAACTTGTAACTGCAAACTGTATACGACAAAAGTTTTTCATATTTCCTTCCTCTAGAAGTTGAAAGGGAATGCCATTGTATAGTGCAAACATGATGTTAAAAAAAAAAAAGCATACGGTATATACTAACTATCTGTAAAGGATTTTGTTAGGTTAATCATTTGTAAAGAAATGTTCTTGTATTGGTGGTTGCAATGTTAGCTGCTGCTTGTGTTTGAATCACTGTACTATCATGAACCATAAGTTTGGAGAATCATCCTGAACATTTGTACTGAATTTGTACATGATGTTGCTAGAAAAAGTGACCGACGGAGCAGTGCATGGTGAGCTACAGCAAACTCCTTATACAGTTAAGAAGATTAAATTGGATGATCTCTTGGATAGTGATTTGTAAAAATATTTCAAAGCTTCTACCTTCCACCACGCTGAGGGAACATTGCATGACATGTCTTTCATTATAATGTATCTATTGTAACTATAACAACAGCAGAACAGAGAGAAGCTTTATATCCTTTTTTTGTGACTTTTGCTGTCACGAGATTTCTTCCTATGTTTACTCTGGAAATAAATGGAAAATAAAGGAAATAAAATTAAAAGATTATTTTTACAGCACAGAATTGAAAAAAAACTTGATCTATTATTAATGTAATTGTTAAAGTGTTGTGAAGGCAGTCTCACCCAGGAAATTGATCTTGCAGAAATAAGAAATTATATTTTTTATTTTATTTGGGGAAGATGTTTTTCTTTTCCCTGGTCTAAATAGAATAGCAGAACTACCAGAAAATCAACTCATGTATTTTTCTAGAAATAACATTACATAAGTAACATTACTAGGTAAGTGATGTTAGTGTGTGTGGGAGAGGGGGAATGTGTCCGTTGTTAGTGCGGGAGGAGTGTTGTCAGTGAGGGGGGCTTAGTTGTTGTCAGTGGGAGTAGGTTGCGTTTGTGCTGTCAGTGGGGGAGAGGGATTGTGTGCAAGTGCATAAGTATTTGTGTTGTCAGCGGGTGAGGGGAGAATCTGTGTATTGTCAGTGAGAGTGGTGAGTGTGGTCATTGCGGGAGGGAGATGTGTGTAATGTCAGTTGGAAAGTGTGCGTGTTTTAAGTGGGAGGGGGTTTTGTGTGTAATCGGTGGAGTAGGAAGTGTGTGTTGTCAGTGGGGGAGTTTAGACATTGTCAGTGTGGGAGGATTGTTAGTCTGGGAGTCCTTCATGTGTTTTTATTTTCCAAACTGTTTGCAGGCTTTCATATGTCTTGCAGACTGGTAAAGGGTTTCATTGATAGTTGACTTTGTGGAGCTTGCTCCCATTTACCTACTTCATCTCTAAGTATCAGCCACAGTGTTCTTGGGGTTCTCCTTTACCTGTCTCATCTAGGCTCTTTGTCCATGATTGCTTAGTTTGTCAAAGGCCATGTCAAGGAAGAGTTGTGGTCATCCCACACTTTGTCCATTTATGGATTATGGAGGCTACTGTGCTCTTAGGAACCTTAAAGGAAACCTACCACTTGGAAATGGTCGTTTTGACCCACACTAACCTGCGCATAAGTGGAACCGAGCTGATGCAGGCACATATTTTGGTTAATCAGATTACCCATCCGTTTTGTTATAAATATAGATTATCTATGCTCGGCACTTCTCGGTGCATCACAGTGCTTGGGCATTAGCATAATAGGGCAGGCATGTAGAGTGGTGTCCCTGCCAGCCCTCACCCTCCCTTCCTCGCTCCTGGGAGCCAGTGACGTCACCGAGTGCTCAGGAGCATTAGGGCATGTGCATCGCAGGGTGGCTGCACGTAATATCGCCAAAGTCTTGGCGATAGTATGCGCAGCCGCCATGTGAGACAGCGATGCGCATGCCCTAATGCTCCTGAGGGCTCATGACGTCACTGGCTCTCAGGAGTGAGGAAGGGAGGGTGGGGGAAAGTGTGAACAGAATTCTACATGCCTGCCCTATCATGCTAATGCCCAAGCGCTGTGACGCACAGAGAAGCGCTGAGTGGGTGATTAGCAAAGATAAGAATCTATATTTATAATGAAATTGATGGATTAAAATCAAAAATATGTGCCTGCATCAGCTCAGCTCCACTTATGTGGAGGTTAGTGTGGGTCACAACAACCATTTCCAAGTGGTAGGTTTCCTTTAAGAGCTGCACAAATTCTGTCTCTGAGCTCCTTGGGCAGTTTCTTAGACCTCATGATTCTCATATGCTCTTACATGCACTGTGAGGTATATTGACAGGATTAGGACAACCTTTCCTAATCAAGTCCAATTAGTTTAATTAAACACAGATGGACTCCAATGAAGGAGTAGAAAAATCTCAAGGAGGATCAGAAGGAAATGGACAGCATGTGAGTTAAATATGAGTGTCACAGCGAAGTGATACTGATAAAACCATATGATATTTCAGTTTTTCATGTTTAACACCTTAAGGACATTCAGGACACAGACTTTTTACGGTTTTTTCGCTACTTATTTTCCAAAAGACTTAACTTTTCCATTTATGCCATATTTTTGCAATAAGATTTGCTTTTTTTCAAAGGCATTAATATTTATGGCAAAAATAACATGGTGATTCAAATTTATTTACTCTTCCTTCGACTGAATAGAATAAAACAGCTGTTTTATCACTTGTTTTTAATAGAATTTTACACAGTTCATCGTACACTATAAAAGACATGATAAAGTTATTCTATAGGTTAGTGTTATTAAGGAGATACCAAACATGTACAGGTTTTCTTGTGTTTTGCTACTTCAGCAAATAGAAAACTCTTTTTTAAGGAAACCACATTTGTCGCCATATATCTGAGAGCTATAACTCTTTTATTTATTTATCAAAAGATGGTTATTAAGGCTGGTTTATTGTCGGAAAAGGTAACAGATTGGTGCTTTTATAGGGTACTTCTGAATTTTTGATTGCTTTCTATTACATTTTTTGGGAGAGAAGAACCACTAAAATTGCAAATTTTAATTATATTTTAATTTTCATACCCTTCACAATACGGGTAAAATATGGCCAAGGTGCACACCACTTACTCCAGTTTTATATAGGGTGAGTACATTGGTGTGTTTAGCTAGTAGTACAAGCTTGTACTACAATATACAGTATCTTAAAAACTTAATATCCTACTAAGCACCCATGGATTCAGTAATTTTCAGAAATAGAACACTTACAACATTTGCTAACTTGTACACTTTTCCATATTTCCACTCCACTCACTCCAGGTAGTACATGGGTGTGATTCGTTTATTTAGCTAGATCTGACAACCGAAACATCCCTGGCCATAGCGGCAGAAGGACTATGCCAAGTGCCTTACAGGGAGTGTTCTATCAGAAAAATTCCTGTCTATATATTTTATTAGAGCCCTAAGGTTGTCAGAACAAAATTTACTCTTCAATAAAGCTTTCCATTCTGGGTGGGCTGGTAGGTCATTGTGATATTCAGATGGACATTTATTCAACATGGACACATTGCAGTTAGTTAATCATGGCATTGGCTATTTTTCTTTTATGAATTTGCACTTTTACACAGAGTAAACAGAGTATTGTTGTATATTGCTTGTGTTATTCCTCTAATAACCCACACTTATGCAATTTCAATAGCTAAAGCTAACAATTCTATAATGAACATAATTAAAAATAAATACAAAGTAAAAAGAAGGACTAACAAGGCATAAGGAGGAATATTTAGGTCACTCAAAGTGAAGCTGGAACAGGGAACAAGTTGAGTGCAATTTATGAATTGTACTTTCAGTTTAATCTATGAGATACAAAGGATTTACACAAAGGCTTTGCCTGCAATTGGAAATTAATGTCAGAGGAAGCAATGATGAGCAGAGAGCACACCCCCTAAACAAAAGTCATGTAGATTTTAGCTACCGTATTCCTGTAATCCAAATGCATGTGCCATCTATCGCTTTGTATAAAACATACTATACAGGTAGTACTCTTTTATCTTGTGTACTCTTCTGCTAAATTGTAGTGGTATCTTAACCAAGACAATCCCTTCAAGAACACTGCTCTTTTTTGCTAGGTGAAGTAGAAACCAGTAAGACATGTAGTAGAACATATTGGCCATTTAGATAAATTCCCTTTTTAATACAAAGATGTCTTGAGTACAATATAATAAATGCTTGTTCTATTATGGTGTTTTAAATTATGGCCAGGTTGAATGGAGAGTTGTAGGGGGCGGGTTAGTCCTGATATGGGACATCCCAATAAGTTGAAGGGATTTCACTTTAGGGGTAACAGTGCTTCAGCCAAACACCTCATCTGAATGCCAGGGGAAAGCCTTCTCCACTAATGAGGGGATTAAGAGTACAGAGCAGTCCAGACAGGTTCTGGTAGTTTGGTATTCCAATATTGGGGGAATAAAGAGGACAATCTGTCACTAAGACCGTAATCTCAGTCTGTTATCTTCCAGTTCCTTGTGTTTGGCAAATAGCGGACTGGGTTGACATATTACTGGAGGGGCTGTGGACATTTCTGTAAAGGGGGGCATCTGCTGTGGACATTTCATTAAAATGGGGCTGCATGTGGACATTTTATTAAAGGAGGTGTCATTACAGGCTGCAATGGTGTCGTCGGTTTAAGGAGATTAGGGCTCAGGGCACGTGGTTGGTTTGGACGCTGGGGGGCCTTAGTTGTGTGAAAAGCCCAGGGTCCATGGGACACTTAATCCGCCACTGACAGCCAGAGCTAGAACAGGAGTCATCAATGTAGCAAAATATGAAGACAGAGAGCAGAAATTGAGTCGGAGACAAATACAGGAATTCGGCAAGCACCAGTATTGCACACATTTGATGCCCTTCAAAACTAAGCTGCACCCAGGCCTTAGAAGCTAATGACCAGGAACCGGATGGGCCAATAAATACTGTGGAGCAGTACAAGCAGCAAACAGTACATCCCCACCCTTAACCCCTCTTCTTAAAGGAGATCTTTCTTGAGAAGTGCAGAGTATGTATATTTCCTGCCGGCTCCCATGACATCTCTTCAAGACCAAAACCTTTCCAGTCCACACAGATAATACACCTTTGATAACATGTTCTTTTTGTCCAGGATCTCCCTCACGTTGTACTCTTTAGGACCAACAGTACCAAAAAGAGGAGTCCTCAATATTGCGTACCAGAGGTTTGAGCAATGACATATGAAAAATATTGGGCATTTGCTGGCATGATGGAAGGTAAAGTTTTTGTGAGACAGGATTCAACTTCTAAAATGGAGCCAGGTACTAAGGAGTAAATTTATAGATATGGAAGGATAGCAGACAAGAAACACAACAGCGATCATAGGGTAATATCGTTTGATTCAGGGGATATGGCGTGGTTGGACAGTCGCTTACCTGGATGAGTTGTGCTTTAAAATAAGGCACAACTCTCTTATTGGAATAAAGGGTTTCGGTCGAGGTGCAGCCGGCGTCTTTGGGTTTTCCAGGCACGAGATGCTAGGTCGGCTGGAGTCAAAGGATAGGTGCAGTGAAGTCAAGAGCGGAAGGCGCACAACAAGACCGGGTATTGGTTCCAAAAGGTTTTCTTTTTATTTAAATCATGGGGGGGTACACGGAAGAAACACAACGCGTTTCGGGGATCTGTGGTCCCCTTTTTCAAGTGAATAAGTGATCGAGCGCTGGAGGATGTGAGATCGCACCTCACACTCCTCCAGCCTCGATCACTTATTCACTTGAAAAAGGGGACCACAGATCATGTATCATAGTATATAGGCTGGAAAAAGATGCAAGTCCATCAAGTCCAACCTTTAAGAATTAAATAAAGTTTTATCCCCATAACCCGTGATATTTTTTTCTCCAGAAAGGCATCCAGGCCCTCTCTGAACAGTCATAGAGTCCGCCATAACAAACTCCTCGGCAGAGAGTTCACAGTCTCCTGCTCTTACAGTAAAGAACCTTTGTCTATGTTGATGGTAAAATCGCCTCTCCTACGGGCGTAGCAGGATGCCCCCTTGTCCTGGTCACAGGCCCTAGGTATAAAAAGATCTTTGGAGAGATCCTTGTACTGTCCGTTCAGGTATTTTACATTGTAATGAGGGTCTCCCCTCAGTCGTCTTTTTCTAAACTGAATAATCCCAAATTTTTAATTTGTCAGTGTATTCTAGTTCCCCATTCCCTTAATAATCCTGGTGCTCTCCTCTGCACCCTGTTCCAGCTCTACATATCCTTTTATACACTGCTGCCACAAACTGTACACCAATATCCATGGTGGTGGGTCTGACCAGGGATTTGTATAAGGGCAAACTATGTCTTTATATGAGAATCTATTCCTCTCTTGATACATCCATAATGTTATTGCTTTAGCCGAGCAGCCGCTGGGCTCTTCACTAAAATTAAGTTTACCATCCACCAGTTACTAAGTAATTGACCGTTTAGAACTAATTATACTTTTTGTTTCCATGGCCCAAGTGCATAACTTACATTTATCTACATTAAACCTCATCACACTCTGTTCTCTGCCCACTCCTCAAGCTTC
This sequence comes from Engystomops pustulosus, assembly GCA_019512145.1. NCBI lineage: Eukaryota > Metazoa > Chordata > Amphibia > Anura > Leptodactylidae > Engystomops > Engystomops pustulosus. The sequence goes on along the minus strand of CM033646.1, from coordinate 83,724,625 downwards.
CACGAATCCCTCTGTAATGCTGAACATATCGCACCTCAGCATTGATACTTTACACAGTCTTAGTATCATATCTGCAAATATTGAAACTTGACTGTGTAAACCCACTACAAGGTCATTAATAAAATATTAAAAAGAAGTGGCCCCAATCTGACCCCTGTGGCACCCACTGGTAACATCACCAATCTGAGAATGTGCCATTAATGACCATCTCTCTGTTTTTCTATCACTAAGCCAATTACTTACCCAAATACACAGATTTTCTCCTATTCCCAGCAGTCTCATTTTATATACCAACCTTTTATGTGGCACGGTGTCAAACTGCCTTTGAAAAGTCCAGATATAGAAACATCCAAAGCGTCTCCAGATCCAGTCTGAACTTACCTCCTCGTAAAACCAATCAGATTAGTCTGACAGGGAAGATCTCCTCATAAACCCATGCTGCGCTGGGTTATAAGGTGTGCACAGTGAGATACTCCAGGTATAGCATCTCTAATACACCTCAATATTTTCACCCACCACAGCAGTTAGACTCAACGGTCTGTAGTTCAGGATCGACTATTTGATCCTTTTTTGTATATTGGTACCACATTGCTACGCGCCAGTCCTGTGGAACATAACCAGTCTCAGTGAATCTCAATATTAAAAATAACGGTCTGTCTATCACCGTACATAATTCATGCAGAACCCGGGTGTATGCCATTCTGGCCCGGTGATTTATCTTCTTAGTGGTTGCTAGGCGGCGCCGTAACCTCTTCCTGGGTTAAACGTTGACATCCAAAAAGAATTTACATTATTCCTCATTGTGTCTTCCACCAGGGGATTTTCCTGGGAAAGACAGTTGAGAAGGCGACTTCAGTAAATTGGCCCTTGCGCTCATCTCCTTCGCACTGACCCCAATGTTTATTTCTAAGGGGACCCACACTCTCTGTTTTTAGTTTCTTATCATTTATATCCTTGAAAAATAATTTTCTCTCAGTCTATATTTTTGCGGCCTTTATCTGCTTTTTACAGGATTTATTTTTCTCTCTATAATCCTGTAATGCCTCATCGCTACCTTCACGTTTTAGCACCTTAAATGCTTTATCTTTCTCGCTTATTGCTTTCCTTACAAGACTAGTTAGCCACATAGGCTTTTTCTTGTTCCCTTTATGCTTTTTCCCATAAGGTATGTGTTTCTCACAGGACTTTTTCAGAATATATGAGAAAAAGTCCCATTTTTCGGGGGGCTTTTGTCTTTGAGAACATTATTCCAGTCTATGCCTTTAAGGTCTTCCCAAAACGCGTTGTACCCCCCATGATTTAAATAAAAAGAAAACCTTTTGGAACCAATACCCGGTCTTGTCATGCGCCTTCCGCTCTTGACTTCACTGCACCTAATTTATAGATATGGGTATATTCAGGTGGAGGTTTCTGGAAGAGAACCAAATTGTATCATCTGGTGAAAACTGTGGAAGAGGTTGGCAACTGTGATCGGCTTTCCTTTTCATATGGCTGGATGAAAGTGAATACTAAAATGCTAATTTGGAAGGTCTTTTTAGCAAGAATAGCACAAGAAAGCAGGAGGGATTTGTTTGAAATACTTCATCTCAAACTGTGTGATACTCGTGGGAAAATAAGTGAGAAGAACATTTGGGTGGAAAACAGAATTATAAGATGCTAAGGAAGGTGGTAATACACCGAAACATCACCTGTTTTGGAATAAAACCCTTTCCTTTTTCATTATCTGGGACTTGGAGTGCTGCTTCGTTTTTTGTACTTTATAAGATATTAATAGTGTTACAAGATGCAGAGAGTCTTGTAATAACACAAATACATAGTGAAAAACATAGTGAGTAAAATCATGTAGGACTTCAACAATACTCCCAGCTTTTCTCTTCTGAATGTGCTCTTGCTCCTCAGGGCATCAGTGGTGTGCCCCTGAAAACCATTTTCCCTCATTTTAGTGGTTTCTTTTTATATGTATATGGTCTATGTGTATGTGTGCTGCAGTCCCTGGGTGCTGATAACTACATCAATTGGTAGCATCTGTAAAAAGTTATATATATAATACACGAGAATCAAGCAGCACTCCAGGGCGTCAATGGTTAGGTGAAGAAAGTGAAAATGCTTTATTCCATGTTCAGAAGTACAACAAGGTACAGCAGCAACGTTTCGGCTCCAAGGAGCCTTTTTCAAGCCAAGTGACATAGGTGAACAGGATACATATATACCACAAGTGAGTGATCACATGATCAAAATGAACCCCACCCCCTTAATTAACATACCGTGTCAGGATATCAAAACATAATCCTCCTTACATTGCATAAAAGATTATATACAGAAAACTGGATAAAGTGCTAGTGCATACATATACAGTGCTAGTGCATACATATATAAATTATTTTTGTAAACTTGTAAACTTTGTAAAGCACCTACTGTGCAAAGTGCAAATAAAGTGACAAGTGCAACAAGTATAATTGCAGCAGTGTACCAGAAGAAATGGTTAAAGACACATGTATCGGGAATCTCACCACCTCTCAGCCGCGATAGTGCACAAAAGGGCAATGTAGACACCCAGCGCACGCCGACCAAAAACGAATGAGGAACGCAGGTGGAACGCAAGCTGCAAAAAAAGGGGGAAGTCTACTGCGCATGACAGGAGCTGTCAAACACAGCGCTGCTAGAATGAGGATGGTCTGCGCATAACAGGGGCCGTGCCGCGTTGTCTAGGGAACCACCTACGTCATGTGTAAACATACACTGACATCCAGAGCGTCCCGGACACCGCACCAGCCATCTGTGTACACTATGGCAGAGAAGGGAATGTATATGAGAAGATCAATGGCACAGCGGAGGGCTTTGCAAAAACAAAGGCAGTGTGGGCAGTGTATAATTGGGGTTCACCCCCGTAAAGAGTGCAGGCATATAGCCAATGGCTTAGAGATAATGTCCCTGGCACCAATTGTGGGTCCATAAGGGACTATAGATGTGTTGTCACAATGCCCCAACGATATTCAGCCGGAAATCCAATAGTAGCCACTCCCATGGCGCATAACATGATCTCTCAAAGGTATATTAATAATATAATCTTTAATGCAGTATAACCAAAAAAAGAAGAAAAAGCATGATTCGAGAGTTCCATAAAAATGGTATTGGCGGCCGTTGGTCAGAGGAAAGGCAGCATCAGCAGTAGAAGGGATGGTGAGAATGGTCCCAATGTGGCCTTTAAGACGTGATACAATCCGCAAAAGCAGAAAAAATAATTAATGACAAATTAATTGACAAAATTGAAATACATGTAACAATATTGAGATATGTAAAACAGGTTATAGTCACTGTTAACCTATATCTCAGTAAGGGCAGGAGGAAGGAGGGACTGCAGGTTAGGACACAGAACTATACATAGTATTAACCCATCAGATGTTATTCAATTTAAAGTCGACATTTAACCCCTTGGGTCTCAAAGTGTCTAAAGTGTAGATCCACTGCAATTCCTTTCTTTTGAGGATGCATTCCCTATCTCCACCTCTCCGTAATGGGGGCACATGATCAATCAATTTGAAACGTAAATCTCTTTCGAGATGTCCTGCCTCAATAAAATGTTTAGACACCAGTAAATCCCTTCTACCATTGCGTATTGTGTACCTATGTTGATTGAATCTGATTTTAAATTCAAGGGTCGTTTCCCCAATGTAAAGAAGACCGCACGGGCAGCTCAGCATGTAGATCACAAAACAACTAGCACAGTTGAGATAATGTTTAACTCGATACTCAGTATTATTATGAGTGAATGAGGAGCCTCTGTTCATCTGTTTGCAGTTGATACAGTTGCGGCAGGGGAAAGATCCCCTGTTCAACTGTCCAAATATGGCAGTTTGCCTGTTAATGCGTGTTGGGCCCACATCGGATTTTACTAGTCGGTCTTTAATGGATTGGGATCTGCGATAGGAGAAAAGGGGGGGATTTTGGAATTCAACAACCGGGACAGGACTGCCTGACAGCTTAGACCAGTGTTTCCGGATGATATTGGAAATAGCAGTGCTCTGCTCGTTGTATGTAGACACAAATGGTATTCTATTTGCACTGGAATTTTTAGTGGAGGGAGTTAATAGGGAGACTCTGTCGATTTGCTGTGTTTTGTCCAAATTATTCTTCATGACTCTGCGGGGGTAGCCGCGTGCAGAGAATTTATTGGCCATTGTCGTTAAATTAGTATTCGTCTTGTGTGGGTCACTTGTGATCCTTTTGACCCTCAGTAACTGGCTATAGGGTAATGTTTTTACCATCGCTTGAGGATGGTGGCTCTCATACCTAAGTAAGGTGTTCCTATCCGTGGGTTTTACGTAGAGATCAGTCTCCACCATGCCGTCATGTAACTTGGACATCTAGAAATTGAATAGACTCTCTAGAATGTACTAGGGTGAATTTGATGGATTCATCAATGGTGTTCAGGAAGGAGTGGAATGCAAGGAGTTCAGGCTCAGTGCCTGTCCAGAGGAGGAAGACATTATCTATGTACCTCCACCACCGCAGGCAATGCCTGAAGTGAGTGGAGACATAGATGGCGTCCTCCTCCAAGGCTCTCATGACAATGTTGGCATATGTGGGTGCCATATTAGCCCCCATTGCCACACCCATCAACTTCAAATAAAATTCATCACCAAAAAGAAAATAATTGTTTTTCAATACCAATTCCAAAAGGTCTATGACAAACTGTTGTGTTTTCAGTGTGTAATGCATAGTTGCTAGTTTGCGTTTAACCGCAGCAATGCCTCTGTGGTGGTCTATCGACTTGTATAAGGAGACCACGTCAAATGATGCCAACAGGGCATTGCTGGGGATCCATGATTCTACCTCCTTGAGCTTGTTAAGGAAATCTCTTGTGTCTTGTACATACGATGAACCAGAGGTCGAGAGGTCACAAAGTATTTTATATAGAAAAGTGGTGATATTGGAAAAAATTGAGCCACTGCCTGAAACTATTGGGCGGCCAGGAGGGGATGTAAGATTCTTATGAATTTTAGGTAGGGTGTACAGCACCGGCGTCGTGGGATGCTGTATGTCGTTGCAGCGGCTTACAGCAAGTTATCTATGGGTGTGAGAGTGAGACAGACAGACTGACAGACATACAGAGAGAACAGAGTCATCCCCCCATAGGAGATGGTGGGGTTAGGGAGTAGGGACAGAGACACAGGTGACACGTTGTTGCTTAGTGCTCCATCCACCTTTCCCCCCCAGAGCATTCAAATAAACTTTATTATATATAGTGAAATCCTGGGACTGCCCCTCACAATCTACATACACATGTGACTTATGACATAAGAGAACGCATGATGCCATATATGTCCTTTACATAAAGCTGATGATAAAGCTAGAATGTGTAACTAAATATATAAATAGTCTTTAGTGAGGGGGATAAGTCTTGCAGAGTCCAGCTACAGCTGTCACTTACAAAGTTGTACAATGTCTATTCTTGTCAGAGGTCAACGACCTAATACATTGCTATGATCCATGTTGGGAGAGGACTCCTCTGAGCAGACATGTCTGGCTGCAGTTACCTTGTATCTGCTGCTGTAGGCTCCTGTGTAGCTGGTGAGCAGTGGCCATCACAGCACAATCTCTGCCCCTCCTCCTCTCTCACCTCCCATTGGCTGCAGTGTGTCAGGTGATCTCTCAGTGTGCAGAGGAGCTGTGAGCCCGTGGAGTGATCTGTAGTGGAGAACAGCTGACTGACTCCTTGTGCGCAGACTCGGCCAGATCAGCTGTTGCTCAGGACGGGACACAGCTACCACCGGGGGGCGCCAGCAACCAGAACAAAAGGAGTTATCTCAGTAAGCCTGCAGATTTTGTAATAAGTGTAAATGGTGAAAGTACTTTTAACAATGCATTGGACCCAATTACAGCAATGTGCAATGGTGACACAACCCCTTTAAGACTAAGGAGTGTGGAAAGCCTGACCTCTATATCCAGAATCTTTAAAACATTCAGTTTTGAGTGAAGATTGTACCTTTTCAGTAAACATAATATCTTTATCACTCTTACCGGTACATCTACCTTCTGTCCACCTGAGAAGAGATCTGCACATAGACCAGAACATCCTTATACTCACCAACCCATGACAGTCTCAAGTTACCCTTTGCAGTCGCTGAGATGTGTAAGCTGCTCTCTCCATGTGTCTTTCTGTAACTCACACAGTGTTGTCAGGTTATGGCACACACATATATCATTGCACAAATCTGGCAGCATTGCTAGATCCCAGGGTGACTCATCATCATGCAAACATAGTCCTAGTCCTGACACTTGTCCCTCCATCCACAAACTGAACCATTATGAATGGTTCTAGGCACCAATATGAATGGTTCACTATTATATTCTTGCTCCCATCACTCCAAGATACACTGAAGGCTTCCCAGTGCTTCCTCTCAGCCAGTGGGATCCATCCTTACAGCTCATCTAACACGACTACAGGACCTTTATCCTCCACAGTCATGAAGAGACCATATCCTATAGGAAAGGTAGAGCAGGACAGCAGCCTCAGCTGCCTCATCAGATAACATATGTGTGCCCACACCTTGATATTACATAATACAGAGGCAGTGTCAGGATCACAACCACTCATCAACATTCATCATGAGATTTCCTGAGGACCCAGCAAGGTCTTACATCTCCAGACATGGCCATAACCACAATACAAAAGACACCTCTTACCAGCTTACATGTATCAGCGAGTGCCCTCAGCTCCCCCTACTTTGACAGGGCAGGAGTGGTTCTCTATTCCAGCTGTCAGGATGGTAAGAAGATCTCTGATCTAGTAGATCCTTCAGAACATAATCTACAAGACAACTTAAAGTATCAGTTAGACAATGAGCAATGTAGTCACCTGTGTACTATGAGAATTTCCTGTGACCAGTCTGTTCTATCCCACAGTCCCATATGTCTGTCCTTCCTTATCTAACCATATCATATCTCCTGTCTTTTTGGACCCTGAATATGTAATATAGCAGGGTACAAAATACACCACTAATGATATAAAAAACAGAATTAAATAAAGGAAGAATTTTATACCCATTTACACAGACAAATGTTCAATAGGAGATCGAGTATCTCACCAACTTAAACAACTGGACTAAAACATAATTGATGATAATATTTGTTTGTGACCTTGTAAATCCATATAAGAAGCAATTTGAATAGCTCAGGTAATAAATAAGCAAAAAGTGGTATATAAACAAATATAAAGTAAACATTGAGTGAAGATGCATAAAGAAACCATTCTTCCACAATAGTCTCAAACAGACTCTATGTTGCTATTACTTTATGATCCACACACAAGTAAACTTCGCACCTGTTGTAGACAACAAATAAGAAATACAAATCACTGTATGTGACAGCTGTCTGACATCACAAGTGAAACAAATGACACCAGAAGGGTAGTACAAAATACATTTAACATAAATAGACAATGGGCCCATATGACACTTATGACAAATTTTTCACTGGAGCTCCAACTACAACTGCGCAGAATTAACACATAAAACACTTATTTGTAGATCACTTATAAACAAATAAAACAAATAAAGACATTGCCAAGATCTTAATTGCAAATGTATTCAATCTTATAATTTACCTTATACATTGAATGACTGGGCAGGCCTTTACCCAGTCCAAAACCCTCTGTAATACAATTTCTAACATACAATAATTGACTTTACACTTAAGTGACATTTAAACAGACACCAAAAATGTGACATAACCTATTCTTAGCCCCAAATGGTCACAGATGTCACTTTTCTCCTGTCAATCAATTGGCATGGTTTTTTCCCAACATTCCACAACATGCACATAACTCCAGAAGCAAAGGCATGCACCTAAAAATAGGAACGTCAATTTTTACATCCACAAAAATGCACATGCACAATTACACAAAAACAGACAAAATGCACACAGAATGCAAAACTGAGCTCATTTGTTGTCACATGACCTGGTACCAGTTAACCAATTTGAAGGATATCCGTTACATTTTACATTAAACATTTTACCCTATGACAATACAAATAGAAAGTTCTCTCTTTTTACTCACATTACCTGGAAAAAAAAACATAAACATGTTAATTCACTTATACTAGTTCCAGATAAGACACGATTCTTAAAGTTGTTAAAAGTTACTGTTAGCTCATTATGTCTAGCTCTCCAAATCACATCACTTTATCTCTGGCTCCCAGGGGCCGCATCTTTTAACCGCTATAATTCTAAATGGACTCAGCCCATGGTATCTGAACCCATTCTCTAACTCCCTTCTCCACATTGTTCAGTAACTATTTCTGCTGCCGTAGCTCTGTGGTCATCTCTGCATTAGCTCTAGACCCCGATATTCCCATACTACCAGTCCGCACCTTACCTTAATACAGGCGCAACTAATTAAACAAAAGAGGCTGATCAAACCCCCCATATCGGCAGTCTTCCCACTATCCGACACCTAGAAATCAGTAATCCTAATTTCCACTGGATCAAGTGTCTAGCATCAACTTGTATACCGCAGCTGGTTAAACTACCACCAGAATCTGCTAGGCTCCATGCAGAAGGCCTTAAACAACATCAATGAGTTACTTATCATATGCAGGAGCCCTCAAAACAATATCCTATGTTACACTGGCCCTTGGAGCATTGCCTAGCTCGTACTCCAGTACTTCTTAACAACCTGCATCACTTTCACAATTTCACACAAAGTCTATTTTTCCCCCGGCTGGGCGAGCCTCACATGGGTCACGGTCCAGATACCGCGAGGGAACTAACCCGACTCATGGGGCAGAAAACCTGTGTCTTTTCCCTTTACTCTCAACAACGGGGAAGAGAGACTATCAACAGGTTTCTGTCACTTCTACAAGGATCAACTTGCCTTCTGATCTCAACACACATGAAAAGTCACTAGACTCACTGCGCCCGAATGTACTGCATGGAAGTGAGTAAAGAATCTTTTCAGGGGTGTGTTTCGTGAGATCACAATTCAAGCGCTCCCTTATCTCAATCACACGTCACTCACTCACTCATGTAGTCATCTTTCTTATTCTAACCACAATTAAACATACACAACTGTACATATGCACAACCCATAGAAAACTATACTTCCTACTAAACATCAAGAAAACAATACCTGGACAGCAGCCAATACAATTTTGTCAATTGTCTTACTCACCAGTCCAATGGTGTGATTCCCTGTTGTCGTGTTAGCCACTGCCCTCCATGGATTATTTCTTTTGGTTCCTTCCATAATCCCGGACGAGCCCCCAAGTAATGTCGCTGCAGCGGCTAACAGCAAGTTATCTATGGGTGTGAGAGTGAGACAGACAGACTGACAGACATACAGAGAGAACAGAGTCATCCCCCCATGGGAGATGGTGGGGGTAGGGAGTAGGGACAGAGACACAGGTGACACGTGCTTGCTTAGTGCTCCATCCACCTTCCCCCCCCTGAGCATTCAAATAAACTTTATTATATATAGTAAAATCCTGGGACTGCCCCTCACAATCTACATAAACATGTGACTGATGACATAAGAGAACACATGATGCCATATATGTCCTTTACATAAAGCTGATGATAAAGCTAGAATGTGTAACTAAATATAAAAATAGTCTTTAGTGAGGGGGATGAGTCTTGCAGAGTCCAGCTACAGCTGTCATTCACAGAGCTGTACAATGTCTATTCTTGTCAGAGGTCAACGACCTAAGACAGCGAGGTGGCCTTGTAATGGATGCTGTGGAGGGGAGGCGGAATGGGGAAGAGGTGGCCCTGTAATAGATGCTGTGGGGGTCTTTGGAATTGATGCTGTGGGGAGAGGGGGGCCCTGTAATGGTTTCTATGAGGGGCTCTGTGACTATATTTGTTACTAAGGGGATTCTTTGGCTATCTTGGCTACATTGGGGGCACTGTTAAAGTTTTATCATCTGTGGGAAAACTGTAGTGGCTACATTGGGGGCACTGTTATTATATTGGCTACTGTTGTGGACCTTATGTCTATAATGGTTATTTTGGAGACACGGTTACTATGGTGGCTACAGAGGGGCCAGCATTAATGATATGGCTACTGTATGCATACTCTTACTACAATGACTACTGTGATGGCACCATTATGATACTGACTACAGTGGGTATTTATATGGGTATTGCTATGGCTATATTTTCACTGCTATATTTCATTGCCCCAACATGTTTTCGGTTCTGTAGTATTCTTTCTATTTACATGAAAGGTGGGCCCCACAAAAGATTTTCTCTGGTGGGCCCAAGGTACTTCAATCCGACACTGCTCAAGGTGTAGTCTTAAGGGACCCCCTTTAAGAATGGCACGAAGATTAAAGAGCTCATGGATGCTCTCTTACTTCCACAAGAGGTGGGGATAGTAAAAGTAAAAGCACACAAGATTTGGTAACTCCACAAGCCAAGGGCAAGTATGTGGCTGATAGGGTGGCGAAGGCAGCTGCATAGATGGAACCCAGAGACTGTCCTGAAGTTCTGAGTTGGAAAGTTTGATCCACAAGTGTTCCAGCTGTCCTGAAGTTCTGAGTTGGAAAGTTTGATCCACAAGTGTTCCAGACCCTGGTGGCCCGAGTGTCATCAGAAGATAAGGAAGTGTGGAGGAAAGCTAGAGCCCAGATGCCGATGGGACCTGGATGCTGGGAGAGAGGGTGTGCCTGCCCGTAGCCCTGCACCCGACTGGATGCTGGGAGAGAGGGTGTGCCTGCCCGTAGCCCTGCACCCGACAGTAAGTCAAGTAGCTCACGGACACACACACATATCCAAAATGGCCATGCTAGTGCTCACAAACCGCAAGTGGTTTTCCCCAGGCATTACTACCCTTGTCAGTAGAATAGTGAAACCCTGTATAGTCTGTATGCGCCACAACCTGGGTAAGGTGGTAAAGACCCTACAGAAGGTGACACCTTCCTTATTTAACCATATCATATCTCCCGTCTTTTTGGACCCTGAATATGTAATATAGCAAGGTACAAAACACATTACTATGATATAAATACAGAATTAAATCAAGGAAGGGTTTCATACTCAATGAGACAGACAAATGTTCAATAGGAGACTGCGTATCTCACTAACCTAAACAACTGGACTAAAACATACTTGATGATAATATTTGTTTGTGACCTTGTAAATCAATATAAAAAGCAATTTGAATAGCTCAGGTAATAAATAAGCAAAAAGTGGTATATGAACAAATACAAAGTAAACATTTAGTGAAGATGCATAAAGAAACCATTCTTCCACAATAGTCTCAGACAGACCCTATGCTGTTATCTCTATGATCCACACACAAGGAAACTTTGCACCTGTGGTACACAACAAAAAAGAAATACAAATCACTGTATGTGTCAGCTATCTGACACCACAAGTGAAACAAATGACACCAGAAGGGTAGTACAAAATACATTTCACATAAATAGACAATGGGCCCACATAACACTTCTAGTTTGCGTTTAACCGCAGCAATGCCTCTGTGGTGGTCTATCGACGTGTATAAGGAGAACACGTCAAATGATGCCAACAGGGCATTGCTGGGGATTCATGATTCTACCTCCTTGAGCTTGTTAAGGAAATCTGTTGTGTCTTGTACATACGATGAACCAGAGGTCGAGAGGTCACAAAGTATTTTATCTAGAAAAGTGGTGATATTGGAAAAAATTGAGCCACTGCCTGAAACTATTGGGCGGCCAGGAGGGGATGTAAGATTCTTATGAATTTTAGGTAGGGTGTACAGCACCGGCGTCGTGGGATGCTGTATCACCAGAAACTTATACATGTCACTGTCTATAATATTCACAAATATGGCAGCGTCCAATATGATCTTAATTTTTCTAGCAATGGCAAACTTGGGGTCAGAGGAGATCTTATGGTACACTTTTGTGTCGGATAGTTGTCTGCGGATCTCCGCAAGGTATGAGCTGGTATCCATGACGATGACCGCACCGCCCTTATCCGCGGGCTTAATGGTGATGTCGCCGTCATGGGCCAGCTCATCCAATGCACGAATCTCCGCACTTGAGAAGTTTGGGTGAGAGAGACCACTAGTGGAAGTTAGTGTCCGTAACCTGTGTACCTCTTGTTTTACTGCAGACGTGAATGCTTCAATGTGCGGGGCATCCACGTCAGGTGAAAAAGTACTAATGTTATGTAATTGAAATTGCTTAAGTGTTATGTGTAGAATAATTTCTGGTGTTAACAATTTGTTTACAAAAATAGTGTTTCAACCTAATAGACCTAAAGAATTTTTGTAGACCGATTTCAATTTGAAACCAGTCCGGTTTTGTCATAACACAAAAAGAAAGTCCTTTTGATAGGACCGACATTTGGTGGTCAGTAAGAAATTTAGATGAGATATTTACCATGGCAGGTTGGGAGATCGCTTCCTGAGGGCCATAGCTGGTGTAATTTGTTTCGGCTTGTGTTGTGGAGTATTTCTGGACCTATGATGTTTCCTTCCCCCTCTGCGAGTCCTGGAACGGTGGTCTGATTTATGGTCTCTTGTGTCCCTAAAAAAACCCGATAAATTCTTAGCTGTAGCATTTCCATTGGTATCTTCCCTTGGAGCATTCTTTTTAGTGCTGTAGGAGCGTCCCTTGCATTTGTTAGTATCCCTCTGGTTATTCGAAACATAATTGCCTTGCCAGCCATAGACCAAGCCAGACTTGTAATCCTCTAGGTCCCGGTTCCACTTCTTACGTTTGGTTTCCTCAAGTTCACGTCTGGAGCTGTCAAACACAGTGCTGCTAGAATGAGGATGGTCTGCTCATGTGATCACTCACTTGTGGTATATATGTATCCTGTTCACCTATGTCACTTGGCTTGAAAAAGGCTCCTTGGAGCCGAAACTTTTCTGCTGTACCTTGTTGTACTTCTGAACATGGAATAAAGCATTTTCACTTTCTTCACCTAACCATTGACGCCCTGGAGTGCTGCTTGATTCTCGTGTATTACATTTGAAGGACCTGGAGCCTGGTCTCAGACAGAATCCTCCACAGTCACAGATCTCATCAGTAGAGCAAGTTTGTTCCCCCCCTATTTGGGATGTGGGTGGAACGGGAGATTCGCATCATGGATGTGCAGCTGAAAATCTGCGGCAACTGTGTGATGCCATCATGTCAATATGGACCAAAATCTCTGAGGAATGTCTACCAGCACCTGTTAATGTTTGCCATGAAGAATTGAAGGCAAGTTTTTTTAGATAGGCAAAAAGGGGTCCTACCACGCGTTACCCAGTTCTCAGACACCAATTACAAACAGCTATGGAGAAATTTAGCCGTCAAGGAATAAAATCTCTTTTTCTCAAATTCTCTACACATCAAAATCTCTGAAATGTCCCTTTCTCAACGGGCACTCTGAAGGATTCCTGTCACTCTGTCCTGGTGTCCGTCTGTCAAAGTCAGAGGCTCTAAGTGACTATTTAAAAATCTAATCAAGTTTTTTTTTTTTTTTCCCACTTGTACACTTTTCCATCAGTCCTACTTAACTCAACAACCTTCTGTCTACTTACATCTTTCCCTTATCTGCACTGAACTATCGCTAGCGCACTAGTGGCTCCCTTCAGAAGAACATTCTTTTAATTCTAATTCTTCTAATTCTTATTATGACTCCGCCCATTCCAGGTTTTATAAACCACACACTCTACAGGTCCACCCTTCCGGACCGGGTTGGCCGCCATTATAGGGCTGTGGCTGGGCACATGGCACTGTCGCCATTTTGGTTCCGCATCTCACATCTCTATCTAAAAGCTTCACATATCCATATAGCACTTCCGCTTTTGTTGAACCACCATCTCCCTGCACTTCTAACCATCCTTCATCTTGCAATGCTCTGGCCACTCTGTAGTGAGCCTGAGCAGCTTCCAGTATGCCCTTATCTTCTAACTCACCTCTACTTGTGTAGCACTTCTGCTTTTGTTGAACCACCATCTCCCTGCACTTCTGACCATCCTTCAACTTGCAATGCTCTGGCCACTCTGTAGTGAGCCTGTGCGGCTTCCAGTATGCCCTTATCTTCTAACACACCTCTACTTGTGGTTAGAATTTGCTTCCACACTGAAGGCTGCAGCCTTCCCTTTGAGGGCATATCAACATACTTGTACAACCTCGCACAATTATTAACATACTTTTTTCCTTCCCGTTTTTCAACAAACCTGACTGCAGTCTCTGCTCCCTCGGGGATTGTATGCACTTTCTTAAACACACCTAACATCATGTTCTAACAAGGTACACGTTGGTGTAGCTACTCACTCAACGTAGGGGCCCCCGGCTCACCGTCGTGTGTCAGCAAAATAATAAAATCCCTACGCTACCAAAAAACTCTGATCACACACCCGTTAGAGCTATTTCCCTACGCTACCAAAAAACTCTGATCACACACCCGTTAGAGCTATTTAAAGCTCAAAAACCGTGCTTCCCTCGGTACCTTAATCAGCCGGTCTCCTAGTGAGGTGGCCTTGTAATGGATGCTGTGGAGGGGAGGCGGAATGGGGAAAAGGGGCCCTGTAATAGATGCTGTGGGGGTCTTTGGAATGGATGCTGTGGGGGGAGGGGGGCCCTGTAATGGTTTCTGTGAGGGGCTCTGTGACTATATTTGTTACTAAGGGGATTCTTTGGCTATCTTGGCTATGTTGGGGGCACTGTTAAAGTTTTAACATCTGTGGGAAAACTGTTACTATAGTGGCTACATTGGGGAACTGTTATTTTGGCTACTGTTGGGGACCTTAAGTCTATAATGGTTATTTTGGAGACACGGTTACTATGTTGGCTACAGTGGGACCACCATTAATGATATGGCTAATGTATGCACACTATTACTACAATGACTACTGTGATGGCATAATTACAATACTGACTACAGTGGGTATTTATATGGGTATTGCTATGGCTATATTTTAATTGCTATATTTCATTGCCCCAACATGTTTTTGGTTCTGTAGTATTCTTTCTATTTACATGAAAGGTGGGCCCCACAAAAGATTTTCTCTGGTGGGCCCAAGGTACTTCAATCCGACACTGCTCAAGGTGTAGTCTTAAGGGACCCCCTTTAAGAATGGCACGCTGATTAAAGAGCTCATGGATGCTCTTTTACTTCCACAAGAGGTGGGGATAGTAAAAGTAAAAGCACACAAGCGGCTTGCACCCACCCTTCGTTTGTGTGCTGCTTGAACTTTCGCGTAACACACTATATTATATAGAATAGACTAATAATAATTTGATATATAAAAGATATTATATATACTCACGCACACTTTATTAGGTACACTGTCCACAACTGCTCGTAACACTTCATTTTAATCAGCCAATCACTGCGGCAACTCAGTGCATTTAGCATGTAGATAATTGGTCAGACAATCTCCTGCAGTTCAAACCGAGCATCAGTATGGGGAAGAAAGTGATTTGAGTGCTTTGAACGTGGCATGGTTGTTGGTGCCAGAAGAGCTGGTCTGAGTATTTCAGAAAACTGCTGATCTACTGGGATTTCACGCACAACCATCTCTAGGGTTTACAAGAATGTCCGAAAAAGAAAACATCAGTGAGTGGCAGTTCGTGGGCGGAAATCCTGTTGATGCCAGAGTCAGAGGAGAATGGTCAGACTGGTTCGAGCTGATAGAAAGGCAACAGTGACTCAAATCGCCACCCGTTCAACCAGGTAGGCAAAGAGCATCTCTGACCGCACAGTAGTTGAACTTGAGGCAGATGGGTACAGCAGCAGAAGACCACACCGGTGCCACTCCTTTCAGCTAAGAACAGGAAACTAGGCTACAATTTGCACAAGCTCATCGAAATGGACAGTAGATAACGATTGTGAACAGGACGTTTCCTGTTACTAGCATGGTGTACCTAATAAAGCGGCCACTAGACAAAATGCTAACGTTGGGTGCATAGGTGTGGAGATCCACGAGAGTGCACTAATATTGCCAGAGGAGAGAGGAGACAAAAAGCGTGAGAAATTCAAGTGTATTCTACTGGAAGTGAGATATAAAGTGAGTATAAAGGAGTGACTCTCACCTTGTCCAGTAGGAAATGGAGCATATCATAGGTCAATAAAGGAGAGGAGCTGCTGCCGACGGGACTCCTGGTCCGAGCATCTAGCAATGACGGACTTGGCAGTGCAGTGAAGATCCACGAGGTACTCAAGGTACTGTCCCGCTTCTATGGGCGCCGCTGCACTCAGTGAGCAGACAGACAGAAGTTGGCCCTGTCTATCCACTCTCTGCCACCTCCAGGTGTAATCGGCGCAGCGGCGCCCATAGGAGCGGGACAGTACTTTGAGTACCTCATGGATCTTCACAAGTAATTACCACTGTTTATTTTGCCTTTATTTGCAGAATACAATGTGCTCTGGCAATTTTCTAGCTTATCGATTGACATTGAAAATGGCTCCTTTAGGAGCTGAAACTGCTTAAGGTGTGTACCCATCTTTGAGGACTGGATCCTCTATTTTCATTGTGCTGTTCCACGCTGCTCTATGTGAATTTTTATACAAGTAAATGTTAGATAATGTAGTTTAAGTGCATCTTTCTTTTTAAGTGTAACTTTTTACATTACAGATTATTCACAGTACAGTTTTCCATAGTACACCAAACACTTATCAGTGAAGCAAACTTATCATTGTATTACTATTCAAAAGAAAATGAACACGTGTGGGATCAAAATGCTCACTATGCCAATAGATGTATTCAATGTCATAACATTGTCACTTGCTGGGGGTACTGTTCTGATATTTCAGTGTCTATGAAGCATCATGGCATCTGAAAAGTAGTCCAGCCCAGAGGCATCCACCAAGAGTCCTTTTTCTTTAGCACAGAGGGAAAATAGAGAGACAAATCACCTGTGAGGTAATTATGAGTTTGTGTCTCTGTGTCTGCCTACACCTATCCTACATTAGGCTATTGCATAGTGCTACCAACCATATCCTGTATAAATGGGCACAACATAGTGCTACTAATCTTATCCGGTATATATGGGCATAGCACAGTACTACTGCTCCAATCCTGTATATATGGGCACAACACAGTTCTAAGCCTCCTATCCGATATATATGGGCACAGTACAGTACTACTGCTCCTATCCTGTATATATTGGCACAGCACAGTACCACTACTCCTATCCTGTATATATTGGCACAGCATGTATGAGCACAGCACAGTTCTACTGTTCCTATCCTGAATATATGAGCCCAGCCCATTACTTCTCCTATCCTGTATATGTGGGCACAGCACTACTGCTCTTAGGTTACATTCACACGGACATCTGATTTCTCCAGTCCTGTATTTACGGGGCGTATGAGCCCATATATATGTGATGTTTTTCATCCATATGCAGCACATATGTAACCCATATTTTATACGTCCCCATAGACTAGGGCAGTGATGGCTAACCTATGGCACTGGTGCCAGAGGTGGCACTCAGAGCCCTTTCTGTGGGCACTCAGGCCATCACCAGAGATGACTCCAGGTATCTTCCTACAGTCCCAGACATCCCAGGACTTGCTGTGCACAGAGCTATTTTAAAGTGACAGCTCTACCTGGGACTATTTTCTGCTTTATTGGTGTCCTAAGAGAGCTGGTATCAATGAAAACTGTGACAGAGCAGGGAGTATGAATCACAAATTAAATTTCTGTGCTGGCACTTTGCGATAAATAAGCGGGTCTTTGTTGTAGTTTGGGCACTCGGTCTCTAAAAGGTTCGCCATCACTGGACTAGGGCATACGGAACTGAAATACGGGAGAAAATAGGACATGCTCTATTTTTATACGGCTAGTATACGGTACAATATGGTGTCAAAAATGGCAATATAAATGGTCGGACGTATTGTCCATTGAAATAAATGTGTACCCGTTAAAAAACGGTACGTTATGGTACGGATATGGCCATTTTCATACGTCCGTGTGAATGTAGCCTAAGGTTCTAGCCTATCCTGTATATACTGGAACAGCATATTAGTAATACACCTATCCTGTATTTATGAGCAAAGTACAACTGCTTGCTATATGGGCACAGCACAGTACTACTTTTCCTATCCTGTATATATGGGCACAGCATATTGGTTGATCCTGCCAGTAGTATATGCTTGTTTTAAAGATTAAGCCATGCATGTCTAAGTACTGACTATTCAGTTAAATCCGTATATACTGGAATAGCACATTACTAATACTCCTATCATGTATTTATGAGCAAAGTACTGCTTCTATCCAGTGTATATGGGCACAACACAGTACTACTACTCCTATCCTGTATATAATGTAACAGCACAGTACTACTTCTCCTACCCTGTATATATAGGCACAGTACAGTACTACTGATCCCATCCTGTATATATGGGCACAGCACAGTACTAGTACTCCTATCCTGTATATATGGGCACAGCACAGTACTAGTACTCCTATCCTGTATATAACAGCACAGTACAGTACTACTGCTCCTTTCCTGTATATATGGGCACAGAACAGTACTACTGCTCCTATCCTGTATATATGGGCACAGCACAGTTCTAGTAATAAGTATGTTAGGTTGATGGAGATAAATGGAAGATTTTATTTTCATATATGTAATCATGGAAAGACATTTTATTGTGGGTTGCATCGGCAAACAAAAACAGTAGGTCATCCGCATACTGAAAAGGAGAACATCCAGTAAGGGGCTAGTCTGCCAGTCTACTCCCTGTAGGGCCATGGGGTATTGGCTGGGTAAGTTTTACCCCCCTTGTGGGAATCTGCACCAGGTATACTGGAATACTGATCTGGTAAAGGCAAATAGGTCCTGGCAATTTTCATGCAGGGGCACAGAAAGTAGAACATCTGCCAAATCAATAACAGTGAATAATTTGTCACTCTCGGGGACTGCTGCCAGTGGGGGACACTCATTGGCAGCTTGGAGACCATGGACCAACATACATGTATCCGGCTGTTCTTTCTGGGTCTTTTTCTTGACTGTGAATGGGTTAAAATCATCACTGGGCTAGCAGGAGAGGGTTTGACAATGAGAGAAGCTGTCTGGGGGATGTACTTGCTGACGTCCTCGTTAGTTACCGCCCCCCTATTAGAATATGGCCACTCATTTTAGTCACTTCAGTAATGTCTCCTCCCAGCAAGTGGAAGCCCGCCCCCTTTAGCTGGGCTCGTCCGGAATCGAAACTTTTGTCAGTCATACTTTGGTGTGGTCTGTGAAACACTGGTCTCTGTTTCCCTCTGTCTTTCAATCACGGCGAGTTCCCTCTGTCGCCCCCCCTCCTTGTAAACTTGCACTTGCAAAGTCACTGATCGCTTCAAGACCAGTTCTCAGACACCAATTACAAACAGCTATGGAGAAATTTAGCCATCACGGAATAAAATCTCTTTTTCTCAAATTCTCTATACATCAAAATCTCTGAAATGTTCACCTGTCTCTTTCTCAACGGGCACTCTGAAGGATTCCTGTCACTCTGTCCTGGTGTCCGTCTGTCAAAGTCAGAGGCTCTAAGTGTCTATTTAAAAATCTGAGCAAGTTTTTTTTTTTTTTTTTTTTCCTCTTACTTATACATTCATTAGATCCTTTAACACATCCCAAAACTTTCAAACCAATGCTACCAGCCCTTCTGTTCCATCATATCGACTTGCACTTTTCCATCAGTCCTACTTAACTCAACAACCTTCTGTCTACTTACATCTTTCCCTTATCTGCACTGAACTATCGCTAGCGCACCAGTGGTTCCCTCCAAAAAAATGAAACATGAGTCCATTTAGGGTATGTCCCATGAACTCTCTACCTGCCCATGCTGCTGGCGCATGCGTCCTATAAGTGCGGTTTACAATTATTGCCATGTTGTAGATGCTATCTAGCATCATTCGGTCACTGTCATGGCCCATGTGTTGCCCATAATTTTGGCATAATGGTGCGATTAAGCGCCTCGAGGCATCCATGCCTGCTGCCCGCTGTATTCGTCCATTTCCGTGGTGTTGTCCATCCTTCTGAGGTTCCCAGGTGTTTGGCCAAGGCTTCCCTGTGCAGAGCCTTGGTCCCCTTGAAAAATGCCGAGTGCCCCCTTGACTTCAAATGGGGCTCGTTATTCGAGAGACGAGCACTCGAGGCATCGGAAAAAGTTTTGTCTGAATAACGAGTACCCGGCATTTTTGTGCCTCGCTCATCTCCTAATCAAGGGACAAAGCCTCTTGATGTCTTCATGCAAAAGGGGGAGGGGCCATGGTCTTAACACAATCCAGGCAGAGGGCAACGAATGATAAATCTCCCTTTGTGTCATTTAATGTCATATGACAGAGATGTGTTATACTGTACGTGCATGTTTGTATATAATGTATGTGCATGAGTGTATAAATATAACATATGGTGGTTGATGTGTAAGAGTGTATTAATGGGTGGTGGAGTTGTAGACTTTATGTGTGTGTTAAAATAAATGTGCCTTATTTTAACGTGTGCTATGATATATATATTTTTCAGAGGAAGGGGGGCCCCATGACAGAAATATGCTAGGGACCCTGCCTTCTAGTTGAAGTACTGGATTATGGTATCCAGGAAAATAGCAACCAAACAAAAAGTATATGCTGCCTAAAAGATATCCCAGGTTCAAGCACTTAGAGAATCTATGACTTTATTGCCCTTTCAAAGTTGTAACCACAGTATCTGAACAAATCAGGTATCCTCTCCCTCCCCCCACCGTAGGACAAAAATACTTGTTTCTAGAAAACTGGTGAAATAAAACCTCAGCTTAAAGTGATGTCCACGAAGACAAGTTTCTTAAATGTATGACAAAGATGATATATGACAAATTCTATAATTCATGGTTTAACAAAAAATACAGTGTTTACAGATATAATTCCCTAACCTGTCTCTATAAGTCATGGTGTAAACATTACAGTTGCCCTAGACATGACTTGTAACCTCTGAACTTACGGTAGGATGCCGTCTCGGATTCTGTGTGAAGCACTGCAGGTGAGTTTCTCTTCGCTATGCACTCTAGCCCCACCCCCCTGCAGTCCAGACAGAGCTCACAGACACTCACTCCTCCTGCCAGAAAACAGAACTAGTGCGAGAGGAGAGAGAAGCGCAAGCTACGCGATAAGTTTTTGTCTGTGAAGGGAGAAACAGATATGTAGCTGAGCTGATTGTCTCACTCTCTTTCTATGTGTTCAGATACTAGGACAATTTCAGAAGCCAGATGAAAGTGTATATAAAACCCTGTACCTGATAATCATAACCACATTTCAGATCACAGAATAGATGGGATTATATGTTCCCCCACCAACAACCTGGAATTTTGATACTGACATCAATTGAGTGATAGGGCTATAAACAGAAGAGTAACATTGACTAAAGCAACGGTGTAAAAATGATCTTTATTGTGTAAACATCCTAGACCATTGAATTTGAGATTTCTTTTGTGGAAAAACCTTGTAAAATCTGATTACCAGAAAACAGGAACTAGTTGCAGGTATTTATGCCTTACCAAACTCATATTTGCCTCTAAAAATACAGAGTGGTCAGTTGAACATAGACCGTCTACACACAGTAGAATAAGGAGATCACTGCCCAGTGGGATCCTTTGATCCAAGAATTTATATAGATTCCAAAGGGTTTTGATGAGGTTAAGGCAAAAAAACAAATAGCTGCCGATGATTAATCAGTTTCTGCATCAGGCTGATTCATTGTAGTAGAAGGGGTTGAGGGTCCCACAAGCGTTAAGTCTCCTCGGAGACTTCCTCAGGGGTAAAAGTGCCCCCTAAGGGTGTCATTACTCCCATAAATTCCCCATCCACTCACCACCAGCGTGCGCATCTAATCCACTCAAACATCGCTGAAGCTGCTGCAAAATCTAATGCTAATGAACACCCCCTGCCATGCAGTTGATGCATGACTTACACATACTTTGCGTTGCAGTGACCATGTTATTTATCTTTGTTTGGCATACTTTACTATTTAATTGATTTGTGTGCCTAACATGCCATGTATACTTATTTGGTTGTGCTGCAGTTAATTGCTATACATTGGACATTCATTTGGCTATTTTTCTATTTGGGTGATTCGGTCCCTTATACGTTAGTGAAGGAGGTGTGTTGTTGGTACCGACATGGTGTATCAACAGTGATGTATCTGTACATTTTTTAATTGCTATTTAGATTGTCTGTCATCCCTTTTGGATGAAATGTGTTCTGGTAATTAAGAAAGGATACTGTTGTTTTTTGGATCTGCACATGATTTCTTGACATCTATACTTTTCACTCTTACATGTCGATATTTCTCTTGAATTTGGTTGTGCAGGGTCCATATTTTCTTCTTTACATGATAAGGGTGTTATGAAGTTTCGGGAAATATTATTCATGATCTGTGTGGAGGTCTTGAAAGACTTTGATCTTTCAATAATCATATAAATGCTATAAGCGCTGTGGAACATAAGATATTATCAATGTCAGCACCTAGTATTATACGATAAGTGTTTCTCCCGGTCAGTATTACAGGCTATTATTGTTTTAATTCACTTTTATTTCTGTAATCTAAACAACCAAATGTTGTCTCATGTCCATGTATGACGCTTGCAATGTTATCAGTTACTTATAGGCATGATGATGAAACTGACCACATGGTTGTGAAGCCCTCTTTATAAGTAAAATGCCCTACTTTAGCATATAAAAAAGCTCATCAGTTTGAATAAGGTTGAGCTGGATTCAGAAACAAAACTGGTGTATTGTGTATCTGTGCTTGCTCCCAGCTTGTATTCATGAATTTGGCTTCTCTCAATAACTGACCGGTCTCCTGATCTTTAATTTTTATATACAAAGCACAATGTTCTTTACCAAGGAGTTACCATGATAGTGGTTTCTGGCTTATACGTATTGAAGACTTATCCCTTAAATATGCAGCAGGTTCAGATTTATGATACAAACAATTGATTGTATACATCACACAGTGAACACTTTTGACCACCACATGTTCAGGAAAAAAGTTACTGTAGAGCTGTAGACTTAAAGCCAACTGTCAGCCAATTGGACTGAAAAACACTACCAGGGGTTAAGAAACTGAGCAGGTTCATATCAGGTTTCTTTCATGGCCCATCTTGGTGACATTAACCAGAAAAAATCAAACTTTGAAGTGAGATGTGAAGTAATGAAGATGTTAGCTCGCCCTTCCTATGAACACACACCTCCCAAATCTGACAATGTGTTCCCTGGATGCAGGGACCATAATACAGTGATTTCGTTGAAACAGGATAAAGCCATCTGACATGTGTTAACTCTCCACCTCCTGACCTCATAAAACCAATTTACATTTCTCTTCTAAGTTGATTTCTGGATGATGCTACAAAATGGGTAATGAAGAAACATAATGTAGAACTATCATCTGCCTTGATAACATACTAAGTGTAGTGGTTACTAGGCAATTTCGATGACGGTTCCTTCCCTAGAACATCATCTTAAAGGCACAGTGAGCCTATTCATGTGCATAGGCTGACCTATGAATACCCTGAATACATAAGTATTGCAGAGTATATCATGAACAAGCAATCAGATGATTGCTTTTTTATATCTAGGTGGAGAAATAAAAAAGTAAATAAAAAAGAATGTATTCAATAAAAAAAAGCCCATTAATAAATGAATAAACGCCTTAAGCCCATAACATATAAAGACGACATTTTAACACACAAAAAAGTTCAAATCATAACACAAACCCCACAGTATCTAGTATCACAGTTCTGTTGACAAACATTGGATAAAAGTAAAAATATATGAACCCGTATGATGAACAGCGTAACAAAATCGGTAAAAACATGCCAAAAAACTAGATTGTTCATGTGTTCATCCCACAAAAATAAAAAGTGATTGAAAAAAAACATATGTATTCAGAATTATACTGTTGCAAAGTAAAATGTCTGCAAAAAAACAAGTACAACCAGTCCATAGCCAAAAAAAATTAAAAAATGCCCCGCGGACAACAGCCAAACAAAATGATAGTTTTTCTCAATGACGGTTTAATTTGGAAATTTAGTAAAACATAAAAAAATATTCAAGTATGGTATCCCTGTAATTGTATTGACCCATAGCGTAAGATAAACATGATTATAGGCTATACGGTGGAAACGAAAAAAAGCTTTTCTGATCCTGCCGTCATATAAAGTCATAAATTTTAACCAATAGGAGATACCAACCCAACAAAATCGTAAACACTGGAAAAAAGCATCTCATCACGAAAAAAAAATGCCATCACATGGTCCAATAACGAAAAATCTAAAATTTAGAGATTTCAATTGTGACAATGAGGAAACTAAATCTCAGAGCACTCCTTCCCTCGTGCACCTCGCTTGTACCCCCCATAAAAACAAGGAATGGTGACATGTGGGTGGTCTATGTACTCGAAGAAAAATGCATATTAACTAATTTTAAGAGGGTTTTTCTATTTTATACTTTGGAAATGGGTAATTTCAGGGCCTTAAATGACGTAAACCAACAAATATTGACCCTGCTAATTTCCCCTCCATTTTGTTCAAGGAAATCCGAGGGGTTGGGGTTAACAATCTTCCTAAAAATAGTTCTTGGTATAGGGGGCCAGATTTGGAAATGGGTGAGTGCGAAGGATTTTTTAATGCTAATATTTACAATTTCATCTCAAAAACGGTATTTTTCCCAATAGTCAATTTGAAATCGGGAAAGCAGATATTCGATTTTGAACGACCCGCCACATCAGCAAAATAAATTATCCAGACATTTCAAAATCATGAAAAGTAAGTCAGACATATGGGAAAAGTTATTTCAGCAATTATTTAGGTGGTAAATCTATTGCCTTAAAAATATTTCAATTTGACGAAAAATGTGGGGAGGAAAAAAACATCTCATAATCTCATAATGGGGCCAGAGCTTAAGTTATAAAACTGGCTACGTCCGTTAAGGGGTTAAGGGGCAAAAAGGTATGATGAAAAAATCCAATGGGGACTAAAGGTGCCATACCCAAGAAAACCCTTTGACCTCTTTTTCTAAGATGACGAACCGTATGAAACAAAAACTGTACATTCAATGAACGCCCAATACGACTCTCTGATTCCTGGTACCTGCTGCCATCCCCCTCACCCGCCTATAAGAGGGAAAATTGTTCCTAAGTTCGAATGGCATTACAGGAAAAAACAGCTTTACATTGAATGAGGTTCATGGAACAGAGGGAAAACGCTTAGATTGCAGATTATCCAAAGAATTCGTTTCGAACACTTCATCTTTCTGTTCATTCTGATCTCTCTATATTTACATTAAACTCCCAACTTTTGTTTAGGTGAAAGAGGGAAAAAGATTACAGCCCTAACTGACCCTTACTTCACCCCCAACACTGCCCCCCTCCTCCAGTTCATGTTGTGGGCACCTCATATTATACCCAGCTCCACTCATATTGTTGCCTCCAGCTCCCTAGCAGCAGCTTTCCGTTCATCTCCTGTGTGTGCAGTACTGAGGCCGATAGGAGGATGTGTTTTACCACGGCACCTGGCCAGCTTGTAGTGGGGGTGGCACAGGATATGTGCCTGTCTCTATCAGTATTGAATATACATGTAACGTCCAATTATCAAAACAAAATTCCACAGAGAGAAGGATTATCACCAATACATTTCACTGTTGCATGTTTATTGAATAAACCCCACTTGTTGTTGTTTTTTCACTGAAACTCTAGAGTGCTGACATTTTATTTTTAGGTTTATTAAAGGTGTTTCTGGCCTGGCTTTGTGGCTGGCACATATGTACATTTTGTCCTTTAGCAGCACTGCTTTGGAATCTTCTATATCTATCTATCTATCTATCATCAGTGTTATTTTCAGAGAGCATATCTATATAACCTGTTACCCCTCATTAAAATATTTACATTGGTACATGGTAGCACTGCTTTGGCTCAAGAACTGATTGAATGCTGTTTTAATGTGCAAAAAAAACAACAGGAAGAAATCCAAGTATAGCATATAAAGGTTATTTTTAACTTTAGCTGTGTGCTAAGGGGAAGTGTCTGTTATCCAAGTGTAATCCAAGAGATGGTTGCTAAACATTCGAGTAAAACACAAGGTAACAGTTGCTCTGATTAAATGATTATCCATGAACAGGGGATGTTTTGCACATCGGAACATTTTAGATTACACAAATCTTAGATAATGAAAAGAATAGTTCATGTCACAGTCAAGATGTTCAGCACTTTCAGGATATGGTTAGATTAAGAAATTGATGCACTGTATAAAATTAAAATTAATTGGGTTGTGATGCATAATGATGTATAGTGCGGAGAGTGCATAATATTACATGCACATATTAAAGGACATTACCACCAGGATGGAAGGATTGTAAACCAAGCACACTGTACAGTGTGGTGTGTGCCCCCTCGGCAGGATTCTACTTTCTTTAAACTTCCTATGACCTAATTTTAAAACTTTTTCATAAAAATGTAAATAAGCTAAGGGGCTCCATGTTCCATTAACATCTATGGAGCACAGAGCCCCTCAGGCTCATTTGCATAAATTTTTGTGCATACGAAGCTAAAAGTAGTGGAGGTCCTGCAGTATGTCAGTGTGCTTGGTTTACAATCCTTCATCATTTATATGAAAAGATAGGTAAACATTTGAAAAAAATTAGCTAATTTCAAACTTTTCAAAATGTTCTGCTTTCAAAATGATAGTCATACAACGCAAATTAGTTACTAACTAACATTTACCATTATCTGTCTTTGTGTTGGCGTCATTTTATAAGTGACTCTTGTTGTATTTCAACACTAGAAAGATCACAAATCGAACAAGCAGAAAATTTTAGAATAAATATTTAAGGACCATTTCATTTCTATAGGGGTTTTGGCAATGTGTTATAGTGTTAATAGAAACCCCTAAATATACCCCTTTCAATAACTTCACTCCTCAAAACTATTCAAAATTTCATGTAGGAAGCTTGTTAACCTTTATGTATTTTACAGAACTCAATCAAAATGAAGGTTTGATTTGGAATTCACTAATATTTATTATAATATGTTTAGCCCTAAAATTACCCACATAAATTGAATAAATAATAATAATAATAATAATACGGGATACCTCATTAATATAGTTTTTTTTAGTATTTTTACAATTTACTGAAGAAAAAACTAATACAGACAAAAGTAATTTATTTTCGTATCGCCATCTTACAGAGATATAATGCTAAGATTTTTATTATATTTTTAGTGTGTTGTCCTTTTCAGTGATACCATTTTGGCGTACATTAACTTTTTTGATCACTTTAGAGAACATTTTTGTGCAGGAATTTAATGAAAAAGGTGCATTTTTGTCAAATTTGGTTTGTTTTACGCGCTCACCAAGCGGGTCCAATAATGGTACTGAGTTATTGTACAGATTGTACGGAGTGGCGATACCAAATATGTGTTTTTTGGTGATTTTGTGTTTTTTTTTTACTTGATCAAATATGGTAATGGAATGATGTGTTAAGGGGACTTAACTTTATTTAATTAATTCTTTTTATAATAAATGTTTATATTCAGTGTTTTTAAAATATTTTTTTACTTTTAAGGTTGGCTTAACAAGCGATCCTCTGATGCTTGTTCAAGCTCTTCTTCACCTGCCAGAAAGGCAGGACCCAGGTCCCGAAGAAGCCACGTATCCCCGGGCACTGGCAGACCTGTGGATGACAGCGGGAGGATCGGACCCCCCCCCCCCCGGGTAAGCGTCGGGGTGGGGGTGGTCCGATTTAGCGCAACGTGACCAGGGAATGTAAAGGGGTTAATGCCATGATCGGAGGAAACTCCGATCCACGGGTACTACAGACGGGTGCCAGCTGTAACATACAGTTTTGGGAATATTTAAATCCATGGGGCACATGATCATAGTTTTTAGGCTGCCAACTTTTTCAAGTTTCCGAAGGTGACCACTAATCATTGCAATGTATCTAAGTTTTTCCTTTTGTGATACTGTGATTAGTGCCTCACTTTTGCAACTTTTTGTGATGTGCAACTATTTAGTCCCAAAGTAGCTCCCAAAGAAGTCTTGGTCTAGCATGCTCTCTTTTGGGAGCCACAACGTCTCACAAATTGAACAAACAATCTGGGCTACAAAGATAAATATGGAACACTGCATTAAATCTTTGAGAGGAAGCTCTTTGGTATGCTGCTTGATACTGCACAAAAAGTTGCACAAAAAAAAAGAAAAAAGAAAGCAATAGTAGTTATTCATGTCCCCTATGTCTGAGGTAAGGGCAAGGGAGGGGCCCCCCAAATTGAACTTAAAGGGGTTTACTGTGTGCTTTTTACTAATGACAAAACTTTTCTGATCCACATAATAGTGTTTGCTTGAAACACTATGGGGGTCATTACTAAGGGCCCGATTCAGTTTTCCCGACGGGTTACCGAATATTCCGATTTGCGCAGATTGTACCTGAATTGCCCGGGTTTTGGCGCACGCGATCGAATTGTGGCGCATCGGCGCCGGCATGCGCGGCGAGAAATCCGGGGGGCTGGCCGAACGAAAACCAAGTATTCGGAAAAACCGCCGCCATTTAAAAAAAAAATTGTGTCGCGAAAATTTCAATCACCTTCATCCTGGATAGGCCGGTGTATTTCGAGCTTCAGCGGACTTCAGCGAGCAGCAGCCACATGGTGGACGGCGGAGGAACTGCTTTGATGAATCCCGGACGGACCCGAATCCAGTGCGAGAACGCGCCGCTGGATCGCGAACGGACCGGGTAAGTAAATCTGCCCCTATGTTTCAGATGCACACATTTTGTGCGCTATTCTGTGACAAACACCCTTTTCTGCAATGACATCAATACAGTGTGCTATGTTGTGACAACACTACTTTTGATGCATGTATTTCTGTGCTGCATTCTGTGACAACACATATTTTTGATGCACTTATACTGTGCGCTATTTTGTGACAACACTACCTCTTCTGCGCAGCCCTTTTTTGTTTTGGGTTTCATTTTCACTCCCACACCTTCAAAAATTCTATAACTTTTTTATTTTTCCATGTACAAAGCTGTGTGATGGATTGTTTTCTACGTAACAAATTGCACTGTAAAATGGTATTATTAAATATTCCAAGACGTACTGGGGAAGCAGGAAAAAATTCCAAATGCAGTGAAATTGGTGAAAAAAAAGATTCGTGCCGTTTTCTGTGGGCTGGATTTTACTGATTTCCCTGTACGCCCCAAATGACAGTCTGCTTTATTCTTTGGGTCGTTTTACGATTACGGGGATGCCAAATTTGTATAGTTTTATAATGTTTTCATACATTTACAAGAATGAAAACTCCTGTACAAAAAAAAATAATTTGGCCATTTCTGGTGCTAAAACTTTTTCAACTTTGCTGGACGGAGCTGTGGGTGATGCAAATTTTGCAACTTTTGATGTGATGTTTTCAATGCTATTTATGGACGCATGAGCTTTTGATCACTTTTCATAAATTTTTTATATTTTTCAAAATGGCAAAAAAGTGGCATTTTTGACTTTGGGGAGCGCTATTTTCCTCACAGGGTTAAATGCAGTGAAAAAAACATTTTATTTTACACTACTTTTCTGATGAATGTGGATAATATGTACTATTCTGTTGACAAAACTATTTTTTGTGCATGTAATAATATGTGCTATACTGTGACAACACTACTTTTCTATTGCACATGTATCATGTGCGCTATTCCGTGACACTACCTCTCAATGCATGTAAATAGAATTACTATATAATCCTGTATATGAAAACCTGGATTGGAGTGAGTGAGCACAATGGGTGCAATCTTCACGATGTTAATTGGTATAACCAAAAGATTTTTGTCCAGTGGGACTCTCACCTGATCGATGATCAGTATTCAGCATATAGGATTAAGTCATGAGTATCCGTCAGCTCGACGTGTGTGGTTATCCCGTCCTCGTGTTCCAGGGTCACCCGGGGAAGGGTTTCAACGTACTGATCCTACTGATGCTCTACATACACATTACTACGAGCGCTCAAGGATGCTCCAGACTCCCGATATGATATAATAAATACGGATTTTATTGATTGAAAG
This sequence comes from Engystomops pustulosus, assembly GCA_019512145.1. Taxonomy (NCBI): domain Eukaryota; kingdom Metazoa; phylum Chordata; class Amphibia; order Anura; family Leptodactylidae; genus Engystomops; species Engystomops pustulosus. Next base: position 83,694,630 of record CM033646.1, on the reverse strand, counting down.
ATCAATATATTACAACGTGGTTCGGTCCGGTACTCAGGACTTCGTCAGGCAATCCATATGTAGGTCCCTAATATAAACATATATATATTCTAAAAAAAAACGGACTGCTCCGTTACGGTAATCGTAATGACTTCCGGTTCAGAGCAAAACAGTGCCGGTAAAATCATAAAAATAAAATCACAGTGAAAGACATATACAAAGTGTAGAAGCTAGGTTACCCAAAAAATTTCCATGTATATGACATAGCTTTTTTAGTATGCATTTTAAAAAAAGAGCATTCCGTACTTCCGGAGGTGTAGATACCCATGGGGAGTACGGATACCCATTACACTTTGAATATGTCTTTCACTGTGATTTATAATTATGATTTTACCGGCACCGGTAATGCTCTGAACACGGAAGTCAATTTACGATTACCGGTAACGGAAGCACTCTGTTTTTTTAGAATATATACATGTTATATTTAAGGGAACTACATATGGATTGCCTGACGAAAGTCCGAGTACCGGACCGAAAGGCGTTGTAATATATGATCTTTTAATCAATAAAACGCCGTATTTATATACATATCGGGGAGTCTGGAGCATCCTTGAGGCTCGTAGTTACGTGTATGTGTAGAGCATCAGTAGGCTCAGTACGTTGTATACAGCTGTGTAATAGTAAGATATCCCTGCAATGATTGAAAATCTTCAGAGTGCCCTTAATAGGCAATTATTTCAGATTTCTATAATACATCCGTAATAATAGGCGACGCACTTCTCTACATGACAAGGGCTATTGCTGTTTTACCAAGTCCCTCTCTGTCTGACATAGGATGAGAATAAACCTCTCCATGGCTTTCTTCTGTGTGTAATGACATCTGGACATGTGTGCTTTTACACTGCAGAGTCATATTTTCAGCCTGGCCAATCAGAGCATGCTTTAGCATTTAATTAAGCAGCTCTTTTTCGCAAACACAAGATCCAAAAATATGACAAGTGGTGTGGGCTCTGGATGACACATTTTGGGTTGGTCATCACTACTAATAACAGTATTTATTATGTACATATTACTGCAAGGGATTCATGATAGGATCTCCTTACCATGAGGTATTAGTTCATGTATTCACTGGAAACAGATATTAACAAACTTGGCCTTAGTGCACGTTATCGCTACAGCAGCAGCATTTACACTCTTGGTTACTAGCACACACTATTCACTGACAGCAGCACCTTTACAAAACTAAGCATTTGTGCTTGGTCTTCATTTACAGTTACAGCATGTTGGTATAGTGCATGTAATCACTGACAGGAAGCACTTTAACAATCCAGGTATTAGTGGCACACTATTACTGATAGGAGCACTCTACAACTAGAAATTACTGCACCTTTCACTAACAGCAGCACTTGTTACAATCTTGTATTATTGAATACTCTTCACTGACAGGAGCACTGTACTATCTGGTATTATTGAATGTTTCTTCACTGACAGGAGCAATTTTATAATATAAGTGGGAATATTCACTTACAGGGGCACTTACATCTAGGTATTAGTGACTGCTATTTCTGACAGAAGACATCACAATCTTGATATAAGTAACATTTACAACCTAGATATAAGTGTACACTATTAGTGACAGGAGCACCCTATGTTTTAGTGCCATACTATTCACTGATAGGAACACCTTTACAATCTATGTATTAGTACACCCTATATCATGACAGAAGCATCTCTACAATCTAGGTATTAAGGTTATGCTATTCACTTACAGGAGCACCTTTGCAATCTAAGTATTAGTCCATGCTAATTACCAACAGGAGCAGCTTTACAATCTAGCTATGAGGGTATGCTATTCACTGACAAAAGCATCTTTACAATACAAGTATTACTGCACGCAATTCACTGACAGGATTCACTTTTACAATCTAGCTATGCTACTGAAAAGGATAATTTTTTTTTTTAAAAAGTCCCTGTGTATTTGACTGACCCTATGAAGAGCACCAACTCACTCCTGCTCTTATACTGCAGAGTCACATACCAGCCCGACCAATCACGGCTTGCCTAGAGAAGACTTTTTGCTGTATAAGCAGGTCACATGGACACAGGTCTATAACAGCGCATTTGTCAGTCTGCAGGGTCTATGGGTACAGAAAACCGACAAATTCTAAACTGACCCATTTTGCAATTTGGGTCCCTCATAAATACCAGAAAATTAAATGCTTGGGGAGGCATAGACTCACTTTAAAGTGCAATTTCAATAGGTGTTTGTTGTTAGTGCAATTTTCAATAGGTATTTATTTATTTGTTGAAAGACCAAATAGATATTTATGTAAATCAAATCAAATATTCAAATGACATAAAAAAGATCTCTAATAGTAGATGGATAGTATACGGAAATTATATACATGTTACTTGAAACTCTTCATCATTAATGCTTCCACCCTGATGCGCATCCGACCACGCCGACCAGTGTGATCCACACCCACAGAGACTAGGAACATCTGGACACAAAGTTTGTGTAAATTATCATCACAGCCTATAGGAAGACAATATATCAAACTTGAAAACCCTTATTATAAAACATATGAGTTTTTCGTTTCAGCAAATAAGCACATTTACACTACTGTATAATGCAAATACTTTACAACTGTCTTATATAGTTCATGTAACAATGCTCATGATGTTTTTGATCTGCTTTTTTACTGTAACTTGTCATGTATAGAGTACAAAAAGCATAACTCATTACAAGAGTGAGCAGCAGTGACAACTGTAATGCTATGATATTATTGTTACACAACCATCCCAACCTTCTCTTCTAGTATATCTCTGACCTAATCAGCCAATACCATTCCACACATAGGTCAGATATATGTGTGTGCTGCACCAGTTTGCGCCAGAAAAAATGTCTTGGAGCTTGCACGGTATTATGAAGGGCTTGCACACTTTAAGTGTAGGTTGCACTTTGTCTAACACTTTGAAAAACTGTGCAACTAAAGGGCGTGTTGCTGTTGTCTCATAGTTTGTGCCACTTATTATACACTGCCAATCACAATTCTGTCACAACAGCATAAAGCGAAGTGCACCGAAAAAAAGGGCAACTGTGTGAACATCCTAAAAAAAGTCTCTTAAAATCTTGAACTCACAACCAAAATGAGTCTATCCCTCACCTTACAAACCTTAAACATAGCCTGGAAAACCATTTATTTAGGATTGTACTACAGAATAGATTAACCCCACTGTAATAACTGCACCCCATGCCTCCATTTAACTTCTTATGTAGATTATGAGAAGATTATCGCAAATCTTTACCAGGTTAAACCTGGAGCGGCCAGTGGGGTATTTAAGACTGCTTTTAAAACGCCAGTCTTAATAAATCCCTCCTTAATGTTTTTAAAGGTTTGGTGCATGTTTCTAGTGGAGTACAAGCGAGGCGTAATAAATACTATACCAACACACTAATTTCATTTATTAATTAGATCAAGCTACACCTTTTGGGCTGGTAACAGAAGAGGTTATGTACATTGAGGAATTTCATAAGGCAACTGCTTACATAAAGGACTTACAAGCACATTTCATTCCTGGTGAACAATCCATAAAGAGAGAACCGCAGTATCACAGAAAGTCGGAGCCGATGCTATAGCTGTGAACTTTGAACTGTGTCGGCTACGAGGATTCCTGCAAGTAAAAAAAAGATTCTGCGATATAAATCATTTTACCACAGGAATGTCATTTTGTATGGGAGTTAGTGTGAAAGATTTAATAATTCACAAATCAATAGTTAACCTCAGGGACACTGTCACCCTATTCCCAGAGGTTCGTTAAATTAGCACAAGTGTGTTCACTGGCAATAACACATAGTTACACATTAACATATGCATTTGGTTGTGACAGCCAAAATGTAAAAATGCTATATGGCCATATATGACAGTCAAGTATCTATGGATTAACTTTTATTATGTAAAGTCTTTGTGAAATAACTTTTAATCAGTAATAAGCGGTTTGACGACTCTAGAAAAAAGTTAAGCCATGAAGTTGGAAGCTCATTGCAATTAATGTGAAACCAACATTTTAACAACAAAAAAAATGGCTGTAAAAGGGGGGAAGTAAGGAGTAGGGGGCTGCAAAATGGAGGGTATACAAGCAAAAAGTTGTTAATGTGTTTATGGTTGTTCAGATCAGTATTCTCTCTGCGGTATAAAAAGAAGCAAAAATCACATGCCCTTCATCAATGTGATCAAAGGCTCTGGCCAAGTTCATATTAAAAGCAGTTTTTGTATTGTATTTCCCATTTTCAGTCCCCACCTTCACAAATCTATATTGTTATATTTTTCAGTGAACAGAGCTGTGTAAAGGCTTTTTTGCATAACAAATGTACTTGTAGTACAGTTATGTAATATTCACAATGCCATGTACTGGGAATTGGGAAAAAAATCTATGTGCCATTTTCTCGTGGGCTGGTTTTTACGGCTTTATTGACTCATCTTGGGTTGGTACATCACGAGGATACAAAACTAAGGAAGGTTTATTGTTTTAATAAATTTTTTAAAAAGAATGTCAGTATAAAAATGTATTGAGTTTTTCTATTTCTGACACTAATAACTTTATTCATACTTGGGTAAAGAGCTTTTTAAGGCATCATTTTTTACGAGATGAAATGAACTTCTGCTACACAGTGGGGGACCAGAATGTTCTTTTGATCACTTTTTATTACATTTTTTCAAATCTTGCTATAGATCGGTGATAGTGTGCCATGGACATGTTAATATCTGCAGCAAAATAGGCCCTTGAGTCTTATAAGACTCCTGGCGTCATAGCAAAGCCATATGGAGCGTTCCGGGGGTCAGACCAAAACCATCTCAGTAAAAGAAGCAAGAGGAAAACACAAAGCCCTTACCTTGGCCTGATTGATGTTTTAGCCAGTCTCCTACACAGTCAGCCTATTTAGCAATCATATGTTTGTCCTTAGATTTTGAGAAATGAAAATGAGTTAACAAGGATCTTAATCTATTAGATTTTACTATGTACACTTTTTATTCTCAATAAAGTGCTTTTATTATTTATATATATGGAGTTGAGTCAATATCTTATTGATGCAGAAACTCTGTTTCCTTTTTAGACATTAGCACCACACTTTTTGCATTCACATTTTATAAATTTGGTTAACGAAATATAGATATAAAAGCTACTGCACACACAATCAAAATAGTCATAACAAGACTTACTCCATTACTAGGGCAAATACAAAGGGCGGGGTAATAAGATCCTGACAAGCAAAATATTTAGATAGTTACCATTAACCAAATGCTTACAAGGTCACAAGGTGAACAGTAGAGTAACCCATCCCAAAATAGGACAAATTCAGTCGCTTTAATGTCTCCCACATAGAGCCACATTCACTGATGAAATAAAGCCCTTTCCTATTAAGGATGCTATTACTCTACTACTCATGTTGAACCTGCAGATTAGTAAAAAAACTGAACCATGAGATTGCTGAACCATGACTCATGGTGCGAGTATATTAAGAGATAGGAGGCAGAAAATACTTCCTGTCCCGGACCTGTACTTGACTCACAGGAAAGTTGGATTCTGTTACAGTGTTCGGCATTGTTACTACTGCAGCCTAAGACTCCAAGAGGTATCAATGCTATACATAGTGATATTATGGCCCATAGTCTGAATGGAGTAGGTGTGTCCCACTACCAGCCGACCACAAGACCATAATAACAAAGACCAATAAGAGGCATAGAAACACATACTGTGCCCACTTCCCACCAAATTCTAGTATATATAGTATACTTAAATCCTTTGATACAGTGACCCTCCAATACAAGTGCTCATGTGTGAAATGATTATGGGCGGTAGCGTTCTGCCTTGCAGTGCTGGGTCCTGGGTTCGAATCCCACCAAGGTCAACATCTGCGAAGAGTTTGTATGTTCTCTCTCCGTGTTTGCATGGGTTTCCTCCAGTACTCCGGTTTCCTCCACACTCACAAGCATACTGTTTGGTTGTTTAGGTTGTGAGCCAGAATGGACACGGGACCAATTTGTCGTGGTTTGTGCAGCGCTGCATTATCTGTGTGCGCTATATAAATAAAGAATTATTAAATATTATCTATTAGTGAATACTTGATGGACTGAGGCCTTTTCTTAACCTTACTTACTATGATATATGATACTATGATATATAAATTGCACATATTGTTATATTGGAAGGATGCCATTTTCATTCTCCCATCGGGACTTTTTTATGTGTGTTGAATATGTTTATACTATACAAAAGCAATTTCTGTGGGCATGAATAAAATTGTATGTGATATGAATTGATTTTAATATATACATATCCATTCTGTATAAAATACTGCCTACTCGAAATTATATCTAAAAATATACTCCATCTCCCCTTAATTTATTGATATATTATTCACCCACAATCCATTATGACATAGTGCCTCCATTCCAGTAAGTAAAATAAGTAAAGTACAATTCCACTAAAGGGGTATTTGGGAATATGAACGTCTGACACAAAAAACCCATGATGATATAAATAAATGAATGTAAACAACTTCATGTCATTAGTAACAAAATGGAGCTTAAAATAGTTGAATTCTGATTTACAACATTTATGGCCTCTCTAAAGTAGGGGTGGAGTTATCAATTAAATGGCCGCCGCTAGAAAATACAAGTTCCATGATCCTTGTAGTTCTCAGTAACCCTCCTCCATCTTATGCCTCTGCTCCTCGGATGATGTAACAGTTTTTTGCTCGGTTACTATGAGTATGATGATAATGCTATCACCATAAACACCGGCCATACTGGGTGTTGTACTGCAACCAACCGACTACAGTCAAACTAAGTGGTGATCACTGACTGCACCAGGCAGGTTGCAGGACATGTGATGTGGACATGGCCAGAGGGCCATCTTCTGTCCTGTTGCTCACGCGGAGCATTTTAATTCTCAATTACAGGTGTTGTGTCGCAGCATTTTTGCTAAGGGGAGCAAAATTTTAAATAACAACAATTACGCATTAGCGTACATTTTGAGTAACCATTGTATATGAATTATGCTGATCCCGGAATACACCCTTTAAGCCTCCATTTAAATTAAGTAAACATGGCCATCTGCCCCTTTCCTTAAAATGTATTAGTGTCCCTCATTATAGTTTAATTTAGCATCCCTCCATCAAGATTGCAATTGATGACCCCCCCAAAAATTTGTCCACTGCCTCCTTCTCGAGTTCATAGGAGTTAGATATCAGCTGTAAAGTAGATATCATCCCAGGGACAACTAAATTAGTAGCCATCATTGTGACAAACTGCTCAGACATTACAACTCCCATTTACATATAAAATTACAGCACAGTACAGTGTATCCTAAATTGGTTTTACAAAAACATTATTAGGTATGTAGGTCTTTGTTCACTGTTATACTTAGTAAGGGACGAATTCGGGTAACACATTTTGCAACAAAAATTTGCTCAGGACCGTAAATCAGGCAAACTTTGATAACAAAAACGAACCACTGAAGTAGATAGGGACCAGGGATTTCAATACCCAAATAGGGCTGTAAATGAGCTATGCAAAGTACTTGAAATAATAACAAATATAAACAAGAAAATAAAAAAAAGTATTACAAAATAATAAATAATATAATGCGTTAATGTCACTGCACTTGAAGCAGTTATGGGTAGTGATAAGTGGACAACCAGCACTGTTCATGAGTGGAGCTGAAGACAGTGTTAAAAATTGCATGGGTATAATGAGAATAGAGAAGCCTGACAAAGTTAAGGCATTGATATAGTGGCACAAGTTCCATCGGATGTTTTTCAACCCACTCCACCTCTTTTATGCAAAGCCACCTCCACCACCCCTTTCAAAAAAGCAAAGACAATGGAGTAGTCACTAAGGGTCTATGATAACTCCCTAGCTGGAATTCCATGGCCCATCCACCTGCCCATTGCAAACAAAGTTCCAGATGCTCAACACCTGGGTTGGAGGTAGGATGTAGAATCAATATTAATGATGAAACGATTCACTAAGATGGCACCTGAATCTTAAATGGGTCGCTTCCCCACAGGTTCGAAAGAGTCATAATCTTTTTGTGGTGTACCTTAACATAGGACTTGCCTACACAATTTGAAAGTAAATACGGTGCTTGCATTCGATCAAGCCGGGCTGTCCGACGGCACGCCACTATTTGAGTTGTGGAAGCCAGGCGCAGCTGTGCCACAAATAGGGTCGTATGTGCCACAATTACAAATTGTACATTTTAATACATGTGCAAGCCATTTTAGCAATGAAGAAAGTGAACAGTCTGACTAAAGTGTGTCGCCAAAGTGGCTCAAAGCCCTTAGTAATATGCCCCAAGAGTATCTTATACATATCAAGGTAGATAACAATGTAGTCACTTACAGGTCACATCCTGGTTCATCATGTTCCTTCTGACCAGGGATGCAACACGACCACTACCAACTGCATCTTGAATTTATGTTTATAACATAATAATTGGTGAAAGTTTGGATGTGTGAGGGTCAAGATAATGATTATATGTCCATAATAATTATAGCTTTATGATTGTATACATGTGCCCTTTGTCTACATTTTTTGTCCATCGTCTGTTATGAAATACAGAGCTTTTCCCTTACATCAGTTTTAACCGACATGCAACTGTCAGCGAACTCAAGTCTATATGACAAAAAGCAGATGTGTAAGAATAGCATCAGCATCCAGACTAGTGGTCGATTTACTGTAGACACACGGTGACTGGAAACAACCAAGGCCTAGTTTTGAGGACCAATCAGCAGGGGCGGGGGCAGGACATATATGCTAGCTATATACATTATAATGATTTTAATGTATGTAACCACACCTTTTTGTAAGGGTATAAGAGTATGTATCAGGAAATAAAGACACAGTTCATTCAGTTCTCGTTTTCTGCATGGCAAGTTAGAGCATGAGCTGAGACAACACAGAACTGAGTCTGTCTTCTTACTAAGTGCACACATGCTCCCCAATTTGGAGTGTCTGAGAGAAGAGTGTATTGCGCGTGCCCCGTCAAATGGTTGCCGAAACCCGGGACGTTGCCAGAGGATACGTACACCCGAGGACCGAACCAGAGGACGGGGGACGAACGCTGTCCACACCAATGAGAGGACCGCGGCATCACTGAGTCACGGTAGTTAATGGCATTATATGTGTTGGACTTCCCTGTGACCCATTGTGGGAATAAGTTAGTAGCCTATGATATCGTTCGGGTCTAAGGGCTGATTGTCTGGAGTGGTGAGAGACAACATAACGGGTTATCACTGAGCTATGTTTAGAACTGATAATAGTGACAATTCCCTATGGTTGTGTCACTGAATCACCACGCATCATTCTTCAGGCACTGAGTCAGACCTCTGGTGGAAAGGTGAAAGTAAAGGGCTTCATGTGACAGTATAGAGTCTCTGCCCCCCTTCTGTAGAAGCTGGGGAGGAAGTTGCAGACTGAGAATAGTACAGTGACATCCTCTGTGTTGGGGACATTGGGCAGTGGTTACGTGTCCGGGATTGTTTATTATTTTATACGGGGGGAGGAAGGGAAAGGGAATTAAGGTGGGTTAGGTTAGAGACCGGGAAAAATAGCATTGGCTCACTAGGAGACCGGTGCTGATTAGGTACAGAGGGGGAAGCACGGTTTTGAGCTTTAAATAGCTCTAACGGTTGTGTGATCAGAGGTTTTGTTTAGCGTAGGGATTTATATTTTGCTGACACACGACGGTGAGCGGGGGCCCCTAAGTTGAGTGAGTAGAGTAGTACACCAAGTGTACCTTGTTAGAACATGATGTTAGGTGTGTTTAAGAAAGGCATACAATCCCGAGGGAGCAGAGACTGCAGTCAGGTTTGTTGAAAAACGGGAGGAAGGAAAAAAGTATGTTAATAATTGTGCGAGGTTGTACAAGTATGTTGATATGCCCTCAAAGGGAAGGCTGAGCCTTCTGTGTGAAGCAAATTCTAACCACAAGTAGAGGTGTGTTAGAAGATAAGGGCATACTGGAAGACGCACAGGCTCACTTACAGAGTGGCCAGAGCATTGCAAGTGAAGGATGGTCAGAAGTGAGGGAGATGGTGGTTCAACAAAAGCAGAAGTGCTATTATGGATATGTGAAGCTTTAGATAGAGATGTGAAATGCGGAACCAAAATGGCGACAGTGCATGTGCCCAGCCACAGCCTATAATGGCGGCCAACCCGGTCCGGAAGGGTGGACTGTTAGGTGTGTGGTTTATAAAACACTGGAATGGGCGGAGTCATGATAAGAATTAGAAGATTAGAATTAAAAAGGACATCTGCTGACTTCCCTTTACGTCACAGACATTCCACTGGATTCAAGTAGGACTTGGACGGGACCATCGTGCGAGGCTCCAGACTCCTTTCCCCACGTAGTCCCTCCAGGCTTTTCCTCTGGCTGAGTCTCTTCTGATCGAAAAAGGAATCGAACACTTTTGCTGACCTTGTCCAAGGCCTGGCTCAGCCTGTGTGGCATATTCCACCTGTTTCCTGCCATCACTTATATGGTCGTGGGAAGTAGTGCCAGTCGAGTGCCCCGCCAAACAGTACTTCCACGGGTCATCCCATTTTTCTGTTGGAGGTGGTCCTCACTGAATTGTGGGCAGCAGGAAGCCCACACCTGTTCGTAACCCCGGGACCAGGTTCAGTTCTTTATCCTGTCCAGTGAAGTGGTTTCTGCACTGGACTCTAGTCTCTGGTAGTCCAAACCTGCAGTAAAACTCTCACCACCCAACTTCTTGGCTGCGCTCTCAGCAATAAGCCTAGGTCCATGGCAGAAGCTTTCTGGCCACCCTGAGCAAGAGATCAAGCACACAGGCACGTATTCCTACACATACACTTTTGGTAGCTGGACATAAATCCATCTGCAGTCTTTGGAAGGGATACGCCAGCTTGGGTTCACCTTCTGTTGGGTCTTTCCACTATGACCCCACACCCCGGGTTGTGTGGCGGTCACACGACTAGATAAGGCTTCGTCACATTCTAGTGATGGTAGTCACGCCCGGGCAACCACTTGCGTTTATGGAGCACTAGCATGGCCATTTTGGGATATTGTGTGTCTGTAGGCTACTTGACTTCTGTCGGTGCAGGGGCTCCGGGCAGCACACGCCTCTCTCCCAGCTCCAGTCCCATCGTCATCTGGCTCCACTTTCCTCCACTTCCTTAACTTCTGATGACACCTCTGCCACCCGGGACTTGGAACACCCTGTGGATCAACTTTTAGCTCAGAACTCACCACTGAGACTCATGGACGTCCTCTGCTCTGCTCCAATCTGTGCAGCTTCCTTCGCCATCCCGTCATCCATTCCTTGCCCTTGCTTGCGAGTATCAAATTGTGTGTGCTTTGCTTTTACGTATCCCCCCTTTTGGAAGTAAGAGCATCCATAGCTCTTTAATCACGTGTCTCTAAGGGGGTCCCTGCAGAGGTGAAAAATCTCCAGCCTTCCATATGGGTTCATGTCGTGTTTACAGCCACCAGTGATATCACCTTGAGTATAGATGTTCCCTTTATTACCTTCCGAGCATCTGTAGCCTACTCTGATTCCGGCACGTTCACCTCCTGCGGCTGACCTGTGTGGAGTGGAGTTGGTTCTCATGTCGTACTACCTCATGTGCCGCCACTTGACCACTGTATATCCAGCACTACGAACACCTTCTGTCCCCTTCTTCCTGCAGACGGAAGCCTAGTCTAAATTCATGAGAAAAACGTCAACATCGTGCGTTATCATCCCTTCTCTCTCCCCCCGTCCTGAGCCTCCGTGAACTGGGACCAAATTGAAGATTCAGAGCTGGCACCTTATCATGGGGTCCTGGGGCATAAGATTGTCACACTGGAGTCTGAGCCTGTGTATTTCCTTTGCTCAATGTTTGGGCTGTACTAGGGTGAGGACACTGTGCAAGTATGTGTGGTTTGCAATGTAACTAAGTGGTCTAGGGTGTAGGATCAGCTCACTGGCCTTGCGAGCAATTGCTTGGGCTCTACTAAACACATGAGGGCCCCCCTCACGACTGAATCTAACCGGGCCTCATAGTGGGCCATATAGGAGCCACCAGTTCGGGGCTAAGACATCTGTGGCATGGACTGGATACTCAGTGCGAAATAAAATAAAATGTCTGGTTCATGGGATGTCCTAGGCCCGGGGCAGACAGGATTTACCAACTTAAGGATATGGAATACATCAATTCCCTCCTGACTAAGAGCAAATGGGGAGAGGCAAATTCGTTTATCAAGGGGCAACATAGCTGGGCAGCAGACCTTATCCAGGCTGCAGGAGCTTGGCCAGTCCTAGAAACATGTGAAGGCTTGGGGCCTCAGGCAGGGGCACATTCTGATTCTGACTGCTAGCTTTCTTTCCTCTGTCAGGTGTCCTGCCTGTGGCTGAGAGCCAGTGGCCTAGAGGACCACCTTCTCCTGGCATACTGATGGAGTTTTGTCTCTCTGACAACTTTTTGCAACCCTTCTGGAACAAAAAACACACATAAGTCAATGAATTCATCCTGGGAAACAAAAACAGTAGTCCTCCGCATACTTTAGGAGATACCTCCAGTAAGGGATCTGCCATCTACTCCCTGTAGGGCCTGGGGTATTGGCTGGGTGAGGTTTTACCCCCCTTGTGGGAGTCTACATCAGGTAACTGGAATACTAACAACGGTAAGCCAAATAGGTACTGGCAATCTTCATGTAGGGGCACAGAAGGATAACTTTGCCAAATCAATAACAGTGAATAATTTGTCACTCTCGGGGACTGCTGCCAGTGTTGGACCTCTTAACAGCTTGGAGATCAGGACCCTCACTGTATCCGGCTGTTCTTTCTGGGTCTTTTTCTTGACTGTGAATGGGTTAAAATCATCACTGGGGGCTAGCAGGGGAGGGGTTTGACAATAGAGAAGGCTGTCTGTGGGGCATGTACTTGCTGACTCCTGTTGCTTACACCGCCCCCCTATTAAATATGGCCACTCACTTTAGTCACTTCAGCATGTCTCCCTCCCTCAAGTGAAGCACGCCCCCTTGACCTGGGCTCGTCCCGGATCGAAACTTTTGTCATGTCATACTTTGGTGTGGGTCTGTGAAACACTGGTCTCTGTTTCCCTCTGTCTTTCAATCACGGCGAGTGTTCCCTCTGTCGCCCCCCCTCCTTGTAAACTTGCACTTGCAAAGTCACTGATCGCTTCAAGTACCAGTTCTCAGACACCAATTAACAAACAGCTATGAGAACTTTAGCCATCAAGGAATAAATCCCTTTCTCAAATTCTCACACATCAAAATCTCTGAAATGTTCACCTGTCTCTTCTCAACGGCACTCTGAAGGATTCCCTGTCACTCTGGTCCTGGGTGTCCGTCTGTCAAAGTCAGAGCATAAGTGTCTATTTAAAAATCTGATCAAGTTTTTTTTCTTTTTTTCTCTACTTGTACACGTTTTCATCAACAATGCTACTAGCCCTTTCTGTTCCATCATATCGACTTGCACTTTTCCATCAGTCCTACTTAACTCACAACCTCTGTTCTACTTACATCTTTCCCTTATCTGCACTGAACTATCGCTAGCGCACCATGGTGTTTCCCTCCATGAGATGTCCTTTTAATTCTAATCTTCTAATTCTTATCATGACTCCGCCCATTCCAGTGTTTTATAAACCACACACCTAACAGTCCACCCTTCCGGACCGGGTTGGCCGCCATTATAGGCTGTGGCTGGGCACATGCACTGTCGCCATTTTGGTTCCGCATTTCACATCTCTATCTAAAGCTTCACATATCCATAATAGCACTTCTGCTTTTGTTGAACCACCATCTCCCTCACTTCTGACCATCCTTCACTGCAATGCTCTGGCCACTCTGTAAGTGAGCCTGTGCGTCTTCCAGTATGCCCTTATCTTCTAACACACCTCTACTTGTGGTTAGAATTTGCTTCACACTGAAGGCTCAGCCTTCCCTTTGAGGGCATATCAACATACTTGTACAACCTCGCACAATTATTAACATACTTTTTTCCTTCCTCCCGTTTTTCAACAAACCTGACTGCAGTCTCTGCTCCCTCGGGATTGTATGCCTTTCTTAAACACACCTAACATCATGTTCTAACAAGGTACACTTGGTGTACTACTCTACTCACTCAATCTTAGGGGCCCCCGCTCACCGTCGTGTGTCAGCAAAATATAAATCCCTACGCTAAACAAAACCTCTGATCACACAACCGTTAGAGCTATTTAAAGCTCAAAACCGTGCTTCCCCCTCTGTACCTAATCATCACCGGTCTCCTAGTGAGCCAATGCTATTTTTCCCGGTCTCTAACCTAACCCACCTTAATTCCCTTTCCCTTCCTCCCCCCGTATAAAATAATAAACAATCCCGGACACGTAACCACTGCCCAATGTCCCCAACACAGAGGATGTCACTGTACTATTCTCAGTCTGCAACTTCCTTCCCCAGCTTCTACAGAAGGGGGGCAGAGACTCTATACTGTCACATGAAACCCTTTACTTTCACCTTTCCACCAGAGGTCTGACTCAGTGCCTGAAGAATGCTGCGTGGTGATTCAGTGACACAACCATAGGGAATTGTCACTATTATCAGTTCTAAACATAGCTCAGTGATAACCCGTTATGTCGTCTCTCACCACTCAGACAATCAGCCCTTAGACCCGAACGATATCATAGGCTACTAACTTATTCCCACAATGGGTCACAGGGAAGTCCAACACATATAATGCCATTAACTACCGTGACTCAGTGATGCCGCGGTCCTCTCATTGGTGTGGACAGCGTTCGTCCCCCGTCCTCTGGTTCGGTCCTCGGGTGTACGTATCCTCGGCAACGTCCCGGGTTTCGGCAACCATTTGACGGGGCACGCGCAATACACTCTTCTCTCACACACTCCAAATTGGGGAGCATGTGTGCACTTAGTAAGAAGACAGACTCAGTTCTGTGTTGTCTCAGCTCATGCTCTTAACTTGCCATGCAGAAAAGAGAACTGAATGAACTGTGTCTTTATTTCCTGATACATAGCTTCTTATACCCTTACAAAAAGGTGTGGTTACATACATTAAAATCATTATAATTGTATATAGCAAGCATGATATGTCCTTGGCCCCCGACCCCTGCTGATTGGTCCTCAAAACTAGGCCTTGGTTGTTTCCAGTCACCGTTGTCTACAGTAAATCGACCACTAGTCTGGATGCTGATGCTATTCTTATCAAACATCTGCTTTTTGATCATAAGACTTGAGTTTCGCTGACAGTTGCATGTCTGGTTAAAACTGATGTAAGGGAAAAGCTCTGTATTTCATAACAGACAGAGGACAAAAATGTAGGACAAAGGGCACATGTATACAATCATAAAGCATATAATTATTATGGACATATAATCATTATCTTGACCCTCACACATCCAAATGCTTCACCAATTATATATTGTTATAAACATAAATTCAAGATGCAGTTGGTAGTGGTCGTTGCATCCCTGGTCAGAAGGAAACATGAGTGAACACAGGGATGTTACCTGTAAGTGACTACATTGTTATCTACCTTGATTATGTATAAGATACTCTGGGGCATATTAACTAAGGGCTTTGAGCCACTTTGCGACACACTTTAGTCAGACTGTTCACTTTCTTCATTGCTAAAATGGCTTGCACATGTATTTAAAATGTGTGTGCCCTGTAATTGTGGCACATACGACCCTATTTGTGGCACAGCTGCGCTGGCTTCCATGCAACGCAAATTAGTGGGCGTGCCGTCGGACAGCCCGACTGATTCGAAGCAAGCACCGTATTTAACTTTCAAATTGTGTCGCATGTCCTATGTTAAAGGTACACCACAAAAAAGATGATGAACTCTTTCGAACCTGTGGGGGAAGCGACACATTTAAGATTCAGGTGCACAATCTTAGTGAATCGTTATCATCATTATATTAGATGTCTACATCCTAAACCTCCAACACAAGGTGTTGAGCATCTGGGAACTTTGTTTGCAATGGGGCAGGTGGATGGGCCATGGAATTCCAGCTAGGAGAGTTATCATAGACCATTAGTGACTACTCCATGTCTTTGCTTTTTTGAACAGGGGTGAGGTGGAGGGCTTTGCATAAAAGAGGTGGAGTGGGTTGAAAACAATCCGATGGAACTTGTGCCACTATATGCAATGCCTTAACTTTGTCAGGCTTCTCTATTCTCATTATACACATGCAATTTTTAACACTGTCTTCCAGCTCCACTCATGAACAGTGCTGGTTGGGTCCACTTATCACTACCCATACTGCTTCAAGTGCAGTGACATTAACAGCATTATATTATTATTATTATTTTGTAATACTTTTTTATTATTTCTTTGTTAATTTTGTTATTATTTCAAGTACTTTGCAGAGCTCATTTTACAGCCCTATTTGGGTATTGAAATCCTGGTCCCTATCGACTTCAGTGGGGTCTGTGTTTGTATCAAAGTTTGGCCTGATTTACGGGTCCTGAAGCAAATTTTGTTGCAAAATTATGGTTACCCGAATTCGCCCATTACTAAGTATAACAGTGAACAAAAGACCTACATACAATAATAATTTTTTTGTAAAACCAATTTAGGATAAACTGTACTGTGCTGTAATTTTATATGTAAGATGGGAGTTGTAATTCTGAGCAGTGTGCACAATGATGGCTACTAATTTAGTTGTCCCTGGGATGATATCTACTTTACAGCTGATATCTACTCCTAATGAACTCAGGAGAAGGAGGCAGTGGACAAATTTGTTGGAGGGTCATCAATTGCATCTTGATGGGGAGGGATGCTAAATTAACTATAATAGAGGGGACACTAAATACATTTTAAGGAAAGGGGCAGATGGGCAGATGTTTACTTAATTTAAATGGAGGCTTAAAGGGGTATTCCGGGAATCAGCATAATTCATATACAAATGGTTACTCAAAATGTAAGCTAATGCGTAATTAGTTGTTATTTAAAATTTTGCTCCCCTTAGCAGAAAATGCTGCTGACACACACTGTAATGAAGAATTAAAATGCTCCGCGTGGAGCAGACACAGGACAGAAGATGGCCGCTGGTCACATGTCCACATCACATGTCCTGCACCTGCCTGGGCAGGTCATGTGATCACCACTTAGTTTGACTGTAGTCGGTTGGTTGCAGTACACCCAGTATGGCCGGTGTTATGGTGATAGCAGTTATACATCATTACCATAGTAACAGAGCAAGAAAACCTGTTACATCATCACTAGGAGCAGAGCATAAGATGGAGGAGGAGTTACTGAGAACTAAAGGATCATGGAACTTGTAGTTTCTAGCGGCGGCCATCTTAATGATAACTCCACCTACTTTAGAGAGGCCATAAATGTTGTAAATCAGAAATTCAAACTATTTAAGCTCCATTTTGTGACTAATGACATTGAGTTGTGTTACATTCATTTATTTATATCATCATGGGTTTTTGTGTCAGACGTTCATATTCCCAGAATACCCCTTTAAGTGAATTGTACTTTACTTATTTTACTTACTGGGAATGGAGGCACTATGTCATAATGGATTTGGGTGAATAATATATCAATAAATTAAAGGGGAGATGGAGTATATATTTTAGATAATTTCGGAGTAGGCAGTATTTTATACAGAATGGATATGTATATATTAAAATCAATTCATATACAATACAATTTTATTCATCCCACAGGAAATTGCTTTGTATAGTATATAACATATTCAACACACATAACAAAAGTCCCGATGGGAGAATGAAAATGGCATCCTTCCAATATTAAACAAATATATGTGCAATTTATATATCATAGTATCATAATATCATAGTAAGTAAGGTTAGAAAAAGGCATCAGTCCATCAAGTTCAACTAATAGATAATTATTTAATAATTCTTTATTTATATAGCGCACACAGATAATGCAGCGCTGCACAAACCACGACAAATTGGTCCCTGTCCCCATGGGGCTCACAACCTAAACAACCTAACAGTATGCTTTGGAGTGTGGGAGGAAACCGGAGTACCTGGAGGAAACCCATGCAAACACGGAGAGAACATACAAACTCTTCGCAGATGTTGACCTTGGTGGGATTCGAACCCAGGACCCCAGCACTGCAAGGCAGACTGCTAGCCGCCCATAATCATTTCACAATGAGCACTGTATTGGAGGGTCACTGTATTCAAAAGGATTTAAGGATACTATATATACTAGAATTTGGTGGGAAGTGGGCACAGTATGTGTTGCTATGCCTCTTATTGGTCTTTGTTATTATGGTCTTGTGGTAGGCTGGTAGTGGGACACACCTACTCCATTCAGACTATGGGCCATAAATATCAACTATAGTAGGATTGATACCATCTGGGAGTCTTAAGGCTGCAGTATGTAACATGCACGAACAAGGTAACAGAATGCCAACATGTCCTGTGAGTCAAGTACAGGTCCGGGACAGGAAGTATTTTCTGCCACCTATCTCTTAATATACTCGCACCATGATGTCATGGTTCAGCAATCTCATGGTTCAGTTTTTTACTAATCTGCAGGTTCAACATGAGTAGTAGAGTAATAGCATCCTTAGATAAGGAAAAGGGCTTTATTTCAGTGGAATGTGGCTCTATGTGGGAGACATTAAAGCGACTGAAGATATTGTCCTATTTTTTGGGATGGGTTAATCTACTGTATCACCTTGTGACCTTGTGAAAGCATTATGGTTAATGGGTAACTATCTAAATATTTTGCTTGTCAGGATGCTTATTACCTCGCCCTTTGTATTTGCCCTAGTAATGGAGTAAGTCTTGTTATGACTATTTTGATTGTGTGTGCAGTAGCTTTTATCTATATTTCGTTAACCAATATTTATAAAATGTGAATGCAAAAAGTGTGGTGCTAATGTCTAGAAAAGGAACAGAGTGTCTGCATCAATAAGATATTGACTCAACTCCATATATATAAATAAATAAAAAGCACTTTATTGAGAATAAAAAGTGTACATAGTAAAATCTAATAGAATTAAGATCCTTGTTAACTCATTTCATTTCTCAAAATCTAAGGACAAACATATGATTGCTAAAATAGGCTGACTGTGTAGGAGACTGGCTAAAACATCAATCAGGCCAGTAAGTAAGGGCTTTGTGGTTTTCCTCTTGCTTCTTTTACTGATATGGTTTGGTCTGACCACCCGGAACGCTGCCATATTGGCTATTGCTATGACAGCCAGGAGTCTTTATAAGACTCAAGGGCCTATCTTTGCTGCAGATCATTAACAGTGTGCCAGTGGCACACTATCACCGATCTATAGCAAGATCTGAAACAGAAATGTAATAAAAAGTGATCAAAGAACATTCGGTCCCCCACATGGTAGCAAGAAGTTACATTTCATCTCGTAAAAAATGATGCCTTAAAAAGCTCTTTACACCCAAGTATGATAAAGTTATTAGTGTCAGAAGATAGAAAAACTAAGACATTTTTTATACAGAATTCTTTTTTAAAAAATTTATTAAAATACAATAAAACCTGTCTTAGTTTTGTATCCTTGTGATTGTACCAACCCAAAGATGAGTCAATAAAAGCCGTAAAAACCAAGCCCACGAGAAAATGGCACATAGATTTTTTTCCCAATTCCCAGTACATGGCATTGGAATATTACATACTGTAACTACAAAGTACAATTTGTTATGCAAAAAAAGCCTTTACACAGCTCTGTTCACTGAAAAATAAAACAATGATAGATTTGTGAAGGTGGGGAGTGAAAAATGGAAATACAAATACAAAAACTGCTTTTAATGGAATAATTGGGCCAGAGCACTTTGATCACATTGAGAAGGGCATGTGATTTTGCTTCTTTTACCGCAGAGAGAATAACTGAGTCTGAACAACCATAGCGACATTAACAACATTTTGCTTGTTATTACCTCCATTTTGCAGCCCCCTACTCCTTACTTCCCCCCTTTTACAGCCATTTTTTGTTGTTAAAATGTTGGTTCACATTAATTGCAATGAGCTTCCACTTCAGGGCTTAACTTTTTTCTAGAGTTCGTCAAACCTGCTTATTACTGATTAAAAGTTATTTCACAAAGACTTTACAGTAATAAAAGTTAATCCATATGATGACTTGACTGTCATATATGGCCATATTGACATTTTTACATTTTGTGCTGTCACAACCAAATGCATATGTAAATGTGTAACTATGTGTTAAATTGCCAGTGGACACACTTGTGCTAAATTTAAATGAACCTCTTGGGAATAGGGTGACATTGTCCCTGGTGTAACT
The DNA here is from genome assembly GCA_019512145.1 of Engystomops pustulosus. NCBI lineage: Eukaryota > Metazoa > Chordata > Amphibia > Anura > Leptodactylidae > Engystomops > Engystomops pustulosus. The sequence goes on along the minus strand of CM033646.1, from coordinate 83,674,366 downwards.
AGTGATTTGTGAATTATTAAATCTTCACACTAACTCCATACAAAATGACATTCCTGTGGTAAAATGAATTTATATCGCAGAATCTTTTTTACTTGCAGGATCCTCGTAGCCGACACAAGTTCAAAGTTCACAGCTATAGCAGCCCGACTTTCTGTGATCACTGCGGTTCTCTGCTTTATGGATTGGTTCACCAGGGAATGAAATGTGCTTGTAAGTCCTTTATGTAAGCAGTTGCTTATGAAATTCCTCAATTGTACATAAACATCTTCACGTTACAGTCCAAAAGGGTTTAGCTAATTATCTAATTAAATTAGTGCGGTTGGTAGTATATTTTACGCCTCGCTTGTACTCCAACTAGAAACATGCACCAAACCTTTAAAAAACATTAGGAGGGATTTATTAAGACTGGCGTTTTAAAAGGCAGTCTTAAAATACACACTGGCGCTCCAGGTTTAACCTGGTAAAGATTTATGCTATAATCTTCTCTATAATCTACATAAGAAGTTAAATGGAGGCATGGGGTGCAGGATTATTACAGTGGGGTTAATCTATATAGTAGACAATCCTAAATAAATGGGTTTTCAGGCTATGTTTGAAGGTTTGTAAGGTGAGGGATAGACTCATTTTGGTTGTGAGTTCAAGAGTTTAAGAGACTTTTTTTAAGGATGTGCACACAGTTGCCCCTTTTTTCGGTGCACTTCGCTTTATGCTGTTGTGACAGAATTGTGATGCAGTGTAGTAATAAATGTGGCACAAACTATGAGTACACAGCAACACGCCCTTTAGGTGCACAGTTTTCAAAAGTGTTAGACAAAGTGCAACCTGACACTAAAGTGTGCTAGCACTTCAATAATACATGTGCAAGCTCCAAAGACATTTTTTTCTGGCGCAAACTTGGTGCAGACACAATGATATATCTGAGCCTATGTGTGGAATGGTATTGGCTGATTAGGTCAGAGATATATAGAGAGGAAAGGTTGGGGATGGTTGTGTAAATCAATAATATATACATTACAGTTGTCACTGCTCACTCTTGTAATGAGTTATGCTTTTGTACTCTATACATGACAGAGTTACAGTAAAAAAGAGATCAAAAACATCATGAAGCATTGTTACATGAACTATATAAGACAGTTGTAAAGTATTTGCATTATACAGTAGTGTAAATGTGCTTTATTTGCTGAAACGAAAAACATCATATGTTTATAAATAAGGGTTTTCAAGTTTGATATATTGTCTTCCTATAGGCTGTGAGATGAATGTACACAAACGTTGTGTCCAGAGTGTTCCTAGTCTCTGTGGTGTGGATCACACTGAGCGGCGTGGTCGGATGCGCATCAGGGTGGAAGCAATTAATGATGAAGAGTTTCAAGTAACAGGTATATAATTCCGTATACTATCCATCTACTATTAGAGATACTTTTTATGTCATTTGAATATTTGATTTGATTTACAATAAAATATCTATTTGGTCTTTCAACAAATAAATAAAATACCTATTGAAATTGCACTAACAAACAAACACCTATTGAAATTGCACTTTAAAGTGAGTCTAATGCCTCCCCAAGCATTTCATTTTCTGGTATTTAATAATGAGGGGACCCAAATTGCAAAAATGGGTCAGTTTAGAATTTGTCGGGTTCTGTACCCATAGACCTGCAGACTGAACAAATGCTGCTGTTATAGACCTGTGTCCATGTGACCTGCTTTATACAGGAAAAAGTCTTCTCTAGGCAAGCCTGTGATTGGTCGGGCTGGATATGTGACTCTGCAGTATAAGAGCAGGAGTGAGGTTGGTGCTCTTCATAGGGTCAGTCAAATACACAGGGACTTTTTAAAAAAAAAATTATCCTTTTCAGTAGCATAGCTAGATTGTAAAAGTGATCCTGTCAGTGAATTGCGTGCAGTAATACTTGTATTGTAAAGATGCTTTTGTCAGTGAATAGCATACACTCATAGCTAGATTGTAAAGCTGCTCCTGTTGGGAATTAGCATGGACTAATACTTAGATTGCAAAAGTGCTCCTGTAAGTGAATAGCATAACCTTATACCTAGATTGTAGAGATGCTTCTGTCATGATATAGGGTGTACTAATACATAGATTGTAAAGGTGTTCCTATCAGTGAATAGTATGCACTAAAACATAGGGTGCTCCTGTCACTAAATAGTGTACACTTATACCTAGGTTGTAAATATGTACTTATATCAAGATTGTGAATGTGTCAGAAAATAGCAGTCACTAATACCTAGAATGTAAAGGTGCCCCTGTAAGTGAATATATTCCACTTATATTATAAAATTGCTCCTGTCAGTGAAGAACATTCAATAATACCAAGATAGTACAAGTGCTCCTGTCAGTGAAGAGTATTCAATAATACCAAGATTGTACAAGTGCTGCTGTTAGTGAAAAAGGTGCAGTAATTCCTAGATTGTAAAAGTGCTCCTATCAGTGAATAGTGTGCACTAATACCTGGATTGTTAAGGTGCTCCTGTCAGTGATTAGCATGCACTAATACCAACATGCTGTAACTGTAAATGAAGACCAAGCACAAATGCTTAGTTTGTAAAGGTGCTGCTGTCAGTGAATAGTGTGTGCTAGTACCAAGAGTGTAAAATTGCTGCTGTAGAGAATAACGTGCACTAAGGCCAAGTTTGTTAATATGCTGTTGTCAGTGAATAGCATGAACTAATACCTACATTGTAAAGGAGATCCTATCAGTGAATATCCTGCAGTAATATGTACATAATAAAATACTGTTATTAGTAGTGATGAACAGACCCAAACTGTGTCATCCAGAGCCCAACCACTTATCATTATTTTGGATCTGTGTTTGCGAAAAAGAGCTGCTTAATTAAATGCTGAAGCATGCCTGTGATTGGCCAGGCTGAAAATATGACTCTGCAGTGTAAAAGCACACATGTCCAGATGTCATTACACACAGAAGAAAGCCATGGAGAGGTTTATTCTCATCCTAGGGTCAGACAGAGAGGGACTTGGAAAAACAGCAATAGCCCTTGTCAAGTGTATAGAAGTGGCTCCTATTATTACGGATTATTAAGTAGAAATCTGAAATAATTGCCTAGTTAAGGGCACTCTGAAGATTTTCATCAGTGCAGGGATATTCTTACTAATTACACAGGATTATACAACGTACCGATCCTACTGATGCTCTACATACACGTAACTACGAGCGCTCAAGGATGCTCCAGACTCCCGATATGTATAATAAATATCGGATTTTATTGATTAAAAGATCAATATATTACAACGCGTTTCGGTCCGGTACTCGGACCTTTGCCAGGCAATCCATATGTAGTTCCCTTAAATATTACATATATATATATTCTAAAAAAAACAGAAGTGCTCCGTTACCGGTAATCGTAATTGACTTCTGGTTCAGAGCATTACCGGTGCCGGTAAAATCATAAATTATAAATCACAGTGAAAAACATATTACAAAGTGTAGATAGGGTATCCATACTCCCATGGGTATCTACACCTCCGTGAGTACGGAATGCTCTTTATTTAAAATGCATACATAAAAAAGCTATGTCATATACATGGAAAGTTTTTGGGTAACCTAGCTATCTACACTTTGTAATATGTCTTTGCTGTGATTTATTATTTATGATTTTACCGGCACCGGTAATGCTCTGAACCGGAAGTCAATTACGATTACCGGTAACGGAGCAGGTCTGTTTTTTTTTTAGAATATATATATGTTATATTTAAGGGAACTACATATGGATTGCCTGACGAAGGTCCGAGTACCGGACCGAAACGCGTTGTAATATATTGATCTTTTAATCAATAAAATCCGATATTTATTATACATATCGGGAGTCTGGAGCATCCTTGAGCGCTCGTAGTAATGTGTATGTAGAGCATCAGTAGGATCAGTACGTTGAAAAACCTTCCCCGGGTGACCCTGGAACACGGAGGACGGGATAACCACACACGTCGAGCTGACGGATACTCATGACTTTAATCCTATATGCTGAATACTGATCATCGATCAGGTGAGAGTCCCACTGGACAAAAATCATTTTGTTATACCAAGTAACATCGTGAAGATTGCACCATTGTGCATCACTCACTCCAATCTCAGGTTTTCATATACAGGATTATACAGTAATTCTATTACATGCATCTGAGAGGTAATGTCACAGAATAGCGCACATGAATACATGCAATAGAAAAGTAGTGTTGTCACAGTATAGCACATATTATTACATGCAACAGAAAAGTAGTTTTGTCACAGAATAGTACATATTGTTACATTCATCAGAAAAGTAGTGTAGATATAAAACGTGTTTTCACTGCATTTAACCCTGTAATGGAAAATAGCGTCCAAAGTCAAAAATGCCACTTTTTTGCCATTTTGAAAAATATAAAAAATTGAATGAAAAGTGATCAAAAGCTCATTCAGTCCTTAAAATAGCATTGAAAACATCATCAAAAGTTGCAAAAATTTACATCACCCACAGCTCCGTACAGCAAAGTATCATAGTATCATAGTATATAAGGCTGGAAGGAGACGCAAGTCCATCAAGTCCAACCTTTAAGAATTAAATAAATGTTTTATCCCCATAACCCATGATATTTTTTCTCTCCAGAAAGTCATCCAGGCCTCTCTTGAACATGTACATAGAGTCCGCCATAACAACCTCCTGCGCCAGAGAGTTCCATAGTCTCACTGCTCTTACAGTAAAGAACCTTTGTCTATGGTGATGGTAAAATCGCCTCTCCTCTAGGCGTAGAGGATGCCCCCTTGTCCTGGTCACAGGCCGAGGTATAAAAAGATCTTTGGAGAGATCCTTGTACTGTCCGTTCAGGTATTTGTACATTGTAATGAGGTCTCCCCTCAGTCGTCTTTTTTCTAAACTGAATAATCCCAAATGTTTTAATCTGTCAGTGTATTCCTTAGTAAATGACCCCCATAGTGTTTCAGCAAACACTATTATGTGGATCAGAAAAGTTTTGTCATTAGTAAAAAGCACACAGTAAACCCCTTTAAGTTGCAAATTTGGGGCCCCTCCACTTGCCCTTACCTCAGACATAGGGGACATGAATAACTACTATTGCTTTCTTTTTCTTTTTTTTGTGCAACTTTTTGTGCAGTATCAAGCAGCATACCAAAGAGAGCTTCCTCAAAGATTTAATGCAGTGTTCCATATTTATCTTTGTAGCCCAGATGTTTGTTCAATTTGTGAGACGTTTGGGCTCCCAAAAGAGAGCATGCTAGACCAAGACTTACTTTTGGGAGCTACTATTTGGGACTAAATAGTTGCACATCACAAAAAGTTGCAAAAGTGAGGCAACTAATCACATGTATCACAAAAGGGAAAAACTTAAGATACATTGCAATGATTAAGTAGGTCACCTTCAGGAAACTTGAAAAAGTGGCAGCCTAAAAACTATGATACATGTGCCCCATGGAGTTTAAATATTCCCAAAAACTTGTATGTTACAGCTGGCACCCGTCTGTAGTACCCGTGATCGGAGTTTCCTCCGATCATGGGCATTAACCCCTTACATTCCCTGGTCACGTGTGCGCTAAATCGGACCACCCCCACCCCGACGCTTACCGGGGGGGGGGGGGGGTCCGATCCTCCGCTGTCATCCACAGGGTCTGCCAGTGCCCCGGGGATACGTGGCTTCTTCCGGGACCTGGGTCCTGCCTTCTGGCAGGTGAAGAAGAGCTTGAACAAGCGATCAGAGGATCGCTTGTTAAAGCCAACCTGTAAAAGTAAAAAAAATATTTTAAAAACACTGAATATAAACATTTATTAATAAAAAGAATTAATTAACGTAAGGCTGCCTATCCCGTGACCCTCGCGTTCAAAGAATTATTCCAGGCACGATTACTGGGTATCACTCTCCTGGACCACGGTACAAGCAAAATCTGTTCCACTCTCATCCCTGGGAGAAGGAAAGGAGTGTGGAGATGCCATGATACCAGCAGACCCAGGTGCACAAGCGTGAAACAGCATATCCTTCTGTACACGCGCTTAGGCAGGCAGAGGGCACTCTGTGGTACAAGGTACAGCGAGGAGAGTGGCGAGCAGGCAGCTTTCCAGCACTCGGCAGGGGTACGCTTTACAAGGCCTTTGCCAGTTTTAGTCACCCCAGCAGGCCACTGATCACCTGTCCCCAGTCTCGGCAGAGTAGGGCTGATCTTACAGAAAGATGGTGAGGGAGTAGTAGCTGACCTACCATCGTCCTAAATGATCACACAGCTCCCTACAAAATACTGGGTTTCAAGCTGGACATGTGGCACGAACTGGCGCGTACACCTTGGAGGTTCTTGCCTGCCCTGCCCCTAGCGTGGTTGTCTGAGCGGGTTTACAGGCAGCTGGTGGCATCATCACGATAAGCGTACACGCCTGTACGACGCCAGCACTGACAGGCTGACGCTTATCAAGATGAATAAAGCCTGGTTTCTCGGATTATTCATCCCACCAGGTGAAAGAAGCTCAACCTGAATAATGTATATGATCCTCCTCATCCATTTCCTCCTTCCCTCCTACTTTGTACTAAGCATGAGGAAACTGGCTAGTTTTTGCCAGGGCCAACTGGCTCTAGGTATAGTACTCTATGTAATTAAATTTCTGGAGGGCCACTACCCGCTCCTCTGTTTTAAGCAAATTAGGAGTCAATACAGGCACTCACTCATTTAATTTTCTGGAGGACACACTACTGCTCTTCTGGTTTGAAAACTTTTTGGACTGCCACATACAGGCACAATCCAATTAAATTGTCTCCATAGCAGCCTCCACATGTCGTCTTTTTAGATTCCACATCAAACTTGATACTTTGTGCGCACCTGCTGTGTAATCCACAAAATATACTGGCAAAACTTTATCATTTACGATATTATTTCAGCGCTTTGCACCTGTTACATTCCCCTCACCCGCCACTATCCAACTTATAAGAACGCTACTACATTGATCTTATACAAAAGGTTCTTAGATGGCGTTTGGGGAGTAGCCTAGAGACAGGGGCTTGGATTGGCGAAAGATCGTCTGGCAGCAGGCGCCAGCTCCAATCTCAAGATCCAACTAACATAGTTTTAACTACAGCCACCTTTAATCTACTACAAGTTCACTGCTCACATACAGTCGCCCTTATCAAACGAACTGTGTCGGGCAGAATTTTGGGTTGTTTCATGGCTTCCACACAAAATGTTAACTTTGTCGCCACCCGCTGTGTAATCCACAAAATATAGGCAAACTTTTATCATTACCAATATTATTTCAGAGCTTCTTGCGCATCTGTTACTTCCCCTCCCCGCACATTCCTAAACTTATAAGAACGCTACTACACTTGAGCTTATACAAAAGGTTCTTAGCAGTGCTGTTTGGGGAGTAGCCTTGCAGACAGGGCTTGGATTGGAGTATGCTCGCCTGGCAGCGGAGCGCCAGCTCATCTCAAGATCCAACTAACATAGTTAACTGCAGCACCTTTAATCTACTTCTAGTTCACCATCCATAACATCGTCCCCTATCAAACGAGCTGTGTCAGGCAGAATTTTCAGGTGTTTCCACCAGATACATAGTGGAACTCGGCCATCTGTCGCCGCCATGCGGAGACCGAAGTGCAATCATAGCAGCGCAATATGATGCCCCATTACGTGTGCTCTAATCATGGAAGTCGTCTCCCATGGCTGCCATCTCCACCATGTCGTCCCCTTATCAAAAGAGCTGTGCGGCTCATTTCGGTGTTCACCAGATACGGTATGGAACTTGGTACTATGTCGCACCATGGTGTGTTATCGACTAAATATACCGTCAACCTTTGTGTCACATAGGAAATCATTCACCCCTTTGGTGAAACTGAGTCCATTTAGGGTAGTGTCGCATGAGACTCTCTAGCCTGCCACTGCTGCCTCTGATGCCGTCCCTATAGTGAGGGTTCAATTATTGCATGTTTAGATGCTATCTAGCCTATTCGGTCACTCTGTCATGGCCCATGTGTTGCCCATAATTTTGGATAATGGTGCGATTAAGCAGCCTCAGAGGCATCATGCATGCCCATGCTGTTTCCTGTCCATTTCCGTGGTGTGTCCATCCTTTTCTGAGTTCCCAGGTGTTTGGCCAAGCTTCCCTGTGCAGAGCCTTGGTCCCCTTGAAAAATGCTCGAGTCTCCCATTGACTTCAATGGGGCTCGTTATTCGAGACGAGCACTCGAGCATCGGGAAAAGTTTGTCTCGAATAACGAGTACCCGAGCATTTTAGTGCTCGCTCATCTCTAATCAAGAGGACTAAGCCTCTTGATGTATTCCATGCAACAAGGGGGAGGGGCACATGGTCTTAACACAATCCAGCGCAGAGGGCCAACGAATGATAAATCTCCCTTTGTGTCATAATGTACCTATGCACAGAGATGTGTTTATACTGTAGTTGCATGTTTGTATATAATGATGTATGAGTGTATAAAATTACAATATAGGTGGTATATGGGTAAGAGTGTATTATGTGTGTGTGAGTTGTAGAACTTTATGTGTGTGTTAATACATAAAGGTGCCTATATTTTAGTGTGATTGTATTATTATTTTTAGAGGAAGGGGGGGCCCATGCAGAAATATGCTATGGGACCCTGCCTCTCCTGATACTCAGGATTATATATCCCAGGAATAGCAACCAAACAAAGTATATGCATGCTAAAAGATATCCCCGGTTCAATGCAGATTATGAGAAATCTATGATCTATTTATTGCCCTTCAAAGTGTACCCACGTATCTGAACAACAAATCAGGTATTCCTCCTCCCCCCACCAGTAGGAAAAAATACTTGTTTCAGAAAACTGGTGAAATAAAACCTCAAGCTTAAAGTGATTGTCCCACGAAGACAAGTTTCTTAAATGTACAAGAGATGATATAGACAAATTCTATAATTCATGGTTATTAACAAAAAATACAGTGTTTCACAGTATAATTCCAACCTGTCTGATAAGTCCTGGTGTAACAATTAAGTTGCCCCTAGACATGACCTGTAACCTCTGACTTACGTCAGGGATGCCGTCTTGGATTTCTGTGTGACGCCATGCACGCTGAGTTTCTCCTGCTCCATGACACTCTAGCCCCACCCCCGAGTCCAGGACAGAGCTCACAGACACTCACTCACTTCTGCCGAAAACAGCACATTGGAGGAGAGAGAAGCTGCAAGCTACAGGCAGATAAGTTCTTTGTCTGGGAAGGGAGAACAGATATGTAGCTGAGCTGATCGTTCATCTCTCTTTATGTTTCAGATACTAGACAATTTTCAGAAGCCAGATGAAAGTGGTATATAAACCTGTACCTGATAATCTAACCACATTTTCAGACTCACAGAACTAGATGGATATATAATGTGCCCCCACCCACACCCTGGAATTTTATACTGACCATCATGAGTGATAGGGGCTAAAACAGCAAGAGTAACATGTAAAGCAAGGGTAAAATGATCTTTATTGTGTAAACATCCTAGACCATTGAAATTGAGAATTTTCTTTTGTGGAAAAACCTTGTAAAATCTAGATTACCAGTAAACAGGAACGTAGTGGCAGGTATTTATGCCTTACAACTAATTTGTCCTCTAAAAATACAGAGTGGTCAGTTTGAACATAGACCGTCTACACCAGTAGCATAAGGAGATCACTGCCAGGTGGATCCTTTGATCCAAGAATTTATATAGATTCCAAAGGGTATTTGATGGAGTTTAAGGCAAAAAAAACAATAGCTGCAGAATTTAATCAGTTTCTTGCATCGGCTGATTCATTAGTAGTAGAAGGGGTTGGAGGGCTCCCACAGCGTTCCGTCTCCCTCGGAGACTCCTCAGGGGTAAAAGTGCCCCCTAAGGTGTATACTCCCATAAATTTCCCCCATCCATCACCACCAGGTGCGCATCTAATCCACTCAAACATCGTGCAGCGCTGCAATCTAATGCTAATGAATCACCCCCTGCCATAGCAGCTGATGCATTGACTTAACAACACTATTTGCGTTGGAGTGACATGTTATTATCTTGTTATTGTTGCACTTTATATATATATTGATTTGGTTGCCTACACATGCCATGTATACTTATTATAGGTTGGCTGCAGTATTGCTATACATTGGACATCATTTGGCTATTTTTCTATTTTGGGTGATTGCGTCCCTTATACGTTAGTGAAGGAGGTGTGTTTGTTGGTACACCTTACATGGTGTATCACCAGTGATGTATCTAGGTACATTTTTAATTGCTTTTAGATTGTCTGTCATCCCTATTTGGATGAATGTGTTCTGTTTAAAAAAGGATACTGTTTTTTTTGGATCATGGGCACATGATTTCTTTGAAATCTATACTTTTCATTCTACATGTCGATATACTATTTGAATTTGGTTGTGCAGGGTCCATATTTTCTTCTTACATGATAAGGGTGTTTATGTAAGTTTCTGGGATAATTATTCATGATCTGTGTGGAGGTCTTGAAAGAACTTTGATCTTTCAATAATCATATAAATGCTAAGAGCTGTGGAACATAGATTATTATCAATGTCAGCACCTAGTATTAACCGATAAGTTGTTTCTCCCAGGTCAGTATTACATGGCTATTATGCTTTTATTATTACTTTTTATTCTTGTAATCTAACAACAAATGTTGTCTCACTGTCATTATGACCTGTAATTGTTAATCAGTTACTTATAGGCATGATGATGAAACTGACCAATGGTTGTGAAGTCCCTCTTTTAAGTAAATGCCCTACTTAAGCATATAAAAAGTCTCATATTTGAATAAGGTTGAGCTGGATTCAGAAACAACTGGTGTATCTGTGCTTGCTCCCAAGCTTGTCATTCCATTGAATTTGGCTTCTCTTCAATAAACTGACGGTCTCCTGATCATTGTAATTTTTTTATATACAAAGCCAAATGTTCTTTACCAAGGGAGTTACCATGATAGTGGTTTTCTGGCTTATAACGGATTGAAGACTTATCCATAAGATATGGTCAGCAGTTTCAGATTATGATACAACAATTGATCTGTCATACTAACACAGTGAACACTTTGCTACCCAATAGTTCAGGAAAAGTCTACTGTAGAGCTTAGCTTAAAGCAAAACTGTTCAGCCGAAATTGGACTGAAAAAACATACCAGGGTGTGATCAAGAAACTGAGCAGGTTCTATATATGTCTTTCATGGCCCATCTTGGTGACATTATCCAGAAAAACAAACTTGAAGTGAGATGTAAGTAAGATGTATAATGTTAAGCTCGCCTTCATTGAACACCACCTCCCAAATCTGATCAAGATGTGCCCTGGATGCAGGACCATCATTAAATGATTCTTGAAACAGGATAAGCCATCTGCAGTGTTAAACTCTCCCACCTCCTTGACCTCATAAAACCATTTACATTTCACTTCTAAGTTGATTTCTGGATGATCTACCACAAATGGGTAATGAAAGAAAATAATGTAGAAACTACTCATCGGCTTGATAACATACTAGTAGTGGTTTACTAGGCCAATTTGCTGATGAAGGTCCCTTTCCCTATGACATCATTCAAAGGCACAGTGTCAGCCTATATCATGTGCATAGGGTGACCACTGATAATACCCCTGCAATCATAAGTATGCAGAGTATATCATGAACAAGCAATCAGATGATTGCTTTTTTATTACTCAGGTGGAAGAAATAAAAAGTAAAAAAAAGAATGTTATTCAATAAAAAAAACCATTATAAAATGAATAAAAAATGCCTAAGCCCATAAACATATAAAGAGACAATTTAACACACAAAAAAGTCTAAATCATAAACACAAACCCCACATATATAGTATCACAGGCTTCGTTACAACATTGGAATAAAAGTAAAAATATTGAAACCCGTATGTGAACGCGTAAAAAATCTGTTAAAAACATGCCAAAAACTATGATTGTTACCATGTGTTCATCCCACAAAAATAAAAAGTGATTGAAAAAAACATATGTATTCCAGAATTATACTGTGCAAAGTACAACATGTCCTGCCAAAAAACAAGTTACCAACCAGCTCCATAGCCAAAAAAATAAAAAAATGCCCCGCGGACAACAGCAAACAAAAATGATAGTTTTTCTCCAATGAGGTTTAATTGGCAATTTAGTAAAAACATAAAAAAAATATCAATATGGTATCCCTGTAATTGTATTGACCCATAGATAAAGATAACATGATTATTAGGCTATACGGTGAAAACGAAAAAAATGCTTTTCTACTCTGCCGTCATATAAAAGTTCATAAATTTTCACAATAGGAGATACCAACCCCCAAAATAGTAACACTGGAAAAAGCATCTCATCACGCAAAAAAAAATGCCATCACATGGTCCAATAACGAAAAATCTAAAATTTTAGAGATTTCAATTGTGACCAATGAGGAAACTAAAATTAGAGCACTCTTCCCTCGTGCACCTCGCTGTACCCCCATAAAACAAGGAATGGTGACATGTGGTGGTCTATGTACTCGGAAGAAAATGCATAACTATTTTAAGAGGGTTTTTCCTTTTTATCTTTTGGAAATGTGTACATTTCAGGGCTAAATGAACGTAAACCAACAAATTTGACCTGCTAATTTCCTCCATTGTTCAAGATCTCGAGGGGTTAACAATCTTCCTAAAAACGTTTCTGATTGTATAAGGGGTGCCAGATTTGGAAATGGGTTGATGGAAGGATTTTTTAATGCTAATATTTACAATTTCAAAAACGTTATTTTTCCCCAAATAGCATTCTGAAAATCCGGAAAAGCGATATTCGATTTGTAAGCCGCACATCAGCCAAGAATAAATTATCCAGACATTTCAAAAATCATGAAATGTAAAGTAGACATATGGGAAATGTTACTTCAGCAACTTATTTAGGTGGTAAATCTATTGCCTTAAAATATTTCAATTTACGAAAATGGGGGAAAAAAACAATCTCATAATCTCAATAATGGGGCCAGAGCCTAAGTTATAAAACTGGCTACGTCCATAAGGGGTTAAGGGCCAAAAAAGTGTATATGGAGAAAAATCAATGGGACACATCTAAGGGGACCCTGGTACACCATTATGAAAAACCTCATTCTGTAGGCTCTGTTCTTTTTGATTAGATGATGCAACGTGATACCCCCGTGAGAAACAAGAGAATGTTGAAACAATTCTGTCAATTGAACTGGGACCTGCTCTATATTACCAAACTCCCAACTTTTGTTTTAGGTGAAAAGAGGGATAAAAGATACAGCCTAACCTGACCCTTACTTCACCCCCCCACACACTGCCCCCCTCCCCAGTTCATGTTGTGGGCACCTCATATTATACCCAGCTCCCACTCATATTGTGCCTCCAGCTCCCTAGCAGCAGCTTTCCTTGTCTTCACTCTCTGCTGTGTGCAGTACTGAGGCCGATAGGTAGGATGATGTTTTACCACGTGCACCTGCCAGCTTGTAGTGGGGGTGGCACAGGATATGTGCCTGTCTTATCAGTATTGACTATACATGATAACTGTCCACATTATCAAACAAAATTCCCAGAGAAGGATTATCACCAATACATTTCACTGTTGCATGTTTATTTGAATAAACCCCACTTGTTGTTTTTTCAACTGAAATCTAGAGTGCTGACACTTTTTTTTAGGTTTATTAAATGTGTGTTTCTGGCTGGCTTTGTGGCTGGCACATATGTACATTTTGTCCTTTATAGCAGCACTGCTTTGGAATCTTCTATACTATCTATCTATCTATCATCAGTGTTATTTTCAGAGCATATGTATATAACCGTTACCCCTCATTAAAATATACATTGGTACATGGTGCACTGCTTTGGCTCAAGAACTGATTGAATGCTGTTTTAATGTGCAAAAAAACAACAGGAAGAAATCCAAGGATAGCATATAAAGGTTATTTTTAACTTTAGCTTGTTGCTAAGGGGAAGGTCTGTACTCCAAGTGTAATCCAAGAGATGGTTGCTAAACAATTCGAGTAAAACAACAGGTAACAGTTGCTCTGATTAAATGATTATCCATGAACAGGGGATGTTTTGCACATCGGAAATTTTAGATTACACAAATCTTAGATAATGAAAAAGAATAGTTCATGTCACAGTCAAGATGTTCAGCACTTTCAGTTATGGTTAGATAAGAAATTGATGCACTGTATAAAATTAAAATTAATTGGGTTGTGATGCATAATGATGTAATATTGCGGAGAGTGCATAATATACATGCACATATTAAAGGACATCTACACCAGGATGAAGGATGTAAACCAAGCACACTTACATGTTGGTGTGTGCCCCCTCGGCAGGATTATCTCTTTCTTTAAACTTCCTATGACCTTAATTTTAAAACTTTTCATAAAACATGTAAATAGCTAAGGGGCTCCATGTTCATTAACATCTATGGAGCACAGAGCCCTCAGGCTCATTTGCATAAATTTTGTGCATACGAAGCTAAAAGTAGTGGAGGTCCTTGAGCAGTATGTCAGTGTGCTTGGTTACAATCCTTCATCATTTATTTATGAAAAGATAGGAAACATTTGAAAAAAATTAGCTAATTCAAACTTTTCAAAATGTTCTGCTTTCAAACTGATAGTCATACAACGCAAATTAGTTACTAACAACATTTACCATTATCTTGTCTTTGTGTTGGCGTCATTTTATAAGTGACCTCTTTGTTGTATTTCAACACTAGAAAGATCACAAATCGAACAGCAGAAAATTTTAGAATCAAATTTTAAGGACCATTTCATTTCTATAGGGGTTTTGGCAATTGTGTTAATAGAAACCCTAAATATTACCCCTTTCTAATAACTTCACTCCTCAAAACTATTCAAAATTTCATGTAGGAAGCTTGTTAACTTTTATGTATTTTACAGAACTCAATCAAAATGAAGGTTTGATTTGGAATTCACTAATATTTATTATAAATGTGTTTAGCCCTAAAATTACCCACATAAATTGAATAAATAATAATAATAATAATAATACGGGATACCTCATTAATATAGTTTTTTTTAGTATTTTACAATTTACTGAGAAAAACTAATACAGACAAAGTAATTTATTTTCGTATCGCCTCTTACAGAGATATAATGCTAATATTTTTATTTAATTTGTTTAGTGTGTTGTCCTTTCAGTGATACCATTTTTGCGTACATACACTTTTTTGATCACTTTTAGAAACATTTTTGTGCAGGAATTTAATGAAAAAGGTGCATTTTTGTCAAATTGGTTTGTTTTTACGGCGCTCACCAAGCGGGTTCCAATAATGGTACTGAGTTATTGTACAGATTGTACGGAGTGGCGATACCAAATATGTGTTTTTTGGTGATTTTGTGTTTTTTTTTACTTGATCAAATATGTATATGGAATGGATGGTTAAGGGGAACTTAAGCTTTATGTCAAAAATGCCACTTTTTTGCCATTTTGAAAAATATAAAAAATTTAATGAAAAGTGATCAAAAGCTCATGCAGTCCATAAAATAGCATTGAAAACATCATCAAAAGTTGCAAAAATTTGCATCACCCACAGCTCCGTACAGCAAAGTATGAAAAAGTTATTAGCACCAGAAGATGGCCAAATATATTTTTTTTGTACAGGAGGTTTTCATTCTTGTAAATGTATGAAAACATTATAAAAACTATACAAATTTGGCATCCCCGTAATCGTAACGACCCAAAGAATAAAGCAGACATGTCATTTGGGGCGTACAGGGAAATCAGTAAAATCCAAGCCCACCAGAAAACGGCACGAATGCTTTTTTTTCACCAATTTCACTGCATTTGGAATTTTTTTCCTGCTTCCCAGTACGTCTTGGAATATTTAATAATACCATTTTACAGTGCAATTTGTTACGTAGAAAACAATCCATCACACAGCTTTGTACATGGAAAAATAAAAAAGTTATAGATTTTTGAAGGTGGGGAGTGAAAAATGAAAACACAAAAACAAAAAAGGGCTGCGGCAGGAAGGAGGTAGTGTTGTCACAAAATAGCGCACAGTATTAAGTGCATCAAAAAAGTAGTGTTGTCACAGAATAGCACACAGAAATACATGCATCAGAAAAGTAGTGTTGTCACAACATTCTGACTCTCAATTATACTGCTGTTTATTGGAGGTCTGTACAGTTAGCTGCTGAATGGCCTTAGCCGACCCCTTGCAGGTTGGTTTATCTTCAGGAACAGGATTGGGAGTATTTAAATACCATGTCCAGTTGTATTAAATATGGTATATATGGTTGTTAGGCTGGCTGTGATACCATATATATTTATATCATAGGTGAAGCGGGCCTACTGGGGTGATGCACAATCCTAAGGGGGTCCGATAATTTTCAAGACGACGGTGGGCAAATGTGTGCCCACCGCATAATACAATTGGTGACTGGTCCCTACGCTAGTGCTGCTGCTTGTCCAAATAACACGCATCACTGTACGGAAGTTTACAGACGTGAGAGCCCATCTGTTCACAAATTACATATTCCAAAAGGCTTCTCAATCTTTAGATATCCCCTCGATTTGCAAATCTGGTTTTAATGTGATTTCCCAGTACAGTAGTTGCCTATTGACGGGATAGGTTTTCTTTGCCTTTAAGACAAAGTATTATTTACTTATCCACCCATAATCCGCGTCGTGAATTGTCACACACTGAAATCCACCTTTAGACGTCAAAGGCACCTCATCTCTGCGTGAGTTTAGGGATTCAGACAAGCTGTCTATAAGCTTTTTCACTTCCATAGTAGTTAGTGACCGTTGCTATAGATGTCTTAATATCGTCCTGGTTAGCTGGCCACATTGTTTTGATTGATCAAAATCTCTTTGTCAAATCTGGCTCACATAGTCTCAGGTCTCGTCTGTCTTCTCTTCTCTGTCCGTTAACATCCTGAATCTAAGTACTAATTATACACTGTACCTCTGAAATAATATTTCTATAATGATATTGTGATATCAAATAAATAATGCAGTGTGCAAAGGAAGCCCAAGATCTCTGCCAAGCTGTTATGACTCTTTGTACTTGTAGTCTATAAAAAAGAATCTGCAGCACAAGAGGAATGACAATGTCATTGGGGCACTTTTACTTACCCGTCCCGTTGACGCCGCTGATCCGGAATGTCAGTCCGGTTGTCTGACGTCCAGGACCCCCCCCGATTTGTGTTGCATACGAAAATGCGGTGTTCACACCCTTAGTAAATACCCGCTCCATTCGCGATCCAGCGGCGCGGTCTCTGCGTGGATTCGGGTCCGGCCGGGATCAACTAGGCAGGTGGGCGCTTTCTGCGCTGACGTTCCCCGAATGCACTGATCTTCACCAAGCCTTTGACCGAGTGAGTAAGCCGAGTCCAGCGCACTTTTTTTTTTTTAATGTGGTCGGTCTCCGAATCCTGTCGGGTTTTTTTACTTCCGTTTTCCCCTTCGCGCCCCCCGATTCTCCGTCGCGTGCCTGCCGGTGCCGACGTCACAAAAATAACACATCATGTGCGTCAAAAACCCGGCAATACAGGGAAAATTGCGCAAATCGAAATAATTCCGGGGTAACACGTCGGGAAAACGCAAATTCGGCCTTAGTAAAATGAACCCCATTATGCCACATGTGGCTAGAATCTGTCTAGAAAGGGCCCATTGTCCCACACTGACTGCAAAGAAACTTTACAGCAGATAAATGGTAACCATTGGCTTAAAGGAAACCTACCACTAACTAAAGTAAACTTAACTAAACATCCTCTTCATCTTGATCCCGGCGTGGTCCTTTCTTCCATCGCTTAACATGCTGGGATCGTCCTGGAAAAAAAGACTTATATAGGTAGGCTCGGATCGACGGGACAACTATGTCCCTGATGGTCCATGGCTGCTATTGTTCTCTCCTCCAACATCTTCTAAAATGCTTTAAGGGTCTGGTGGAGATTATTTTGTGTATACTATGTCTGTGTTATATTACTGCAGATATATGATTTACTTTCTAAAATTTTTTTGAACAGTTTGCAGCACAAATGACTGTAGGGGGCCTATCTGTGTTGTAACAAGTACTGTAATTACATGGCTCCATCTAGCCATATGGCACTACTAATATCCTCATACGTATTTAAAGATTGTGAGCAGCACAGCATTTGTACATATTAAAGCCAGCAATATACAACTCCAAGATACATAGCTAGTATCCAAAAAGATATGGAAAAGTGATAAACGAAATGGTATGTGCGGTAAACATCGCGCAATTGATGGCTTAGGTACCTCATCTTAATGAGTGATTCTAAGACGATGAGTGGTCCGTTATGACTCTGTTTTAAGCATATTTTTCGGCGCTGCAGACCCCCGCCTGGTGAATTCCCTTCTACTCTTCTCGTATTCTCCAGCTATAAAAGCCCTGTATAAGAAAAGAAAAAAATCCATCACCAACATTGTCAGTTTTTTAGTCGTCGTGCTCCCGAATGAAATATAAATCCTGGTTTGGTAGAACAGATTAAATAGCATGCCTTGGGTGCTTTGAGTGCCTGTGGCCCTGTAGTTCCCCTGTATACAGCAAAGAAGAAATTGGGTGGGGTTTTTCTCGTATAATATGATTGAAAAAAAAATAAAGCTTCATTTTGAATGATAACTATACACAGCAGAATAAAATGTTAAAGAAAAATGGTAGATGTTGTACGGAAGGGCCTCAGCCTCTGTTGTGTCTTAGACGTAGGGGTGGTGTGAACCCAGCCTCAGCAGCTATCCCACGTGGTTCTAGACTTGGCCAGTCAAGGAACACAGGTGGTTTCACACACTAATCATATGTCCTCTTTCTATTCATCTTAAATACGCCTTTCAAGAAGATTGAACATGTGTAGCATACCATAGGTTCTAGAGCGAACAACTATAAGCTGTTAAGAACTACAGAATACTGCACAATTCCTGCCCAGCCGGTATCAAACCCTGTTTTTTCCTCAGATACAAGAGACATAGATTGTACAAAATGGGGTACACGCTGACTCTGGTCTCCTGGTAAAGTAGGCAAAATAAGTCTGTGGCAAATTATACAGGACTTGGTGAGGAATTCAAAAGTACCAAACCTGTCAATCGCGGCTGCTTCTGGTACTACAGTTTCACTTGTGTGTTAAAATCCCTGTTGTATACATAGCCATTATGCACTACCTTATATGTGTGTCTCTGGGATATGTCAGCAGGGTGATTGGAGGCATATTGTGCTTAAATATATATGAACATTCCCCAGCCTTTTCTTTGAGGGCTTATGTTGCCCTTGGGCACACTATAGTCTATGTGTTCTACGGTGTTAAATACTAAAATGGTTCTGTCCTGTCCCGAAGTACGGTCCCCTCCCCTGGCAGGTCTCCAAGCAGGTACATGTTTGCAAGTAAAGTATTCGACAGAGGCTGACACTGAAGGAGGTTTCTCCCTGGGGCAACCCCTGAGGTGTAATATGGGAATCCCTGGGTGATGGTAGATGGGAAGCCTGGGATGGTTGATGCCGCCTGATCCAGGGATCACACTGAGCACTTGTGCAAATCACTTGAGTTCTTTATTGGAACTTGAACACAGCCAAAGGCCGAACATCACAATCAGGTTGACGCCGGAAAGCTGGTAGGAGATAGCTGTCCCTCAGGAGGGTTGCTCACAGCCTGGATAGTACCTTCAGGCTGGGTTGGTAGATGGAGCTGAGTCCGGGCAGTGAACCTCTGCTCTGGGGCTTAGTCTCCTGACTTGTCAATTTGTCAGGCAGCTGGCCTCTGCTTCTTGGTGGGGAACACTGGATTGTGCACCACAGGTAAGTGCTGCCTCTCTCTACCCTGCTTCTGCTTAGACTGAACGTACAAACACACACTCA
This sequence comes from Engystomops pustulosus, assembly GCA_019512145.1. Classification (NCBI taxonomy): domain Eukaryota; kingdom Metazoa; phylum Chordata; class Amphibia; order Anura; family Leptodactylidae; genus Engystomops; species Engystomops pustulosus. The sequence continues at coordinate 83,654,581 of CM033646.1, read as the reverse complement.
GACCAATGTGCTCCCGCCCACAAGGTTTTTATACTCTCCCTATCCCCTATATCTCCAATCAAACTTCCAGCTTGCTTTTACAATAAAAATACCCACATCATCAATACTTTAAACTCTGCCACTCTTGAACTCTTGCCCCTCGGCAGTGGTTTTCACATGCTGCATAACAACAGTTCCCCACTTTGGAGACCTCCTATCAAGGTGATCAGTCCTACTAACAAGCTTCTAACGTGGAGAATGAGCTATTCACCCAACTACCTTTCATATGCATTGGCGGTTTGTTGCTTAGACCTATCTTGTGGTAATATGTTTTCAATCTCTTCCTCAGATACATACAATTGACCAGACTGGTTTCAACAGTCAGTGAAAGTAAAACAGGGTGATTACATGTCTTGAGCCTCACTTATTAACCATCAATGCAGGTTTGTGGCTGGTGTGGACATGAACTCAGTTAGTGGGATAGGCAGCGAATGGTAGTTGGATCAGAGTTTACATGCCTAACGGGCTTGTCTCACTGTCCAAAACCATTATCTTGTTGGGTACATGTTACTGACAGAGGTTTTTTTTTTTCCTTTAGGTGGTTAGGAAATTAAACAAGGATCTAAAATATTAAAATTAAATGTTTAACAGCTTATAGCCTGTTTAACCACGCTGTCCTGGTTAGTCAAGAGCTGCATGTAAGAAGCACTATCAGGATGTGCTGGAAGGATCCTATTCACCTCATGTTTTTTTCAACTCGACTGGGAGAAGGACCTTTTTCCATGCCGGGAAATGAGACCCTCGCTGCCAGATTCATTCTGTCGATGCCAGTTCACTTCCATGTCGAGGACTAATAACATAAGGAGACGATATATCTAAGATTGGCCCTGTGTGGCTCACTAAAACAAAGAAAAGGTCTTCTTGTATTAATCTGGAGCCGCCCCCAGGAGTGTGTGGTACAAGTTAATTATCAGTAATCATACCAGATTCAACTGCAGCCCTATGAACTAATGTGAACAGTGTCCTTAAGGGGCCGGTTGTTTCTGTGGGGCAAGGGCCGCGTGTTGGAAACTACCTGCGAAAGTGCTTTTAACTCGTCCCCCCACCTCACCTTCCGGTCAAATGCAAGCGTAGATACTGTGCTTCCTCATATTTCAGCATTTTGCAACCATTTAGTTGTAAAACAAAGGTCACTCTCAGCTGGACGTGCTAAATGGTCACCCTATATTTCTACCATTTACTTTTTTATAAGTAGACTCGTCATAAAGAGTCAGCTCCATTAGATGTCACTTCATAAGGTATTTTGCGCTGAAGGTCCATACAGTGTTCTGATACAGACTTCTCTAAAAGGCATACCGTTGCCTAATGCAGAAAATACTCCTACTCAACATGGAAGGTTCATAGAAGACTTGATTCCAGAATGAAAATCACATTTACACTAAAAACGTGATGTTTGGCGTAGTCTGTAGTAGTCGTGCAGGGGCATGTAGTGGATTTTCTGGGTAGGCGCGTTCATCATGAATCTGAGACGCTCCTCCTTACACTGCTCGACAGAGTGCATTCACTTTTTTTTGTGCATCCTTTACATGGGGTTGTGCCGATCACACACTTTCTGTCAACCGGATTTGCATGATAAAGGTGGCTCACGGTCACCGCTGAGCCTACCGACACCCCCTTCCGTGCAGGAACAATTGTGTTGCAATCAGGGACAGCCCACTGCAACACTATCGGTCACGTGCGACACATATGTGCACCGACACCTTCCTAAATACATTGCGAAAGCCAGTTTGCCACTAAAAGAACATAATAAATCTGGGCCATAATCATGAATCTGGTTGCCTCTGCAACACTACACAGGCAACCTGCACTAGTACAGATACACTGTTTTTTGTAATTTCCCTATTGTTTCCATATACATCATAAACTCTCGCCTAAATCCCATCCTTAAATTCTGTAGATGACTTCCAGAAATCGGGGGAAGAGCAGAAGCTCTGGAAATGAATCTATAAATATTTTTAGATTTGTAAATTATCTTGCAAAAACCAGAACAGAAGCTATTAGCCCAATTTCTAACATCAATGGGGTTGAATTACTGCGAATCATTGACATTTGGCATATCTTGTTGCACACACCGTACCCTGAGACCCTACTGCTCTTTTAGCGCTAGATACAGGGTTACTCGTATTACAATTTCATCCTCACACACTTAAAAAGCAACACATACACCGCCAGCCACGTTTTATCCCATCTCGTGATAACTAAACGTGTCGGCTGGCAGTGGATGGGTTACTAATAACAAACACCCCCATACGTTTCAAACCTGCAAGACAATCGACTTTCCCTGAAGCCAAAGGTGGTTCGATCGGCAGGGTAAATAAGTACGGTCATATGGGATTATGCAGCCTGCCAGCCTTTGCTACAGTACCTATATTTTATATGCTCCACAATCTGACTTCTCATCTTTGTCTTGGCATCAGTCCGTACTCCACTTGTGCCCATGCTGCACAGCGTAATATTCACAGGCTTCCCTTTTGCATGAATGCACATTGGAAACCTGCATTAAACAAACAGCAGAAGGTAACAGACTTACTACCGTTTTAGTTTTTTGCTTAGGGTATATGGTCTGGAGTACAAGGTGGCACCTTTAGTCATGAAGCAGATCACATAATACACAAGGGCAGCTCTTTTGCGCAACACCATAAAAAACACGGCCGCTCATGCCCAGCCCTGAGATCTCGGAGTACTCCTCACTTCTGGGGGATTAGTGAACTGCAACCAGTCAGATTTCCCAATTTACTGTTTCTTCTCCCCCCTACCCTTCAATGTTCGCCTCCATTTTTCTCTTCTGGCCATACTTCCGACAGGGATTTGGTCTTCTGCTTGTGCCTTGTATTCAGCTAAGCCTTTACAAAAGGGTCCACAACTACATTTAAGGTAATTACAATTGCAGTTGTACGCCTGACTATTTATGGAAAATGTGTGTGGGCTTGATACACTATTGCTCTTGGCATAATACAGCTTTACACCATACATAGACTACAAAAGTCCATTTATGAGGTAATACAGGTAATGAAATCCATAAATTATCCCTAATAATACAGACGGGCGAATCTTCAAAGGCACCAAGGCTTAACTTTACTAGTCAAGACATTTAGAATAGCAATCAATTATTTTCGGTTCAATTAATCATACAGGTTATTGGCTTATAATTTAGGACGTCTTATATCCATCTTTACTTTAGGCCACTTACCTACCATAATCCTTGGCAGCCTCTATATTTTCTTCTTTTCTGTAGTAAAAATGTAGCTGGATAAAACGTGGGAACGTTACAATTGTGGGTTTGACCCACTCTGATTATCTGCTGTGATCTCCGTCGGAGCAATAATTCTGCACAGGATGTACTCTGTAGGGCAGTGCTGGGTTTTTATGTCATCTGTGACATGACTTGCAGTTTTTGGCATGGACTGCTATACTTGTATGAGAACTTCTCTTTGGTTGAACCAAACGGAGCACATGGCTACATTATGTGTTTATAACTTTTTGGCATACTGCCACAATTTCTTATTTTTCTACTGATGATTACAGTAAAGTTCACTTGGCTACATCTGTAAGTCATCCTGAAATAGGAGAACTGTAGTGAGCATAACCTGACAGATAGTACCTGCCACTCATCATTGGGTCATATTGCCACTGAATCACATTCCAGAGTGTCAATGTTCTCTGAGAGACTGTCGTCCTCGTATCACAGCACAGGGCAAGATTTTCCAATATACTAACCGCAGGGGTCCGCTGCAATAACACCAATGGGGATGTGCCCAAATATTTGTAAATAGCTCTACATTATTAAATGGGTGTTCAGTGGTGGCCAAAAATAACAAACATTAAATGAAAGTTCGGCTACACTATGCGCTATAGCAATGGTCCCCAAGCTTTTTTTAAGTCAGGGACCATTGGTGATAGGGGGACTGTGGCACAAATTTAAGCCTACCAGCCCTATGCCTTATTTCCGCGACCTTTATTTAAATTTTTACTTCAAAATCATCTATGCATTTATATTTAATTCAATTGTGTCATATGCAAATATTTCTTCACTTGGATGTTTTTAAAGAAATACCTGTGTGGAGTATATGCCATAGTAGCAACGAACAGACAACGGTTCTTGGATCCGACCACCACTGCTGGAGTGCCTGCACAAAGAAACAAATAGTTTCTGCATCTAAAATGGCCGGAGTTTTCCTCATGTCCCACAGCCGTCCTGTGATGAATGTAAGGATGGTCATATCCACCACATATCTCGTTACTAATGGACAACATGGCAAACTTTTTTGGTAAATGATCTACACCAGGTACATTTTTTTAATATTCTTTCAATTGAAGACGTGAATTCAAGAGAACTACCCCTTTTAAGCTAACTTTTTTTGTGTTTCCCAACAATATCCTACTAACCTTTCTTACATATAATGCCCCCTTTCTCTAGCCAACCTCACTTACAATGGCGCCCACCCCTCCATTGTAGGGCCATCCTATAAGAGCTGTACACATCTACAAGCAGAAAGAGAAAGGACAGGAGGTTCTTTTTGCATTAGCCTAATCTATCTCTAACCATCTATCAAGAGCTGTAGGGCCTTTAATTTAACGATGCCATTTTCCGCTAGTTTGTGTGCATGTGCTAATTATCTGTGGTCCTAATTACCTGATCATATCCATTTAAGATGTCAGTTTGTAATGTCCATGTAGAGTCATTAATAAGGACTAAGACTATCAGTCGAAACGCGTAGATCATGTTTGTATGGTCCCGTAATGCAGATGTGACCTTCTGTTTTTAAAGGGGTTTATCCTGGTGTTAAAAAACTGAGGGCTGGGCTAGCTAAACATAATAAACCTTTACTTACCTTTTCTGGCGGCTGCCCATCACAGCCACGAAAAAGGGGGGGAGGCGACGGAATGAGAGTCGACGAGAAACGGGAGGTAGTGGGGGGAGTAGGAACTGAAGCAAAGGGAAGAGGGGTAGACCGGGGGGTGGGGGGGGGAAAAAAAAGAAGTTGTTCTTTTTCAGCCTGGGCGGGGCAGTTGCGTTCCCCCAAAAATAACCCAATAGACACTGTTGGAGAAAAAAAAAAAAAATCTCATAATGGCATGCCTCTAGCAAAAATCGTGAAATTCGCACGAGTCCCCGCCTTCCTCTTCTAGTTCCCGTCGGAAAGTCTTCCCATCCTCACTTCGCTTTTCCTTCCCTGAGGGTAGAATGCTGCTTAGCTCCGGGTTCCTCGTTAAGTGCGCCTTTTCTCCGTCACTTCAGTCAAATCGAAAACTGTGTCATCAGAATTTTGGGTTGTTTTCATGGCTTCCACATCAAAACTTTTTTAACAATTTGTCGCCACCTGGGGACTGCTTTGTAACTCCCCACCTATCCTTACTGTCCGGCAACTTTTCGTCCTTCTTCGCCATTGCTTCTAGTTTCAATTCCTACGTAAAAATCGAATATGTGACTTGTAGAGGGGTGGATAGGATGCAGGTTGTCTGTGGTCTTGCGCTAAAAAAGAGAAAAAGGGATAGCGGGGGGGAGCTTTTTCGCCTTGGTCGGCGTGTTGAGGTGGCCACACTCAGTGGATTTATGGGGCCCAAGGGTTGTTCAAGAGAGAGAAGCGGGGAGGTGTAGCAGGGTGGGGGGTAGAGCGGAAACGGGGCCTTCATCGCCTCTCCAAGGGTTTGATGTGGGAGATCGGAGGGGGGAGGCGGGCGTGTGGGGAAGGTTGGGGGGGACGGTGTGGGGGGGTGGGGAAGGGGCGAGGGGGATACGAGATCGCCCTAACTTTCTTCCATGCCCTTGATGGGTCTCCTCTAACACAAACTACACTTTGATCTTATACCAATTTTCTTATAACTTTCTTTTTTTTTATTTCCTCTACTACAATTTTTTTTCATTGTCCATCATAATCTTCCCTGTATTCTCATCATTACACTCTACATCCTCATAATATCTCTTAATGGTTCATACTTTTTCTCGGCCTCGGTATTCGACGTTTCTTGTACTAATCCTGTCTCCTGGAGGGTACTTCTACGTCAAGGTGGAGGTGAAGTTAAGGGGCGTCTTTATGTATTGAGCTCGTGGGGTCTACTGGGTGGGTTGGGTTTGAGAGAAGATTCGAGGCTTCTGGTGAATCGCGCTTAGTTGTAGCCGTCTGGCCGGTTCATGAGGGGGCGCTCGGAGATCAACTCCCGGAGGAAGGGGGGGAGGGTTAAAAGAAAAATGGAGAAAAGAGACGAAGTGAGGACGGGACTTCATACTCGCAAGTTACTCACATACAATCTTCAGTTGGTGGTTGAGAGCCTTTCCTTTAAACACAGGCGCGATTTTATGCGGAGCGACGCAGCGCCTTTCTGGCAGCTGACGTGCTCCGTTCCACATCCACGCGACACAGGCGTCATAGTACGTACGCCGCCTGTGTCGCGTGCGAGCCGGGGCTCACACGGAGAGCCGCGTGAAGAGGGCCCCGCGCGCCGAGGGAGCAGCTGCCTGCAGGTGAGTATGATTTATTAATTTTCATGTATTGTCATTAATTAAATGTGGCCAATAAGGGGGAGTGGGGAGGTGTAATTATCGTGGGAGGGGGGGGGGAGTACTGGTAACATTCTATGTGGCCATTATTTGTTGCCTTTATACTTTGTGTGGGGGGGGGGGGGGCGCATGCGTAACATTATATGGATATTATGGGGCCAGAAATTGTGTATATACTTGGGGGGTTACTGTATATATTTTATGGGGCCAGAAATTGTTTTTATACTGGGGGCGGGGGGTGCAGTATATATTATATGGGGGCCAGATTTCAGCTGGGGGGGCTGTATATGGAATCAGTATATTACTAAGCTGGGGGGGCTGTTATATCCGGGGGGGTGCTATTATCACTTGGTCAGGGGATCACGTATGGTAAAATCAGTAAATAATAACAGGGTGGGGATAAAAATATTAGTTATAGGATACCAAGATTACTTTGCCATCTTTAAACCCAAATGTTAGGGGTATGTAATATAATTGGGGGGTGTTGTATATTGATTGGTGCGCTGTTTATGCTATTAATTTCAGTAGAAAGTTACATGAAGGGATATTTTATATGTGGGGAGAGTGCGGTCAGTGTGCTGTGAGGGGTATATAATATTAGGAGCGCAGTGTTGTTATCACAGGGAGACTTTATACTGTAGTGACTGTGGTATTTTTAGGGACGCCGGTGGAAGATGCTGCAGGAGCTGAAGACATCCAGCGCCAGTGCATTCCAGCAGTGATACGTAATGGATTGAAGAAATTGAGAACACCAGGAATAAAGGTCCCCCTGTATGGAAAGAGTTGTACATCTATAGGTACGAGGACACTAATGACTCCCAAAAACTGTAGTCAGTAAACAGTGTAAGGGAGCTGCATGTTGAAGATTTAGTGTTAGTAAAGTTTTCAACATTACTAACAGAGCGGGGGGTGGGGGGGGGCAGCATTTTAAACTATTCGCCTCAGTCAGCAAATTGCTAGAACGGCCCTGGTGTGGTTGGATTGGGCGAAAGCTTGCTGGCGAGCGGAGCGCCAGCTCCATCTCAAGATCACTAACATAGTTTTAAATTACTGCCACAGCACCTTTAATCTACTACTAGTTCACTGCCCAACTGTCCCCTTATCAAATGAGCTGTTTCAGCAGAATTTTCAGGTGGTTTCAACCCAGATACATAGTGAGCTAGCGCGCCCATATGTCGCCGCCATGCTGGAGCACTGAGTCGCAATCATAGCGAACGCATATGATGCCCCATTACTGTCGCTCTTAATCATGGAACCATTTCCGTAAAAACATTAAAAATAGAACGCACTATGTCATTCCAATTATCCTAGGTAAATTTAAACGACCCGTCTGCTTTGAAAATTATAATTTTTTTCAAAGTAACGCTTTCTGAGCCCAGGTCCCATTTTGGGTGGGGAGGAGCCAAGAGACAGGGGCTTGACAGCGACAATCTCGCCTTGCAGTGGACCGACCAGCTCCCATCCCAAGATTAGGCGCCTCATAGGGGCATCCATGCATGCTTGCCACTGCTGTTTCCTGTCCATTTTTGCCCTCACGATCCTCCAACAGCATACCACCAATGTCTCATTCAACTCTCTATCCCCAACGTCTGGAGGCATAGAGGATATGCCCACATTCATCCCCTTATCAAACGAGCTGTGTCAGGCAGAACTTTTCAGGTGTTTCACCAGATCAAGTGGAACCTCGGCCCATCGTCGCCGGCATCTCGCAGACCTGACATTGCAATCATAGCACGCAATATGAATAGCCCCTTCATACTTCCTTCTAATCCATGGAAGTCGTCTCCATGTCTGCCTCCACCTGTCGTCCCTTATCAAAAGAGCTGTGTCAGGCTAATTTTCGGGTGTTTCACCAGATACGTTTATGGATACTTGGTCACTATGTCGATCCCACCCATGCTTTGTATCGAGAAATAGACCGTCAACCTTTGTTCACTAGGAAAATCAATTTCACCTCCTTGTGGTGAAACCGAGTCACATTAGGGTGGAGGTTCGCCATGAGACTCTCTAGCCTGCCACTGCTGCTCCGGCTGCCTCTGTATTGCCGTCCCTCTAAGTGTCAGGGTCAATGATGCATGTTTTAGATCTATCCTAGATCATTCGGTCACTCTATCTGTCATGGCATGCTGTTGGGCCATAATTTTGCATAATGGGTGTCGATTAAGCAGCCTCAGAGGCATCCAGTACATGGGCCCCTGCTGTTTCCTGTCCATTTCCGTGGTGTTTCCATCCTTTTCTGAGGTTTCCCAGTGTTTTGGCCAAGCTTCCCTGTGCAGAGCCTGGTCCCCTTAAAAATGCTCGAGTCTCCCATTGACTTCAATAGGGCTCGTTTTCGAGACGAGCACTCGAACATCGGGAAAAGTTCGTCTCTCGAATAACGAGTACCCGAGCATTTTAGTTGCTCGCACAGTCTCTATTGGCAGCGTTGGATAATTCATTTTTGTCAGAGCATTAGTGCTGGGATTAAGCATAAATCCTGCACTTAAGGACTAGTAGAATCCTTGCGGTAGTACCATAGTTTTATATGGCCAAATCAGTGCTGTCTTCTAAGACACACGTGCAAACAGTTCCCCTTCCCGTTTTCTTTCCTATCTTTTAGTTGGCAAGGTTGCACTCATGTGATGGCAACCTCTACAAGAGACAGTACAATGAGGCTCAGTCACCTCTGTGAGCAGAGAGGTATCGACCCAGGCTGACAGTCAAAGAGCTGCTGTTTTGTCTTTGATGGAAGCAAGATCAGAGCAGGATCTGGCACGCTCAGTGAGCCAAGATATGGACATTAATCCTGGAGAGTGTTCCCCGGAGGCTACCCACAGCAGGAGCCCTCGGTAGGCATGGATGGTCTCTACAAAGTTTCCTACAGCAGCTAGGTGAATGTGATCCTAGCGCGTCTGCAGCTTATCCTCCAGTTTAATCAGGCGGCTGCAGAGCGGCTCATGGGGCAGATGGTATTGTCGCAGGTCTTCTCAAACGACCTCGAAAAATGTCAAGTCCCCATCCTTGTCAAGTACTGGAAAAACGTTTCTCTACTCGCTCTGCGGCCGCCTCTCTCCTTCTCTCTCTGCGGCTGCTCTCTCTTTAAATCCCGGGGTTAAGAGGCAAAGCCCTGGAAGTATTGAGCTTTATGAGGACTATGATGCTAGAGGTGTATCGCAAGAATTCCGGGTGTAAAGCAAGAAGCAACTGAGAGCTACGCTGATACAGTAGCAACCTACGGCACCTTTCTACAGTGGACCCGGAGGACTTTCTGTCAACAGCCATGAGGGACATTGTCCTGTGGATGTACGACAGTTTTGTTTTGTGACAGGGAGCCTAAAACGCGGATGAAGCTGCCAGATTGCAGACTCCTACACACGCGACCAACCGGGCCTGAAGCAAAGAGGAAATTTTACCCCCAAAGGTCGCCAGCTGGAAGGAAGAACAACCAGGACAACATCACACCTTCTGTCTCCAAATTGGAACCTTACACTGAGGGAGTCTATCCAATCAAGGGGGATAATGCGCAAAATGTTTAATGTAACAAAGTGGGTCATCTGGGTCTACGTGCCCAGAGAGAGGACAACTGTCTACTCTACAGTACCAGTAGTCATGCTGCTTTCTGGGATATGGACAGGTTACAGCCATATGCAGTCGTGAATGTTGGTATAGAGTCACCCAGGGATTAAGAGACTCAGGGGCAAGTTATTCATTGGTTCGCTCTGAGGTTATACCCCTAAGGACATCATTCCGAAAGACTTTGCCTGTGAAGGGGATAACTGGTGCCATCCCAGGAGTTCCCGTAGCCAAGGTTTTTATGGACTGGGGTTTGGTAGAGGTATCAGACAATGGGAGTGTCACAAGAATTGCCTGGGATGTATTGTTGGGAAATGATTGTGAAAAAGACAACTGTGTATGTGCCTGATGTACCACATCATATGAGAGAAATGGCAGAAGCCCAAGGGGACTGATCTGGGAGGGAGCGACAGGATAGCAAGAGCAAGGGCTATGCCTGCACCCAGAACCGAGGGTGTCCCCAGTATGAGAGTAAGTTAAGAGGGAGGGGCTGGTGAATGGCCCCCAGAGATAACCCTGCAGTCAGCAGATATGATGAGGGTGTGAGAGAGCTGCCAAGATGGAGTCTCTGAATCTGCACTTCAAAGCTCTAAGTCTGAATGTGATCTGTGGAGGCCATTACCAAGGAGAGTCCTAGAGCAGAACCAGAGTTTTCAAGATGATAATGCTCAGCGCATGAGCCACAAAGATGCCTCTACTCAGACTGGGGAGATGCGTGTGTCTATGAGCCAAAGACGCGTGTACACTAGAACCAGTGCTGAGAGAGGAAGATTGTGGGTCCACAGTGAAGTTGGAAGGAAGTGGAGCAGGAGCATAGGGACTCTCAGGAGAGCGTTCAGTCAGTGGTCCAACCTAATCCCTGTAAGTATCAATGGTAGAGGGAGGAACCCCAATAGCATAGCTCCCACCGTCCCGATTTGACGGGACTTTCCCGTTTTTCGTTACCTCTGCGCCCGCGTCACGGGCAGCTTATGAGATTGTCACGGATTCTCCCCCAGGTCCCGCTGTGTCCCAGTGCTGTGTCCGCATAGTAAATACTTTGAAAGCCTGAACTCACAGTACAGAATGGCTTCTACAGACATCGGAGGGGATCCTTTTCAGAGAAGTGTCGGGCTAGCGGAGAGCAGGGACCCAGTCATCAGCTTCAATCATATCGTCCATATATGGTCACTGCATCTCCGGGTTCCCCAGAGCAGACATCGGACAGGGAATCCTTTTCAGAGAGATGAGTTCGCCTTAGCAGTAGAGAGCACAGGGACACGTCATCAGGTCAATCAGTATCTGTCCATATATGGTCCTCCAGGGTTCCCCAGACACAATATATAATTAAATTAAATAAAGTTTGGCCGGCTGAGATTCCAACCTGGGACCCTCTGCCTGCAGAAAGGAGCTTAACTAACGGAGCTATAAGCCCAGTGATACAGAGCTGAGGATTTCCTGGTAACTAAGACATGTTATCAGCCATGTTACATTGTGATACAGACTAATGCACTGATATATAGGGGGTCTTCTCAGAGATTATTATTGTAATTATTGAGACTATTATTATTATTATAAATTTTATATTTTTATTATATGGAGATGATTATTAAATGGTAAAATAATAATAATCATCTCAATATAATAATAATAATAAATAATAATAATAAATAATACATCTCATAATTACAATAATCTGAGAAGATATCCCTACCCTATATACCGAGGCAGTATATAGTCATAGTTCTTAGTTTACCAAAATTCTCCACCTTGTTATCACAGAGGTATAGCTCAGTGGGTGTGAGGTGCTGTGTTATTATTGTACAGGACACTGCAGGTTCTGGGTTTCAATCCACTGAGGATAATTTTTTTTTTTTTTATTGAGATGATTTTTATTATTTTAATATGGCTAAAATTTGGGCGTGGCCAGGAGGCTTGGGGGTGTGCTTTAGGGGATCGCTACGCGTGCCGCCATTTTGTCCCTCTTTCCTTTTCACAATGTTGTGGAGGTATGCAATAGCTGTACAGAAATAAAACCAAACACAATTAATTGGGTACAGTAGTCCTACATTAACTACATTGGTATTTCTCCAGCAGGTAGAGGGTTTTAAACGTTTCACACACTTGGGAGACTTAGTGTTTTTGCAGCACAAAGCCATAAAGTCAGCAGGGGGTCCAGCCAGCAGTGTCAAGTGACCAGGGGAGATAGTACTTGGCCTATACCCAGACAAAGCGACCAGATGGCTATGTGCCCAGGTAATCACTCTTATGGCAATGATTTTATGGTACTGAACGTCTGCTATGTATTATTGGTAATGGCTTGGGAAAATTTAAAATGGCGTGGTCATTTCAAATATGCCAATCTTGAAAGGGAGGTGTCAAGGAAATTATTCTTGAATGTGTAAGATTTGTTGAACTATTGGGCAATTACAAACTTTGTTAAATATGTGGCCATCCATTGAAGCGTCCAGGCCTCCTTTACAACATCCTGGAGATCCTACCAACTGATAAACTCTGACCTGCAGAATGTTCTGTGGTGACCTCAAAGCCATTTGGTCCCTCTCCTCTGCACCTCTGACATCTAGGGATTTGGAAACAAAGAACTGTTTAATAATTCCTGGAACTCTCCCCTCTTGCCCAATCTGAATACCTTCTGACTAATAATGAATGGGAGGTTCTGAACTTAACCAAACTGAGAAGATATAAAACAATATGAAACAGGAAACCGTGTTTCACTTTTGGGGGCTGCTGACAAGCTGAGTGTGTTCCTTATTTCTCTCCCACCTCAGGGATCGGATTTACTTTAAGTTGTTAAGTTTGTTATTCTCTCCCTTTTTATTTTTATAACTGTTTTGCATTGTTGTGTGTCATTTTATTATGTATTCTTTTGTTTTTTACATCTTTTATGCACTGATCAACTTTTGTAATTAAGCTTTTCACTTTAATTTGGTCCCTCTTGCTCTGCGAACTCATAGCCTTGTGAAGTGTGGTTAGCTGTGTGACTGCTAGAGTGCTGAGTGTGCATGTTAGTGGTGTGACAAGGTGACTGCTTGAGGCAAGAATTGATGTATAGAGGGAATACTTATTGAGTCCCAGTATATGCAATAAGTGGTGGCAGCGTATCTGGGGGGTGCTGGAGCTGTAATGAGGTGCGATTAGGCTCAATTTGTGTCCTAGTGAAAGGTGAGCGCAAGTTTGAGTAGGCTAATTAACCCGTACAGTTGCACCCCACGTCACGTGACGAGGCGACACATATAAATAACTAATTCCCACCCACTATCGCACCCCCCCCGTGCCGATGAGAAGAAGAAAAAGCCCAAACCAAAACGCACCAAACGAGAAAGGGAAGAGGAGGGGGGGGGGGCAGAGAGAACCCTCCCCCCATGTACCTCATTGGGGCAGATTTACTTACCCGGTCCGTTCGCGATCCAGCGGCGCGTTCTCTGTGCTGGATTCGGGTCCGGCTGGGATTCATCAAAGCAGTTCCTCCGACGTCCACCAGGTGGCGCTGCTGCGTTGAAGTCCGCTGGAATGCCTCGAAATACACCGGCCTATCCAGGATGAAGGTGAGTGAAATTTTCGCGACACAATTTTTTTTTAAATGCGGCGGTTTTTCCGAATACGTTGGGTTTTCGTTCGGCCACGTCCCCCGATTCCCGTTGTGCGCATGCCGGCGCCGATGCGCCACAATCCGATCGCGTGCGCCAAAAACCCGGGGCAATTCAGGTACAATCGGTGCAAATCGGAAATATTCGGGTAACATGTCGGGAAAACGCGAATCGGGCCCTTAGTAAATGACCCCCATTGTGTTTTAACTTCTCTCCATATCTCCCAAATATTACTCCACTTTTCCCTTCCCCTCTCTCCCTGCCTACAAAACCAAACCCTCTCGTATTGCTTAATTCTATCCACCAAATTTAGCCAGTGTTCCTTAAATGGAGTTTCTGCACTTCCCCATTTTCTAGCTATACAAACCCAGCCCAAATGGAACACTCTCTGAATCACTTGTAGTTTTGCATGATCCAGTTCTACCCCCTCTTGATCTCCCAAGATTGCATTTTTAAGTGTACATACCCCAGCTATCCATAATTTTGGTGTCAAATGTGTAAAAATTTAATTACAAAAAAAATTGTATTTTACGGCAATACCAAATAACAAGAAGAAAGGTTTGCTTCTACTCCAGTACATCTCAAACACTTATTGTCTCCTCAAAGTTTCATTTTCAATAGATCCGTTGGTGCATAGTAAATCATAGTCAAATTCCTATACACTCGTTCCCAGCTAACCGATTACCCTCCCTTTCCCATTTTATACAAGATTTATGTTTATCATTGACACCCCTTTCACTATTTGTTTGTATACCTTATAAATTATATTCCTAGTTTTCCCATAAGAATGAGCAAACATACTCGTCCGAGCTTGATGCTCGTTCGAGCATTAGCATACTCACAACTGCTCGGTGCTTGGACGAGTATTTCGCCCGCTCGAGAAAATGTCATCTTGCGGCGTTTAGATTTTTGGCGACCAGAAACAGAGCCAATCACAAGCCAGTAGACTCTGCGCTACACCCAGCATCACGTGGTACACTTACATGTCGAAAGCAGTGGTTGGCTGGCCTGATCAGGTGACCCTGGAATATACTAGCCCCACTGCTCGGATCATTCTCTGTCTGGATGCCGTTAGGGAGAGAGCTGCTGCTGGTCAGGGAAAGCGTTAGGGTGTTCTATTAGAATAGTGTTAGGCAGGAGTGATTCTACAAGAACCCAACAGCCCTTCTTAGGGCTACAATAGCGTTATATTTAATTTTTTTGTCACTGGCTTGTGGCTGGGTTTGCTGGCACTAGTAGTGCAGCTAGTACCATATTGTGACGAATTTGCAGGGAGACTTGCGAACGTTCTATTTAGCTCTTAGTGACACACATATCCATCTCAAACACCTAAGTGGGACAATTTATTAGGGGTTTGATTGAATTAGGCACAGTCTGCCGATTTTTTTTTTTTTTTTTCAAAACTGAAAGTCACAGCACAAAATCCTGTTGTGTGCTGTCAGTGTAGGTTAGAAACTAACCATAGCAATCATCTTCTGTGGTTGCTGTGTGATTTCTTCTGCACATTTTGTTCTATAAAAAAAATTAAAAGCACAAAAACCCCCAAAAAAACACACAAAAAATTTACAGTTTATATTTCTGTTTTGTCTATATAATTTAATTATGACTTTAATTTTGAAAATGTTGAACCCGGGGGCTAGGGGTAGAGGAAGAGGGCGTGGGCGTCCAACTACTGAACCCCAGAGGCCGTGGTCCTGGGCGGGGTGAGACATCACCTGCTGATGAGGGAGCAGGGCAACGCCACAGAGCTACGCTCCCTAGCTTCATGTCTCAAGTTACTGGGACTCGTGGTAGAGTACTGTTGAGGCCAGAACAGTGCGAACAGGTGATGTCGTGGATTGCGGACAATGCTTCTAGCCATTTGTCCACCAGTCTTCCACGCAGTCTACCCATGTTACCCAAGTGAGCACTCCTCCAGCAACTCTACCTCAACCTCCTTCCCCCCATTCTGCCCCCTCCCAGGAAAATTTGGCATTTGAGCCGGCATACTCTGAGGAACTGTTTTCTGGACCCTTCCCATAGTCACAAACCACTTGTCAGGTTGCTGATGAGCTCTTTGCCGATGCCCAGGTTTTCCAACGGTCGCAGTCTGTCGGTCATGAGGACCTTCTTGACATAGTGGAAGAATTGTGTAAAGAGGTGTCGGACGATGAGGAGACAAGTTTGTCAGACAGTGGTGAAGTTGTTGTCAGGGCAGGAAGTCCGAGGGGGGAGCAGACTGAGGGATCGGAGGATGATGAGGTGACAGACCCAAGCTGGGTTCATAGGCCAGGTGAACACAGTGCTTGTGAGATGGAGGAGAGTCCCATACCAGAACAGGTTGGAAGAGGCAGTGGTGGGGCCAGACAGGGAGGCAGGGCCAGAGCTGGTGCATCCGCGCCAGATTTTCTGAAGTCTGAAGGTTCTTTAAAGAAACACTACTACTAGCTTAACCACCACCAGTATGTGCAGGTGTATGAATGCTAAACAATCCACTCAATGGAACCAAGGCCGTTCACCTCCGGCCGGGTCCACCACTGCTTCCTTCCCCTGCATCATTTGCTGCCTCTGCTAGTCAGCCCCCTGCCCAGGAAACCCAAAGACCTCCTGGAGATGCTCATGGTGGTGGCCGCCCCTCGGTATTCGGTCCCCAGCTGCCACTACTTTTCCCGATGTGCCGTCCCAGCCCTGCAACAGCACGTGTCAGACAGCATCATCCGTGCCCTGACCAACGCCATTTCTGACAAGGTCCACCTAACCACAGACATGTGGACAAGAGCTGCCAGGCAGGGCCACTATGTATCGCTGACGGCACATTGGGTTAACTTGGTGGAGGCTGGGACCGAGTCTGACCCTGGGGCGGCTCATATATTGCCGACTCCGAGGACTGCGGGGCCTACCTCGGTCCAGGTCTCGCCTACTGTGCCTCCTCCTCCTCCCACCCCTCCTCCACCTCCTCCCCCCAAATTACAATCTGTGGGCATGGCGCCATCAGATCGTAGCTCTAGGCGCAGCAGCAGTGCTGTCGCTAAGCAACAGCAGGCGGTGCTCAAACTGCTGAGCCTAGGCGATAAAGGGCACACCGTCCGAGAGCTATTACAGGACATCACGGCGCAGACTGATCTGTGGCTGGCACCGCTGAACCTGAAGCCAGGCATGGTTGTGTGTGCAACGACCGTAACCTGGTGGCATCTCTGCAACTCGGCAGACTGACACATGTGCCATGCCTGGCCCATGTGCTAAATCTCATAGTTCAGCGGTTCCTCAAGACATACCCCAATCTGTCTGATTTGCTCACGAAGGTGTGCCGCATCTGTGTGCATTTCAGGAAGTCCAGCACAGATGCCACTCTCAGGGAAGCAAATCGCCCGCCGCCTCCAACTGCCCGCTCACCGACTGTTGTGCGACATGCCCACGAGGTGGAATTCAACATTAACCATGTTATCCAGAGTTTATCAGCAGCGCAGAGCGATTGTAGACTGCCAGATGTCAACTTCCACCAGAACTGGTAGTCAGGTCAGTCAGCTTCCTCAAGTCTACAATGAGGAGTGGAGGTGGATGTCTGATATCTGTCAGGTGCTGACTAACTTTGAGGGGTCAACACAGATGGTCAGTGACGATTCCGCCATCATCAGCCTCACCATCCCGCTGCTTGGCCTGTTGAAAAACTCTGGTCAGCATGAAGTCGGAAGCTTTGCGCTCGTCACAAGAGATGAGGGAAGAAGATTCCCTTGTTGAAAGCACGGAGGAGGTGGAGGAGAATAAAGAGGAGAATGTTGGCGAGACAGAAGAGGGGATCATTGCCCAGTCCTTTACTGTTCAGCGTGTATGGGCAGAAGAAGAGTAATTGGAGGAGGAGGAGGAAATGGAGAGTCAGGTCAGTGAGGGGAGTGAATTCTTGCGCGTTGGGACTCTGGCGCATATGGCAGATTTCATGCTAGGCTGCCTATCCCGTGACCCTCGTGTTCAAAGAATTTATTCCAGCACCGATTACTGAGTATTCACTCTCCTGGACCCAGGGTACAAGCAAAATCTTTCCACTCTCATGCCTCTAGTGGAAAGGAGTGTGAGAATGCATGAATACCAGCAGGCCCTGGTGCACAAGCTGAAAGTCTTTCCCATCTGACACCGCTAGCGGCAGAGGGCGTACTTCTGCGGGACAAGTAGCAAGGGAGAGTAGGCGAGCAGGCAGCTTGCCCAGCACTGGCAGGAGTCACCCCAGCAAGACACAGTCACCTGTCCCCAATCTCGGCAGAGTAGAGCTGATCATTACAGAAAGATGGTGAGAGAGTACGTAGCTGACCATACCATTGTCCTAAATGATCACACAGCTCCCTACAACTAGCATGTTGTCAGAGCAGGTTTTCAGTGCAGCTGGTGGCATCATCACCGATAAGCGTACATGCCTGTCGACTGACAGCGTTGACAGGCTGATGCTTATCAAGATGAATCAAGCCTGGATTTCTCATGATTTCCATTCTCCACCAGGTGAAAGCAGCTCAACCTACCCGTTCAACCTACCCAGAGGGCCACCTACCCGCTCCTCTGTTTTGAAAACTTTGCAGGACTGCCACATACAGGCTTTATCCAAATTTATTTGTCTCCATAGCAGCCTCCACACGTCGCCTTTATTGCAGCCTCCACACGTCATCTTTATAGCTGCCTCCACACGTTGTCTCCATTGCTACCTCCACACGTCGTCTCCATAGCTACTTCCAAAAGTCGTCCACATAGCTGCTTCCATACATCGTCCCCTTAGCAAACGAGCTGTGTCCGTCAACATTTTGGGTTTTTTTAACGGCTTCCCCATCAAACTTGTAAACTTTGTCACCACCCTGCTGTGTTATCCACAAAATATACTGCCAAACTTTTATCACTGACCGATATTATTTCAGCGCTACTTGCGTATCTCTTTACGTTATATATACTTATAGGAACAGTACTACACTTGATCTTATACAAAAGGTTTTTAGAAGTGCTGAATTGGGTATCAAACTTTGTGGACCGTTTTGGTATTTTATCCACTGAAAATTTGTACATTCATTTAGCCAAAAAAATGTAAATGTCAAAATTGCATCCGATTTTGTTTTATCCCCTGTAAAATAATTATAGGGTTAACAAACTTCATGAAAGTTGTTTTACATACAATAAAGGGTGTAGTTTTTATAATGGTGTTTTACTTTTATTTAGGCTTCTTAAAGTTACTTGAAATCTAAGCAGGTCCTGCAAAAGCGTGATTTTGTGTTTTTTTTAAATTTGAGAAATGGTACCTAAAGTTCAAAGCCCCATAACATCTTACAAAAATTTTTTGCTGTTATGACTACGTATGGAAAAAGTAGAACATTTTCAATTTCAAAAATCAAGACTTTTTCCATATTTTCACTGAATATCTGTTTTTTCCTAAATAAATGCAATACATACCACCAAAATTTTTCAACTAACATGAAGTACAAAGTGTCCCTAGAAAACAGTTTCAAAATCACTTGGATATTTTAAAGCGTTCTGAAGTTATAACCACTTATAGTGTCAGAGAGCAGATTTGAAAAAAGTGGCTGTGTCAGGAAGGTGAAAAGTGGCTTCGGCATTAAGGGGTTAAAATTCTTCTCTCCAGGTCTCCACCACACCTATCTACTTAAGGCTCCAGCCTCTAAGTAGACATGGGTGCAGAGAAAGCATAATGAATCTCCCACATTGTCTACTCTGCAGGTATGTTAGTCCCCTGTCCTTAGGGACATATTTCTACACACACATTAACGACACAAAATCTAAATACATGCACATTACTGACACGTGCTCCAGACATGCATTACTGCACATTAGGGCACATTTCCTAACCATGTCCTGCACGATTCCCACTTTGCGTTGTCCGACAAGAATGAACTTTGTCGCGATTCACAAAGATTGTGCGCCCAATTTCCTGCATCTTTTGCTTCCCTGTTCAGGTCCATTGGAGTTCACCTTCTTTTTCCTGGTGTATACAAGCGCATGTCTTGCGACACAATTTTAATGTTAAATCCTGCGCTCAGTCCAAATCCATCGGATCGTCCGACAGCCCGACCCCCCGATTTCTAACGCATGAAAGTCGGTGGGATTGTGCCAAAATCCCGAAAATTTCTAAAAGCCGATGAAAGTGCAATCCATGGGACCCTTAGTAAATAAACCCCATCATCTATATACTCTTTACTGCCACATGCTTTATCCACACATTATTGACATTACTGACACATTCTCTATATATACTTTACTGACACATGGTCCACACACTCCTTACTGACACATGCTCTATACAGGCGGTCTCCTACTTAAGAACACTCGACTTACAGACAACCCCTAGTTACAAACTGACCTCTGGTAATTGCTAATTTACTGTTCTTTAGCCCCAGGCTACAATGATCAGCTGTAACATTTATCAAAGGTGTCTGTAATTAAGCTTTATTGTTAATACAGATATATACTATATACTATGTTAATACAGACTATACTATATATACTATAAAGCTGACATTAATGGGGTGGGAGAAGCCCAATATTTTGGCCATTCCTGCCTTACTCATGATCTCTGTCTTTTTGCACCATCACTAAATGATACCGTTTGAGCAGAACTTATTTTATGTTCAATCACTTAAAACAGACACTTTTAATATTATTAAACAAAGGGTTGTTACTAAATGATGTGTGTGTGTCTCTGGAAAACATTTAATTTCGCTATGATGAAGAAGAAGTCGGTGTCACCTGGATAAAATTGCATGGCAGTGAAACATTATTCCCCAGCATTTAACTGCTGCCTGTTAGGAATAACATTTCCTATCACCCTATTGTGGAGGAGTAAACGGTGTCACCTGCAGAAAATGGCAAAGAGAGGGAAAAATTATTCCCCATCATGTAACTTCATTACCTGTGAGGGAATAAAATCCTCTGCCATGTCAGGATCACCTATATCAGCTTTATATAGTAGTTGCTGTTTATAGTGATTACTGGGGGAGCTGTATATAGTGGTTGCTGGGGGGCTGTATATAGTAATTACTGGGGGCTTGTATATAGGGATTACTGGGTGGTTGTATATAGGGATTGTTGGGGGAGCTGTATACAGTGATTGCTGGGGGAGCTGTATACAGTGATTGCTGGGGGAGCTCTATATAGTGAATACTGGGCACTGTGTACAGTGATTACTGGGGAGGCTGCATATAGTTATTGTTGGGGAGCAGTATATACCAATTGCTGTTCCCTGTCTGGACTACATTCACCAGATTTTCACCAGATTTTGTGCCCAGTGGTGCCCACCAACCTTAATCCGGCCCTGCCTCAGGGGCTCTATAAACACGTCTTGACACCTGCAAACTATTCTGCCCTACAAAAGCTCAATGGCGCTCCTT
Organism: Engystomops pustulosus; assembly: GCA_019512145.1. Lineage (NCBI taxonomy): Eukaryota > Metazoa > Chordata > Amphibia > Anura > Leptodactylidae > Engystomops > Engystomops pustulosus. The sequence continues at coordinate 83,633,552 of CM033646.1, read as the reverse complement.
CCCTTCTGCGCTTCACCATGTGCCCAGACAGCGCGATATATCCACATATGGGGTATCCTCTTACTTGGAAGAAACTGCACAATAACGTTGTAGGTGCATTTTCTACTTTTATTAAATTTATGTGGGTAAATTTTAGGGCTAAAAACATATTTATAATAAATATTGGTGAAATTCCAAATCAAACCTTCATTTTGATTGAAGTTCTGTAAAATACATAAAAGGTTAACAAGCTACCTACATGAAATTTTGAATAGTTTGAAGAGTGAAGTTAATAGAAAGGGGTAATATTTAGGGGTTTCTATTAACACAATTGCCAAAACCCCTATAGAAATGAAATGGTCCTTAAAATAATTGATTCTAAAATCTGCTGTTCGATTTGTGATCTTTCTAGTGTTGAAATAAAACAAGAGGTCACTTATAAATTGACAAAGACAAGATAAATGTTAGTTAGTAACTAATTTGCGTTGTATGACTATCAGTTTGAAAAACAGAACATTTTGAAAAGTTTGAAATTAGCAAATTTTTTCAAAATGTTTACCTATCTTTTCATAAATAAATCGAAATGATGAAGGATTGTAAACCAAGCACACTGACATACTGCAGGACCTCCACTACTTTTAGCTTCGTATGCACATAATTTTACCCAAAAAAAGCTTTACAATTTATGCAAATGAGCCTGAGGGGCTCTGTGCTCCATGGATGTTAATGGAACATGGAGCCCCTTAGGCTTATTTACATGTTTTATGAAAAAAGTTTTAAAATTAAGGTCATAGGAAGTTTAAAGAAGAGTAGATCCTGCCAGAGGGGGCACACACCAACATGTAAGTGTGCTTGGTTTACAATCCTTCATCCTGGTGGTAGATGTCCTTTAATATGTGCATGTAATGATTATGCAGCTCTCCGCAATATTACATCATTATGCATCACAACCCAATTAATTTTATTTTATACAGTGCATCAATTTCTTAATCTAACCATATCCTGAAAGTGCTGAACATCTTGACTGTGACATGAGACTATTCCTTTTCATTATCTAAGAATTTGTGTAATCTAAAAATTTTCCGATGTGCAAAACATCCCCTGTTCATGGATAATCATTTAATCAGAGCAACTGTTACCTTGTGTTTTACTCGAATGTTTAGCACCATCTCTTGGATTACACTTGGAGTACAGACACTTCCCCTTAGCAACAAGCTAAAGTTAAAAATAACCTTTATATGCTATACTTGGATTTCTTCCTGTTGTTTTTTTGCACATTAAAACAGCATTCAATAAGTTCTTGAGCCAAAGCAAAGCTACCATGTTACCAATGTAAATATTTTAATGAGGGGTAACAGGTTATATACATATGCTCTGAAAATAAACACTGATGATGTCCTGCTATAAAGGACAAAATGTACATATGTGCCAGCCAACAAAGCCAGGCCAGAAACACACATTTAATAAACCTAAAAAAAATGTCAGCACTCTAGAGTTTCAGTGAAAAAAAACAACAAGTGGGGTTTATTCAGAATAAACATGCAACAGTGAAATGTATTGTGATAATCATTCCCTGGGGATATTTGTTTGATAATGTGGACAGCTATCATGTATAGTCAATACTGTATAGACAGGCACTATATCACTGTGCCACCCCCACTACAAGCTGGCAGGTGCAGTGGTAAAACATCATCCTACCTATCGGCCTCAGTACTGCACACAGCAGGAGAGGAGACAAGGAAAGCTGCTGCTAGGGTAGCTGGAGGCAACAATATGAGTGGGAGCTGGGTATAATATGAGGTGCCCACAACATGAACTGGAGGAGGGGGGCAGTGTGTGGGGGTGAAGTAAGGGTCAGGTTAGGGGATCAGGGTTGGTTGCTGGACCATAGCACATTCAGTGCCTTTTAAGTGTTTTTATGTATTTTTTGATTTAATAAAGGATTTGATACAATTTATATACATCCTGTCTTGCTTCTGTGATTTATTATCTGAATTTGGGATGTTTTTGCTGGGGCCTTTTTTGCCCAGCTTTACCTTTTTAGACCCCTTTTTGTTTGTCATGTATCCCCTCCTTTGCCACTAAGTTTTTCTGTTTTCTGTTCTGGAGGTTAAGTGGTGAGTTTGTAGGTCATGTTCAAGCACACTACCGAAGTGAGCAGGTAATGAATACTTATTTTTCCTGTATGGGTACCCCGTCACCTTTGTATTTAATAATTAATGTCTCTTAAAATATTGGGGCAGATTTATCAAGCTGTCTGAAAGTCAGAATATTTCTAGTTGCCCATGGCAACCAATCACAGCTCCCCTTTAAAATATTCATGGCCACTGGTAAAATGAAAGCTGAGCTGTGATTGGTTGCCATGGGCAACTAGAAATATTCTCACTTTCAGACAGCTTGATAAATCTGCCCCATTGTCTCTTAACACCAAGGCGCTCATCTCGGAGGAGGGGGGCAGTGTGTGGGGGTGAAGTAAGGGTCAGGTTAGGGCTGTATCTTTTATCCCTCTTTCACCTAAACAAAAGTTGGGAGTTATGTAATATAGAGCAGTCCCAGTTCAACTTGAACAGAATTGTTTCAACAATTCTCTTTGTTTTCTCACTGGGTTTCCGTTGCATCATTAATGAAAAAGAACAGGAGCTTCTACAGAATGAGGTTTTCATAATGGTGTACCAGAGGTCACCTTTAGATGTGTCCCATTGATTTTTTCATCCATAACACTTTTTTGCCCTTAACCCCTTAAGGACGTAGCCAGTTTATAACTTAAGGCTCTGGCCCCATTATGAGATTATGAGATTGTTTTTTCCCCACATTTTCGTAAATTGAAATAATTTTAAGGCAGATAGATTTACCACCTAAATAAGTTGCTGAATAACATTTCCCATATGTCTACTTTACATTTTCATGATTTTTGAAATGTCTGGATAATTTATTTTGCTGATGTGCGGCTTACAAATCGAATATCGCTTTTCCGGATTTTCAGAATTGACTATTTTGGGGAAAAATACCGTTTTGAATGAAATTGTAAATATTTAGCATTAAAAAATCCTATCCAATCAACCCATTTCCAAATCTGCACCCCTTATACAATCAGAAACAGTTTTTAGGAAGATTGTTAACCCCTCGAGATCTTGAAACAAAATGGAGGTGAAATTTAGCATGGTCAAATTTTGTTGGTTATACGTTCATTTAGCCCTGAAATGTACACATTTCCAAAAGATAAAAAGGAAAAACCCGTCTTAAAATTAGTTATGCATTTTCTTCCGAGTACATAGACCACCCACATGTCACCATTCCTTGTTTTATGGGGGTACAGCGAGGTGCACGAGGGAAGGAGTGCTCTGAATTTTAGTTTCCTCATTGGTCACAATTGAAATCTCTAAAAATTTTAGATTTTTCGTTATTGGGACCATGTGATGGCATTTTTTTTGCGTGATGAGATGCTTTTTCCAGTGTTACTATTTTGGGGTTGGTATCTCCTATTGTTGAAAATTTATGAACTTTTATATGACGGCAGGAGTAGAAAAGCATTTTTTTCGTGTTCACCGTATAGCCTAATAATCATGTTATCTTTATCTATGGGTCAATACAATTACAGGGATACCATACTTGAATATTTTTTTTATGTTTTACTAAATTTGCCAAATTAAACCTCATGTGGAGAAAAATCTATCATTTTTGTATTGCTGTTGTCCGAGGGGCATTTTTTATTTTTTTGGCTATGGAGCTGGTTGGTAACTTGTTTTTTGCAGGACATGTTGTACTTTGCAACAGTATAATTCTGGAATACATATGTTTTTTCAATCACTTTTTATTTTTTGTGGGATGAAACATGTAACAATCATAGTTTTTGGCATGTTTTTAACAGATTTTGTTACGGCGTTCATCATACGGGTTCAATAATTTTTTACTTTTATTCCAATGGTTGTAACAGAAGCTGTGATACTATATATGTGGGGTTTGTGTTATGATTTAGACTTTTTTGTGTGTTAAATGTCTCTTTATATGTTATGGGGCTTAAGGGCATTTTTATTCATTTATTAATGGATTTTTTTTATTGAATAACATTCTTTTTTTTACTTTTTTATTTCTTCCACCATGAGTAATAAAAAAGCAATCATCTGATTGCTTGTTCATGATAATACTCTGCAATACTTATGTATTGCAGGGTATTAGCAGTGTCAGCCTATGCACATGAATAGGCTGACACTGTGCCTTTAAGATGATGTCATAGGGAAAGGGAACCTGTCATCAGAAATTGGCCTAGTAAACCACTACTAGTATGTTATCAAGCAGATGAGTAGTTTCTACATTATGTTCTTTCATTACCCATTGTGGTGGCATCATCCAGAAAATCAACTTAGAAGTGAAATGTAAATTGGTTTTATGAGGTCAAGGAGGTGGAGAGTTTAACACTGCAGATGGCTTATCCTGTTTCAAGAAATTCACTGTAATTGAAGGTCCTGCATCCAGGGACATCATTGATCAGATTTGGGAGGTGGTGTTCAGAGGAAGGGCTGAGCTTAACATTATACATCTTACTTACATCTCACTTCAAAGTTGATTTTTATGGATAATGCCACCAAGATGGGCCATGAAAGAAACATGATATAGAACCTGCTCAGTTTCTTGACGACACACTGGTAGTGTTTTTTCAGTCCAATTTCGGCTGACAGGTTTGCTTTAAGCTAAGCTCTACAGTAAGCTTTTCCTGAACTATGTGGGATGCATAGTGTTCAACAGTGTTAAGTAGTGACAGATCAATTGTTGTATCATAAATCTGAAACTGCTGACATATCTTATGGATAAGTCTTCAATACGTATAAGCTAGAAAACCACTATCATGGTAACTCCTTGGTAAAGAACATTTGGTGCTTTGTATATAAAAATTACAATGATCAGGAGACCGGTCAGTTTATGGAAGAGAAGCCAAATTCAATGGAATGACAAGCTTGGGAGCAAACACAGATACACCAAGTTGTTTCTGAATCCAGCTCAACCTTTATTCAAATATGAGACTTTTTATATGCTTAAAGTAGGGCATTTACTTAAAAGAGGGACTTCACAACCATTGGTCAGTTTCATCATGCTATGAAGTAACTGATTAACAATTAGCAGGTCATAATGACATGAGACAACATATTGGTTGTTAGATTACAAGGAAATAAAAAGTAATAATAAAAGCAATAATAGCCATGTAATACTGACCTGGGAGAAACAACTTATCGGTTAAATACTAGGTGCTGACATTGATAATAATCTTATGTTCCACAGCTCTTAGCATGTATATGATTATTTGAAAGATCAAAGTTCTTTCAAGACCTCCACACAGATCATGAATAATATTTCCCAGAAACTTACATAAACACCCTTATCATGTAAGAAGAAAATATGGACCCTGCACGACCAAAATCAAATAGTATATCGACACGTAGAGTGAAATGTATAGATTTCAAAGAAATTATGTGCCATGATCCAAAAAAACAGCAATCCTTTATTTAAACCAAGAACACATTTCATCCAAAATAGGGATGACAGACAATCTAAAAGCAATTAAAAAATGCACTAGATACATCACTGGTTGGTACAACCATGTAAGGTGACCAACAAACACACCTCCTTCACTAACGTATAAGGGACCGAATCACCCAAAATAGAAAATAGCCAAAATGAATGTCCAATGTATAGCAAATTACTGCACACAACCTATAATAAGTATACATGCATGTGTAGGCAGACCAAATCAATATAATAGTAAAGATGGCAATAACAAAGATAACTAACATGTCACTCGCACGCAAATAGTGGTGTAAGTCAGCATCAAGCTGCATGGCAATGGGGGTGATTCATTAGCATTAGATTTGCAGGCTGCAGCGATGTTTGAGTGGATTAGATGCGCACCTGGTGGTGAGTGGATGGGGAGAATTTATGGGAGTATGACACCTTAGGGGGCACTTTTACCCCTGAGGAAGTCCCCGGCAGGGAGACGGAACGCGTGGGGAGCCCTCCACCCCTTCTACTACTAATGAATCAGCCTGATGCAAGAGAACTGATTAAATTCTGCAGCTATTTGTTTTTTTTGCCTTAAACTCATCAAATACCCTTTGGAATCTATATAAATTCTTGGATCAAAGGATCCACCTGGCAGTGATCTCCTTATGCTACTGGGTGTAGACGGTCTATGTTCAACTGACCACTCTGTATTTTTAGAGGACAAATTAGTTGGTAAGGCATAAATACCTGCAACTACGTTCCTGTTTACTGGTAATCTAGATTTTACAAGGTTTTCCCACAAAAGAAAATTCTCAAATTTCAATGGTCTAGTGATGTTTACACAATAAAGATCATTTTAACCCTTTGCTTTACAATGTTACTCTTGCTGTTTTAGCCCCTATCACTCAGTGATGGTCAGTATAAAATTCCAGGGTGTGGGTGGGGGCACATTATAATCCATCTAGTTCTGTGAGCTGAAAATGTGGTTAGATTATCAGGTACAGGGTTTATATACACTTTCATCTGGCTTCTGAAAATTGTACTAGTATCTGAAACATAGAAAGAGAGATGAGACAGATCAGCTCAGCTACATATCTGTTCTCCCTTCCTATTTATGGGAGTATGACACCTTAGGGGGCACTTTTACCCCTGAGGAAGTCTCCGGAGGGAGACGGAACACGTGGGGAGCCCTCCACCCCTTCTACTACTAATGAGTCACCCTGATGCAAGAGAACTGATTAAATTCTGCAGCTGTTTGGTTTCTTGCCTTAAACTCATCAAATACCCTTTGGAATCTATATAAATTCTTGGATCAAAGGATCCACCTGGCAGTGATCTCCTTATGCTACTGATGTAGAAGGTCTATGTTCAACTGACCACTCTGTATTTTTAGAGGACAAATTAGTTGGTAAGGCATAAATACCTGCAACTACATTCCTGTTTACTGGTAATCTAGATTTAACGAGGTTTTCCCACAAAAAATAATACTGAAATTGCAATGCCCTGGTGATGTTTACACAATAAAGATAATTTTTAACCCTTTACTTTACAGTGTTACTCAGTGTTATTGTTGTTTTAGCCCCTATCACTCAGTGATGGTCAGTACAAAATTTCAGGGTGTGGGTGGGGAAACATTATGATCCATCTTGTTCAGTAAACTACGACCCAGTTTACTGGTAATCTAGATTTAACGAGGTCTTCCCACAAAAGAAAATTCTCAAATTTCAATGCTCTAGTGATGTTTACACAATAAAGATCATTTTAACCCTTTACTTTACAATGTTACTCTTGCTGTTTTAGCCCCTATCACTCAGTGATGGTCAGTATAAAATTCCAGGGTGTGGGTGGGGACACATTATAATCCATCTAGTTCTGTGAGCTGAAAATGTGGTTAGATTATCAGGTACAGGATTTATATACACTTTCATCTGGCTTCTGAACATTGTACTAGTATCTGAAACATAGAAAGAGAGATGAGACAGATCTGTGATGCCTATTACTCACAATGTCAGCTCTGCTACATATCTGTTCTCCCTTCCCAGACAAAGAACTTATCTGCCTGTAGCTTGCAGCTTCTCTCTCCTCACAATGTGCTGTTTTCTGGCAGGAAGTGAGTGAGTGTCTGTGAGCTCTGTCCTGGACTGCAGGGGGTGGGGCTAGAGTGCATGGAGCAGAGAGAGAAACTCAGCTGCATGGCGTCACACAGAAATCCAAGACGGCATCCCTGACCGTAAGTCAGAAGTTACAAGATTATGTCTAGGGGCAACTGAAATTGTGTACACCAGGACTTATAGAGACAGGTTGGAATTATATCTGTGAAACGCTGTATTTTTGTTAATAACCATGAATTATAGAATTTGTTATATTATCATCCTTTGTACATTTAAGAAACTTGTCTTTGTGGGACAATCTCTTTATGCTTGATGTTTTATTTCACCAGTTTTCTTGAAACAAGTATTTTTTCCTACTCGTGGGGGAGGGAGGGGGGGTACTTGATTTGTTCAGATACCGTGGTTACAACTTTGAAAGGGCAATACATAGATCAATAGTTTTCTAATAAATGCATTGAACCTGGGGATATCTTTTAGCATGCATATACTTTGTTTGGTTGCTATTCCTGGGATATATAATCCAGTGATGTAACTAGGAGAGGCAGGGCCCCATAGCATATTTCTGCATGGGGCCCCCCTTCCCCTTAAAAATATATATATACATATCACACTAAAATATAGGCACATTTATGTATTAACACACACATAAAGTTCTACACTCACACACACATTAATACACTCTTACACATATATGTATATATTTATACACTCATACATACATTATATACAAACATGCACGTACAGTATAAACACATCTTTGTAGCATATGTACATTATAGACACAAAGGGAGATTTATCATTCGTCGGCCCTCTGCACCGGATTGTGTTAAGACCATGTGCCCCTCCCCCTTGTTGCACGGAATACATCAAGAGGCTTAGTCCTCCTGATGTATCTTGCGGGTGGCACAGCAGACAGGCCAAACTAAGCCCTGTGCTCACTTCCCTCCACTACGCCCCTCTATGCCCCCTCCAAGCCATGTGGCATATTTGCTCTGCACTGTGCAAGAATTTGCGATTATGTCACTGCTTTTACCCCAGAAAACTTGCATAGAAGCTATGATGACCCCCCCGTATAGTATTTGTATAGTATACATTATATGTTTGTCAAGTTCTGCCCTTATTCACACAACCTCAGGTTCTCTAATGACTGATAACATTCGCAGATTGAGCTCAGGAGAAATCAAACCAATACTTCACAGTCCCCCCTAAAATGATTTTATTTTATCTCTCCCTCACACCTCAGTTAATCCCTTAGGAGTTGGTCAGCAGTGGGAAAGGGGATGGGATTTCTTCACCAGTTTGAGACGGGCAGAGCCTTGCGCTCCACCCCCCTTTGTACTTGGACTTGTCTGCTGAATAGACTCCTCCTATTCTTTCCCTTTCTAGATATCCTTATAAACCACTTGGATTGTAAGTGGGGAGACTAAAACTCCAATGTCCCCACAGGTGAAACCTATTGCACTCGTTATCAGGGGGAAGGGGCCCTTTGGAATTCAGTGTATTTCTGATATGACCAAAATGTAATGGAAAACAGAATAATGGAAGGACTAATAAGGACACCCTTAAGAGAAACAATCCTAGTCATTTAAGGGCTGACTGCTAATCACCTAGCCACCCTGATATAAGAGTCCCATGGGTGGTCAATGCTACAGTTAATTTGTTTCCCTTAGACGTCCCCATCAAAACTTTAAAAAGGCATAAAAGTAACAAAACTTGACTTGAGTGAATCTAATTGGGTCTTTCTTCTAGCTGTCTTGAAGTGCTTGTTGTCCACAAAACCTGGAAGGCATCATCATCTCCAGAGTAATTTCTCTTCCTCACGTGGCTCTTTATCACCAACCGATCTCCAGGTTGAAGCTCATGAAAGAGAAAACTCAAAAATATACTTAAGTACAGTGCATGTGTAAGGTTATCATACAGTCTAAGTCTCCCATACTGCATTTGGAGCAACTGTGAACAATAATATCCTAATCTAGGAACCAAACAAAATGAAATCTTGTAGGGACTCAATCCTGTCTTTTTACTGGCCTATATCTTACTAAAAGGGCTAATGGCTAATGGTAGACCCTCGGTCCATGGTTTCCCCGTCTCCACCATTGCCTTTTAGATCTTTAGTTTCAGAGTCCCATTCAACCTCTCAACCTTACTGCTACTTTGTGGATGTGGTGGGATGTGACTACCTAATATATCCCTAAATCTAAACTTCTCTTGAGAAGTGGGTACCTTTAAAGCACCTCTTGTCACTCATACCTGTAAACCATTTTTGAACAGAACATAGTCAATACACTTCTCTCTGGGAAAGATACAAAAATCTCGTGCTGTGGTGGAACCTTCACAGACTGGTAGATATAACCATAAGTCACCTGGGTCACAATAGGTTGTACAGAATCCATTGTCCACAGATCAGACAGGCACCTTCTTCTTGCTGCATCTTCACCCCTTCTTTTTCCGCTTGTCTCTGCAGGACGTGTAGCATGTTAGGACTTACCAAGGTAGAGGTTTCCTCAGCTGGGAACACAGTCATGGTGGAGACTAAGGGTACAGACATCCTGGCAGCTTCTTTGGCTGCTCTATCTGCTTGGTCTTTCCCTTTCTGTTCACCTTGGCGTGTGCCTTACTCTTAACAATAGCTACTACTGTAAGCTCTAGTAGCCTCTCCAAGTATCTTAATCAGGTCTGTATGTTTCACTAGGCACCTGATGCTGGTGTGCTGAACGCTCTGGCTTTCCACTTAGGGCTGTTAACATGAGCTGTTCCAAACGTACCTTGAATCTGTGTACATGCTATCTGTCTTACCCTAAGCTAAGGGACATACTTCTATCAATACTTTCAGTTCTGTTCCACTAATGTAATATGTAATGGAAATGCTTCTGTTTCTTATACCTGGTTGCTTGTTGGGTTGTGCAATGACAGCATATAACATGTTAATAACATTTACCTTCATAATAATACCTGGAACCATCCACAAAGAGTACAAGGTCAGGGTACTGAATCTTTGACGTGAGAAAATCCCACCGTCTCCTGCGCCGTATGGGCCACATAATCATGGTCCTCCGTGAGAGGAAGAAAGTTAATTAAATTTAACTAAATACTTGGATCTTCTCCCCCCTATATTGTAAACATTAGTACCAGGCTGTTTAAGTGTTTGGCCAGCACTTATGAGCACACAGCTAAAAATTATGTGCAATTTGCTAAAAATCTGAGAGATAATTATAATAATGAATAAGCTGCCACTATCTGCTCAAAAACTAGAGGGTCTCACCTCACTAAAGGATAAGCCATGAGCCTTTATCATTTTCTTTCCATTTCCTTGGCTTAGAGCCAGTACCTCTCAATGTTGGTGACCTTGGATCACTGGTCTTTTTAGAATTATCTATTTGGAGTTCTACTGATATTTCTGAGCTCTAAACTGTCTCTAGAATAAACTGAGGGAAAAACAGTGGTTATACATAACATAAGAACCTTGATCTTGAATCAGCTCTCTGGGCTAAAAAACACAAAAGGGACAATATGAGTTTAGATCAGGTTTTAAATCAGGTTAGGTGGCTAGGTCATAAACATATAAAAACAGAACATCTAGACTAACTGTCCTACTCTTTGAGGGTATAACTACTGTATGTACACTTGAAGAAAGCTGGACACCTGGTGGCAAGACTTACCACACATATTACTTCCCTTACTGTATGAAAACAAATACAAATCTAGATGGAAAAATATAAAAAGTACAGAATTTGAGCCAATAAGTGTGACATTGGCTGCAACTGCTTGCTCTATAATCATGGGACACTACTTCTGCAAACAGAAAATCCTCGATCTTAATGGATACATTTTTGGGGGAAATGAATTTTAACTTCTGCAGATAAATGTGGAATTGTTCTACATTTGTGGATAAGAGAATTTTAACTGAACTGCAGAATATTCGGGGACATAATTCCACAAAGATTAATATTAGAAAACAATAAACCACAATCTTTTAGTACTCAACACTTGCTCACAAAGTAAACCAAATTAACTTCTCACAAATAGTTTCTAATGTCACTTGATGAAATGTAATTAGCTTTGTTGAGTTTTCCTCTAATCTGTCTCTTCACTGCTGCTTGGAGGGGGGGGGGGGAAGAATCTCATAGTCTCCCCTGCCAACCTTGTCTTATCACTGCAGCCCCATCTCCCCCTGTCGAACTACAAGTCTCAGGGGTAATACAAAGTAATACAAGGGAATACCTTTTTACAAATGTTATTTTAAAATCAATTCTTCTACTGCCCACTGTCTTGTCTGAATAATCTTTCCAACCACAGGGGGTTTCTTTAATCATCAAACAAACAAACATCACGATTCAGTTCCACAATTCTCTCTATAACACCTGAACAAAGTGCAGTTCCCCTATATCACTGACATTTCCTACTCTTGAATTTCAACAACATATTGTTCTCAAAATGTATTATCCCCAACCAGCTTCTATGGCTTCCAACAGAGCAAAGCCACAGATAACCAACCTCAAAGCCTTGAGAAACCACACCCTCCACGTGACTGTAAAATGGCTGTCGGGCTCGGCCACAGCTATGCTGTTTTAAGATGGCCGCCACTAAAGCACTGTGGGGAGTGGCTTTTGCCTTAAGCAAAGATACAGGCGCGTGACTGGTGGCATGATGACCTGGGGGGTGGGAGCACCACAACTATAACAAGTCTCTCCTGACCTCATTAATCCACCCGTCTGATGATATGGAATAAAGGGGGTGGAGACTAACAGGGCACTGCTCTGCCACCTTTCTTCTTTGTTTCAGGGAGGAAAAACACATAAAATCTCTTTTTCTTCAAACTGCTTTCCATAACAACAATTTTGAACTGTCTCTTATCGCCCGTCTCTTTCTATCAAGCTCTTAGCTAAGCGGGCACTCTAAGGGATCCTCCACCCAGATCTCATAATTTACAACCTACTATATCTTTGTTACTTTCCTTTTTGATAATTTATTATTCCAGCAGGAATATTTGACTTCTACTACGTGCTGGGGAAATATCTTATACATCAGCCTGTATGGTGGTATAATAACTAATGAGACAAATGATGGCTGATGACTTCACTACATAACTCCCAACTATTAGCAACCCACAGAAGATCAATAAGAGCAAATAATGAAAAAACGTTAGCTGCTCACCTGCATCCGTGTTCGTGCTCTGGAGTACGTCCGGACCTTGACGTGTACATAGAGAAGGAAGAAAATGTTGAACACTCCGGCACAGGAACTTCTTAAAAAGTTGCAAGTTTTATTTGTCAAAAAAATTTTTCTTATAAATCCATAAAAATTATTTGCAAACATCCATTAGCGCATCACCAAAAAGACCTTATGTGGAAAGGCAAAAGCCTACGCATTTCAGGTGTGTGCTACACCCTTAGTCATGGCTTACTAAAGGAAAATAGGGTGTAATATACCGGTAATCGTGTGACGTAAATCACGTATATCCGGAATCTACAAATAAGCCCTAAAAGCTTTAGTAAAATACAATACATAAAAATGAATGAAATACCCACTTCGTGTTGTGTTGCAATGTTGCAACGTGTATTATGTTACCTGATAAGTAAATTGAAACTCCCCAAAATCCTACCTCGGGCTTGTTACATTGTTTCGAACGATCGCGGTCTGCAGCCGGTCAATTATGTTGTGTCTAATGCGCCGGCGTGGCAGAGTGGGGAATTTTGTTTCTGGTAACTAGGAAACAGCTTTGTCAGGGAAGTTACGTTTCTAAACTGCGACACTTATATATGACCAGGTTCAATAACCGACTAGACACCTATCCTGACCGGACAGGAGGTTCTATAGGCAAGATAGCATGTATTTTCTTACCTTTTTATGGGGCTGCAGTCCCCACCTCCTGCGTTATTCAGTCATACCTAGTCATTTCTTGCGGCTGCACAACCCTGGACTCTGCTCTGGCAGCAAATTATTGCAGTAACTATTTTGGATTGCACACTAAAACCTGTGTGCCAATATGAATGTATTGATCTCTGCTCCAAATTGGATATTAACATATATATAAATATATATATTAAATAATGTGTACCTAAAGAATCAGACATGGCCATGGTCAGTAAGATTCTCTTGCAATAGATCCCCTATAATAAGTTCCCTTATCTCTGCCTCCAGGAGGACTTTTTAAACAAAGACTATAACCCAGACAAGCTTTAACCCTTTCTGTCCTCTTTACAAAGAATTTCATAGCAGCTGCTCAATGTACAATCAGTTTCAGTTTCCGGAATTAATACAGTTTCACGTTCTCCCGCTGTCAAATCACCACTGGTTCCTCCGGTTGTGAAATTACAACCTCATGACGTCTTACCACGACTTATGAGGGCCTTGTGCTTCCCAGCGTGCTGCGCCAACTCTCTATCCCTCTCTAACGTCCCTACCAAAAAGGAACCAGGTCTATGGGCAACACCACATGGGTACCAGTACAAAGTACCAGTACCGGCCCCAAACCCCTACTCATGCTTCAAGGCTTGGGGCAGCCCCAAGCCCCTACTCACTCTTCAAGGCTTGGGACTCCTAACTATTCCTCCCTACCTTACCATCCGCCCAAAATCAAAATACAACCGTCAGTGTCTGCTATATGAGACCCAAACACAACTCAATACTCAATATCTTCACCGCTGCAGCAATAACCATAACCACGACTGGTCGGGATAAGGCTTAGAGTAACCTGGGTTGGCAGTGACACTATAACAATATATAAATTCTTGGAGCTACACAGCAGAGTCCGAGACCTGTCACTTAGGCACGGCCCTTGGGTCGGCTTAGAAGCGGAACTAACTCAAACCCCGGACCAACGACACAGGTAAGACAAAGATTCAAAACATCAATGAACTTACCGTGTTCAGTGGAGTTGATCAGGCTCAGGTCGGTCCAGAGAGTGGCCAGAAAGCACCCCTTGATTGCCGGTCCGCGGGCCCTCTCGGCACCTCGAGTGTAGTTCCCAGGTTCCGGCATCAGCTGTCAAGTTCTGCCCTTATTCACACAACCTCAGGTTCTCTAATGACTGATAACATTCGCAGATTGAGCTCAGGAGAAATCAAACCAAGCCAACGTATGGTATAAAATCTCAGTCTCTGCGAACTGATGCCATCAAAAGTAAGACAGATGTGAGATGCTTTATTTGTGTCACCAAGTATTATACAGAAACCTGCAGTGGGACAGGACAAAGGCTAAATTACTTAGGGATAAAGAGGTAATGTCCATAGTCCATTGTTTGGTAAATTATTACATGGGCATCGGAGACACTTCCCTGAAGTGGATATAGAATCGTAAATCCCTCTTGATAGATGCAAATATTGACTAAGAGAGATGCAAACAGCAGCTGTGGGGGGTTTTTCACTCCTTTGGTGGAGAGCAGTGAACTTTGATCAGCTTCAGCCATAGTCAAACATCTTCTTGGTTTCAACACTCAGCAAGTATATGAAAAATTAAAACATTTTCATTAATCATATGACAATACTTCACATGTTTATACAATATATACAAACCATATATATACACTCACCGGCCACTTTGTTAGGTACACCATGCTAGTAACGGGTTGGACCCCCTTTTGCCTTCAGAACTGCCTCAATTCTTCGTGGCATAGATTCAACAAGGTGCTGGAAGCATTCCTCAGAGATTTTGGTCCATATTGACATGATGGCATCACACAGTTGCCGCAGATTTGTCGGCTGCACATCCATGATGCGAATCTCCCGTTCCACCACATCCCAAAGATGCTCTATTGGATTGAGATCTGGTGACTGTGGAGGCCATTTGAGTACAGTGAACTCATTTTCATGTTCAAGAAACCAGTCTGAGATGATTCCAGCTTTATGACATGGCGCATTATCCTGCTGAAAGTAGCCATCAGATGTTGGGTACATTGTGGTCATAAAGGGATGGACATGGTCAGCAACAATACTCAGGTAGGCTGTGGCGTTGCAACGATGCTCAATTGGTACCAAGGGGCCCAAAGAGTGCCAAGAAAATATTCCCCACACCATGACACCACCCCCACCAGCCTGAACCGTTGATACAAGGCAGGATGGATCCATGCTTTCATGTTGTTGATGCCAAATTCTGACCCTACCATCCGAATGTCGCAGCAGAAATCGAGACTCATCAGACCAGGCAACGTTTTTCCAATCTTCTACTGTCCAATTTCGATGAGCTTGTGCAAATTGTAGCCTCAGTTTCCTGTTCTTAGCTGAAAGGAGTGGAACCTGATGTGGTCTTCTGCTGCTGTAGCCCATCTGCCTCAAAGTTCGACGTACTGTGCGTTCAGAGATGCTCTTCTGCCTACCTTGGTTGTAACGGGTGGCGATTTGAGTCACTGTTGCCTTTCTATCAGCTCGAACCAGTCTGCCCATTCTCCTCTGACCTCTGGCATCAACAAGGCATTTCCGCCCACAGACCTGCCGCTCACTGGATGTTTTTTCTTTTTCGGACCATTCTCTGTAAACCCTAGAGATGGTTGTGCGTGAAAATCCCAGTAGATCAGCAGCACCAACAACCATGCCACGTTCAAAGGCACTCAAATCACCTTTCTTCCCCATACTGATGCTCGGTTTGAACTGCAGGAGATTGTCTTGACCATATCTACATGCCTAAATGCACTGAGTTGCCGCCATGTGATTGGCTGATTAGAAATTAAGTGTTAATGAGCAGTTGGACAGGTGTACCTAATAAAGTGGCCGGTGTGTGTATATATATATATATATATATATATATATATATATATATATATATATATATATACACATGAATACAGTATAAACACACCATATACACACATACTGCATATACATACATAGCACAGACATTATACACACATACATATAGTATATACACACAATACATCATATACACACACATATACACTCCTACAGCATCTACATAAACAGACATACACAGCATATACACACAACTATATATGCATAGTTTATAGCTATTGTCAGAATGGTGGCGTTATCGCTCCTCTGTGGATGCTGCGATCATTATATATGTTCCATCACAGATGGGGTGAGCTCTGCTACTATTGAGGATATACTTATATAGAGTCCCCCTGACATCTATGCTTGCTAGTGCTATATGCCTACTTTGTTCTAGACCCAATGCATATTTGTATTTTCACTGCTGAGATGTAGTTCAGATACCTTTAAGATGGACTCCGATTGGCCTCCTTAACCCCATGGTGATGGGGGGCGGCCATATTTTAAGCAGCTGCCTACATATATTAAGACTGCCGGAGGACCAACATATCGGTATCTCACAGTATTCTGCCCTGTATATAATCATCTTTCAAACATTGTCACATACTTTTTGTTTATTATTTTTCTATATTACATTGGCCCTTTTCAAATATGGCCACTCGCCAGCTGCCGAACATTAACACGCGTGCACCATGTTTTGGCACGCGCACAGTCACCTCTGCACATGCGCGACATTTGCGGCATGCGGTATCCATCTTATACTATATGGCGGCACTCTTTGTATTTTATACTACATGGTGGCACGCTTTATGTATTTTATACTACATGGTGGCACTCTATGTATTTTTATACTACATGGCGGCACGCTGTATGTATTTTATACTAGAAGAAAGCATGCTATATGTACTTTATACTACATATCTGTATCTATTTATACTACATGGCGGTACGCTGTTTGTATTTTATACTACATGGCGGTACGCCATATGCATTTTATACTACATGGTGGCATGCTGTATCTATTTATACTACATGGTGGTACACTGTATGCATTTTATACTATATGGCGGTATGCCATATGCATTTTATAATACATGGCGGTACGCTGTATGCATTTTATACCACATGGCAGCACGCTGTATGCATTTTATACTATGTGGAGGCATGATGTATGCATTTTATACTACATGGCGGCACTATATATACATTTTATTCTACATGGCAGTATGCTGTATGCATTTTATACTACATTTGCGGCACACTGCAGCCATCTTATACTAAATGGCGGCACTCTATATGTATTTTATACTACATGGTGGCACGCTGTATGCATTTTATACTGCACAGCGGCACACTGTATGCATTTTATACTACATGGTTGCACGCTGTGTCTATTTATACTACATGGGGGTATGCTGTATGCATTTTATACTACATGACGACACGCTGTATTCATTTTATACTACATGGCAGCACTCTGTATGCATTTTATACTACATGACATCATGCTGTATGCATTTTATACTGCATTGCGGCACGCTCTATGTATTTTATAGTACTTGGATGCACACTGTATCCATTTTACACTACATGGTGGCACGTTGTATGCATGTTACACTACATGGTGGATATCTTTTTCTTGTGGAACCTATGGTTAGCTGGGTTAATATCTCTTCAGTATACAACCACATAAGGCCAATAGGCCATTTCGTGCTTGTTAAAATATAACTTTTAATTCTTTATCTAATAAAAAGGTAACAAAACTGTGAATAAAGCTCTATTGCTGACTCAGTACCGTGTTGTTTTAAAATTATCAGGGGTTCAAGGTCAGCCTATTTGTAAATATCCCTTTCTCCTGTCAGGTTCGTATCTGGGCTGTCTTTAATTTGTACTGTCCTCTGTTGCTTTGTGCATTCAAACACACAATTAGCACTCTGACAAGGGATGTTAGTAGGGTTGGGGAAAATTTAGGATTGGGGTAGGGTAGTTCACACCATGCATACATTCCATTCCGCCAGTCTGCCGTATTTTCTGCCTGATGGTTTTAACCCCTTGATTTTCCATGTAGAGTCCGTTGGTTTGCCGGTCCCCTATATCTATAACTGGGCTGACTTACTGCTTGGCTGTTCTCGTACTCATGTTTCGACTCCAGCAGCTTGGGGGCAAAACCCGACATTTTTCGCCACTTAATGTGGCGTCTTCAGGGGTTTTGGGGCAAAACCCCTCAAGACGCCACATTAGGTGGCGAAACATGTCGGGGGGGGGGGGGGGGCACGCTAGGTTTTAATTCAGGGTACGAGAACAGCCGAGCAGTAAGTCAGCCCAGATATAGATATAGAGGACCGGCAAACCAACGGACTCTAAAGGGAAAAGCAAGGGGGGAAAACCAGCAGGCAGAGAATATGGCAGACTGGTGGAATGGAATATATGCATGGTGTGAACTACCCTACCCCAATCCTAAATTTTCCCCAATCCTACTAACATCCCTTGTCAGAGTGCTAATTGTGTGTCTGAATGCTATCCAAAGCAACAGAGGACAGTACAAATTAAAGACAGCCCGGATAGGAACCTCACAGGAGAAAGGGATATTTACAAATAGGCTGACCTCGAACCCCTGATAATTTTAAAACAACACGGTACTGAGTCAGCAATAGAGCTTTATTCACAGTTTTGTTACCTTTTTATTAGATAAAGAATTAAAAGTTATATTTTAACAAACACGAAAGGGTTAAAAATGGCCTATTGGCCTTATGTGGTTGTACACTACATGGTGGCACGCTGTATGCATTTTATACTGCATGGTGGCACTTTGTGTGCAAATTTTATACTACATGGCGGTATGCTGTATGGATTTTATACTACATGGTGGTACTCTGTATCCATTTTATACTACATGGCGGTATGCTGTATGGATTTTATACTACATGGTGGTACTCTGTATCCATTTTATACTACATGGCGGTAAGCTGTATGCATTTTATACTACATAGCGGGACACTGTATGCATTTTATACTACATTGCGGCATGCTGTATGCATTTTATACTGCATGGCGGCACACTGTATGCACTTTATACTGCATGGAGGCATGCTGTATGTATGTTATACTACATGGCGGCTTACTGTATGCATTTTATATTACATGGCGGTATGCTGTATGCAATTTACATTGCATACTTTTTAGCAGACAGGCTTGGTTCACCCCTGCTTCTGGTGGATCAAACCTTTAGACAATAATTTATTACTTTGTAGTAGCATTTGCAGTGACTTTAGTCATCAGGAGAGCTTCTGGTCATCCTGGGAAGAGATCAACAAACACAAGAACAAACTACTAACCTTGGTTAGCTGTATGAGGTCAACTGCAGTCATTGTAACGGAAAGAGGTGTCTCAGTGTGTGTTCTTGTGGGACTTTCCCTACACTATCTTGGTTATGCACATTTGAGACACACTTGTGCAAATCTAGCTGCTGTAGTGTTGTAGTCCAATGTGAATCATTGTTTGTCCACTAGAGAGCACATGCCATTTTAGACAAGTGAATTAGACCATAAGCAGCTGGCCCATCATAGGGTACATAGATCAAGCTAGATGTACCCTCTTTCACTCCTTCCACAGACCTGATGCTTCTAGTGTACCAGCCCTCTTTCTTCCCCGATGATTTGCTGAGTCAAATCCTGAAAGATACAGAAGTCAATTGCTCAGTGCTTAACATAATCTGTAATGTTTCCAGGACCACTGATGCCTTTGTCTTCCTGGCAACCTCCTTTGCTTGCACATCATCAGTGTCAAGTTTGCATGTTTCTTTATTTTCAATATGGCTACTTGAATGTGGAAGTAACATTGCTGCCATCAGTTGTTTTATGAAATTTCAATGTATTACTGATGTGCCTGTAGATGTGAAGAAATCCCTAGGTTTCCATATTGTATGTGTTGCATTGTTTACCCACTCTCTCTATGTGCTCCAATGAATGCCTTTAGCTCTGCCTACTGTGTTGAAATGGGATGAGGGAGTGGTTCTGCTTTTACTACATCAAAGTGTATTACCACTGCATACCCAGTGGGGAATTAACGCTCCGTAACCATTTACAAAAAAACTTGAAGTCTAGTTAACAAATGGTATTTCAAAAGTATGTGGAAAAACCTGATGTTCCCTGTGCCAAACAAGCATGCTCATCTTGTGGGCTAAAAACATTTCTTAAAATTTTAAAATAGGGGTTTTCACTGTTTTTCTTCCTTTTTGACATCAAGTCTACTTACTCAATGGGTCTTAAAGGGGTTGTCCCACGAACCAATTAAGGCAATATCCAGAGAATAGGGCTTAACTAACTGATTGGTCAGGGTCTCAGTGATGAGACCCCCACAAATTAAGAGAACGAGGGGTCTGATGGGGTCCCAGGTACCTTAGCTGGACCCCTTGTCACTTCCTGAGATTAATGGAACAGATGGCCGCACATGACCGTTGTGTTCCATACATCTCAATGGAGCTGATGGAAATTCCTGAGCGCCGCGCTAAAGGTTGAAGACAATTGGTACAGGTTAAAGACAATTCAAAGGAATTTGAGGTACTCTTTGTAATGTAATTGACCAATGCCTTAACTTTGTGTGGCCTCTCCATTCTGAGAGCGCTATTTTGGCCTGAAAGAATATGCTGCAAACCCAGAAAAGTTGGAGCAGGCACGGGTGTAAAATGTCCTCTACCTGCTTCATTATCACCAGCACCATGGCCACGGTTCTGTCCCTTATTTGTGGCTTCCTTCATTTTAACACACTTGCAGCTCTTGTCACTGTGGAATAAGACGGTACAAGTATACACCTGAAGTTAATGTCACT
The DNA here is from genome assembly GCA_019512145.1 of Engystomops pustulosus. Lineage (NCBI taxonomy): Eukaryota > Metazoa > Chordata > Amphibia > Anura > Leptodactylidae > Engystomops > Engystomops pustulosus. The sequence continues at coordinate 83,612,419 of CM033646.1, read as the reverse complement.
GTTGTACAAGAAGGTATGGGAAAACACATGCAGTACTGCCCTAGAAAAGGCCAATTATTAAACATTTCTAGCTGCCCCTCAGTCTCCTTATTGAGTCAATGCATCACTACCCATACTTTATTTTAGCATATTAACATTAACAGCATTTTAATAAAAAAAAAAAAAAAAAAAATTTATTAGTTTTATTAATTTTTTTATCTTATAATTATAGATGGGCAAATTTATTAAAATTCATTTCGTTCTGATTTGCCAAATTTTTTGAAAAAAAATTTGATTCGAAAGGAATTGCACAAGCCATTAGTTTTCTGAAGGGTGCAGAGTCCACGACTTGGATTTGTTTCATAGTTTCATAGTTTATATGGTTGAAAAAAGACACTTGTCCATCAAGTTCAACCAAGGAAGGGAAGGGATTGGATGAGGAAGGGATTTACGGGAAACAATTCTATATAACATAACCATCAATGTTCTTTAGGTTTAAAAAGGCATCTAGACCCTTCTTGAAGCTCTCTACTGTCCCTGCTGTGACCAGCGCCTGAGGCAGGCTATTCCACAGATTGACAGTTCTCATAGTAAAAAAGCCCTGTCGCCTCCGGTGATTAAACCTTGGTTTCTCCAAACGGAGCTCAAAAGTGAGTTGCTAGACCTTAATTTATCAGGTGTGAACACTAATCCCTCCTCCCAATTAGCAGACCAGGCAAAGAAAGGAAAAAAAAAAAAATCTATTTAAATTGTGACACTAAGAAAAGTGCCTTGTTATTACCTATATACTCAGTCCACAATCACCCAAACAACAGATTCACTCTTAACACACACAAAACTCCGCTTTTTTCAACTCACTTAAACTCACTAGCCACTTGAAATCACAAGCCAAAAATTCATTCTGTTCCGATTCGCCAAATTTTTTGAAAAAAAATTTGATTTGAAAGGAATGGCACAAGCCATTAGTTTTCTGAAGGGTGCAGAGTCCACGACTTGGAAAGGGAGAGACTGCAGTACCAACAACTTGGACAAGAGCACGGTCAGCTTCTGCACCTTAGGATGGCATATAGTTGTCTCTTTGTAATCGCCTTTTAATGACTACTGGCACCATGCGTAGCGAGAAGCAGGAGCATCTGGACTGGGAGATGATGTCAAAGAAAAAAACAGCTCCCTTCGGCAGAGGTGCTGGAGCCTTGACTGGCTGAAATGGCATGTGTGCCACTAGCTGCTGCTGTTGCTGTGGCCGCAGGATGGGTCTCCACATCTGTTCCACGTTTCTCCTAGGCCATTGGATGGTGACGCTGCATGTGTTGATGCAGGGCGGTGGTGCCAACGTTAGCTCCCTGGCCACACTTCACTTTCTGCCTGCAGATTCTACATATACACACTCTCGGCTCCTTTGGTGTCTTAACAAAAAACTGCCTCACCGCCGAGGTGATGATTTTACTGCCAACACTCTGCACTGAGCGACTACTAACGCCGCAGCCTCGCTGAGCCCCTCTACCACTGCTTACTTGGACCTCCGAAGCGGGGTTTGTACCCAGTGGCCGTTTGGCTCCCGTGCTCACACTGCTGCCACCTTTCTGAGTCACGGCCACGGTAGCGACTTGCTGCCTGCTCTGTTTCTTAACGCACAAGATGACACTCTCTTCGCCTGACGATGATGAATCCTTTGCTACACCTGTCTCCCAAGTGCGATGGGCTACATCATTGTCAATTTGTGCTTCCCTGTGACTGCTTCTCTACTCAACGGTGTCAATATGCACAGCCTGCCTACTGCTTGAAGCATAGGATGTCTTCCCCATCTCTTCACAGCCAAGCAGCTGCTGACTGTCCTCAAACACTTTGTCCTCGCTGAATAGTGGCGCTGAGCCCAGACCACCTTAGAGCTCTCATGCTGAGGGAAAGGATTAGGACAGAGATTGGTTGAGGACAGGTGAGTGCCGCTACATGCTCCTTGGCCGTGCCAACTAATTGTTGTATCTGACGAATCCACAGACTCTTGCCTGGGGTTGTCAGATGTTATATTTGAGGAATTTGGTGACCTAGCCAACCACTCAACAACCTTTGGGTTGTTGACCAGCACACTGCCGCTAGATGGCAACGCCAGTTCTGGCCTTGCAGAGTCACCCCTGCTGTGACATCCGCTTACTGTGCTGCGACCTCTGCCTGCTCCCCCTGCCACCTTTCTGTCAGACATAGTGGTTAATCAACTACATGGATTTGACAATTTGTTGCTCTCAACTTTAGTACAAAAAAGTATTGGAATTTGTGTTATACAGATACCCCTCAACAGACACTCTGTAATTGGAGCGAAAATCACTCTATATGGTACGTGGATTTGACACGTAAATCTTGCTCTGAACTTTAGCAACAAAAAGTATTGGCGTTTGCGCTATACAGATCCCCAAAATGGACACCCTGTAATTGGATCGAAAATCACTCTATATAGCACGTGGATTTGACACGTAAATCTTTCTCTGAACTTTAGCAACAAAGAGTATTGGAATTTGCGTTATACAGATCCCCCAAAATGGACACCTTGTAAGTGGAGCAGAAATTAGTACAGAAAATATGTGGATTTCACAATGATTTCTTCCTATTCATTTCAGGAACAGAAAATAATGGCTATTTGTGGTATACAGAAGCACAAGAACTGACACCTTGGGATTGAAGCAGAAATCAGTACAGAAAGTATGTGGATTTCACAATGATTTCTTCCTATTTACTTTAGCAACAAAAATAAATACTATTTGGTCTCCTTTATAGTCTTTGTGACATCACATAAGCCTGCCGGTCGAGGGTGTTCCTTTTTCCTTCCCAGAGTTCTCTGTCCCATGTAAAACGTTGTACTCGCACCCATTTTGGTAATAAAGGAGGGAAAAAAAAACTTTGTTTCCACGAATCACCGTAAACTTCGGCTTCGTGGTGAATCAAATTTTTCCTGAATCAAATTTTTCCTGAAATTGTAGCCGAAGTTAGAATCGTTAGGATCTCTACTTATATTATTGTTTTAAGTACTTTCCCTAGCCAATTTGTGGTAGGACAACTGCCCTTTTATTATTCCTGTTATTCAGCTCTCTACCTTTTTCTATCCCCATCTACATCCCTTTTGATTTTGAAATGGTTTCCGTTCAGGGCCAAGTTTAGATCAAGCCTGGATACACAACCAAACTTTTCACCGAAGTTTGTACTAGACACACCAACATGTTGACAAACTCTCATCACTACCCATAAGCTCACAAATCTGCACTCACTACTCAATATTCTGATGCTGGATTTGTTTATTGAACTGGGCTCTATAGTGCTGTTTTATTTCTACCGATCTTGGTTCTGGTACTGTTTTTATGTAGCTCAGTTCTTTAACTTCATTATGGTGCTGTAAATAGGTAAAAAATGTTTTTTTTCAAATTTCTCTTATTGAGTTTTTGTACATTTTTATGACAAATGAAACAGGTAAAAAGTAGCATTGGCCCTTTTGGTTCGATCAAGTAATCCAATGCAAACAATCAGAACATTATTAAGGTTAAAACAGTGCCAAAATAAGTATTTTTATAAAATAAACATTTCAATAACACAGATAATAATGAGAGGAGGGAGAAACGAAAGGGGGTGATGGCCCCAGTAATTTAATCAATAAATTGAACTCTGTTTCTAGCTTACTCCACATGAGGAAATTAGGGGGAAATAGCTGGTGGAGGGGCGGATGAGGTAGAAAACAAAAATGCAGAAAGTAAAAATGAAGCCAAGGTAGATAGAGGAGGCAAATGGTGAAAGAAGCATTAACACATAATGGCCTGAATTTATGTACTCTAACTGTACGAAGGGGGTAGTAGGAGTAAAATTGTATAATTCCATACATGCCAGTATCAGATTATGTGTTACAGTAGAAACTATTAAGCAGGAGAGGCAAAAAAAGGAGAGGTAAAAAAAAAGGAAAATCTTTTTCTTTGCAGGAGTTAAACATACTTCTTGTACAGTATGTCTAGGAATTTAATGGGGAAAGGAGCAAGCAAGTTAAGAGAGAGCAGTTTGAGCCTGGGCAAATAGAGTGGAGTTGGTTCCCTATCTCTGGGAACCAGGCACTGCCACCATACATGAGAGAGCTCCGGCTCACTTCACAGGGCCAACAAGTTTCATGAATGTCAGGGTTCATTTAGAACTACTAGGTGTCACGGGTGGTCCTGCGACCCATATCGCGGGTTGCAGGCTCATCTGTGCCCCTCTGCCCCCGCCAGCGCATCGCCTGCACACCTCACCTGTTTCAGCTCCTGTCTCCTCACCATCTGTGCGCGTGCGTTCCCGACTCCTAGGGCGCGCACATGCCGGCTTCTCTGGATTTAAAGGGCCTGTGCACTGTTAAATGGCTCTGGACATTTTCTGAAAACTCATATAAGGCTGCCTCTTCCTGCTCTGCCTGCCGGATCTTTGTGCCATTGTGAAAGTCTCTCAATGTTTCTCCTGTGCTCCGTGTTTCTGTTCCATTGTTCCTGTTCCCGTGCTCCTGTGTGTTCCTGCGTTCCTGTTCCCATTCTTCTGCATGTTCCTGCGTTCCTGTTCTCGTGCTCCGCTTGTTCCCGCATTCCTGTTTCCGTGTTCCGGCGTTCCTGTTGCTGTGCTCCCGTGTGTTTCAATCCATTCCTGTGTTCCTGTTCCCATCTGCCTGGACCTCCCGCTGCTGACCCCGGATTGGACTTGACTTTTCCTGCAAAGGTACCACGACCTTGTATTGTTCCATCTAGAAGTCAATTAATAGGTAGTTTTCTGTAGGGTTACATAGAAAACAGGAGATCTCTTCTGGGGTGGAGGTAGTTTGCAACTCTTTTTTGTTACAAATGGGAGGCAAACTTGGTATATACTGTAAATACTAAGCTTGGTTCTGTTGTTGTATTTATGGTATGAACTTGGCTCTGGTGCTGTATTTAATTTGGTTCTGGTTTTGTATGTGTTCTACGTTCTGGATAAATGCAGTTAACATTATTTTTTGTATTTATCGGTTAAAGGGCTGTTTTTGTCTATATATAAATAAATACTTTATCAAATAAATTTGATTTCAAATTTAAATTAATATAAAGTGTATTTAAAATATTATAACTGTTAATTAAGATAGGTATAATTTTTTCTCACGCTGCATCACAAAACGGACTACACGCTCCCAATGTAGGGAGCCTGGTGTTAAACATTTCAATCCACTGCATAAATCTCCACATTGTGAAACATGACTAAACTCAATCCTACATTGTTTCATGTTCAAGATAAGATGTTCATCTGCCTACCATATTTGAAAGATGTAAAGGCATCTGTTTGGGCAGATTATTATCTTTATTTTTAAAATCACAGAAGACCATAATGTTAGTTTTCTATGCTCCACAGATCAGTGAAGAAAATATATTGACATGGATCAGTGACAATCAATGTAAAATGATGCATCTACAATCTTTCTCTTTTGTTTCCCTCCATTGTTTTGTCTTTAGTTGGAGAAGCTCGAAATCTCATCCCAATGGATCCTAACGGCTTGTCAGATCCTTATGTGAAGCTGAAGCTCATACCTGACCCAAAGAACTTGACTAAACAGAAAACCAGGACTGTCAAATCTACTCTTAACCCTCTTTGGAATGAGGCCTTTATTTTGTACGTAAACATTATTTTTATATTGATTGTTGTGTGCAGATTTTATATTCTAACTGAAAGATACTAGTTGGTATGATGATATCATATCACAATGTCAGGATGTATGGAGAGGGCTCCCAATTAATGCCAGCATTGTAAACCTGACCATGTAATCTAATAATGCAGCTTTGTACGCAAAGTGAGATATGCCAAAATGTGATGATACAATTAATTTGTTATGCAATGTTTTAACATTTTTCAAAAGTGACTAACAAGCAAAAAGCGTAAGAAATTTATTTTTATACTATATTTAAAAATATTTACAGCTTGGGGCGTGGCCTGACTGAGCTCTGAGACGGACGCATGTGAGTGAGCTCCGTCTCTAGACCTGACAGCAACCTTCTCCTAGCGACATAAAACAGCTATTTTTTGTACCGGAACCCACCAGAATACCACGCCATCATGATAACCCACAAAAAGTCGTCGAATAGTGGCCCTAAGAGGCTCACGGACTTCTTTTCCTCCAGACCGCAAGGCCCGGGATAAAGACAAGATGGCGGATCGCGGTCTCCGCATGCAGACTCGCCGGAGTCAAACAACTCCTCCACTCCATCGCTTACTGAAATGAGGAAGAGGGCATCAACGGGACCGAGCAGGAATGTAAGTCCCGAACTCTCCCCAAACCTAGCCTCTGATTCCCCTCCGCGATCCGGTTCGAGTGTTGGCGGTAAAAACAAAATGGCGCCGGTAAGAAACAGAACACCGAGCACTCCAGGACAAAGTCCTGATAAACAGCGCCAGAGATTATCAGACATAACAGAGGATTTGTCGCAGCCAATCTTTAATAATAATGGGGATGAGGAATATATTATTGAGGATTTACCTTCATCAGATCAGCCTGCCTCAGAAGCGTTCATAAAAACATGATGCTGGCGTTAAAGGGATCTCTGCAGAAGGATCTCTCACAACTAATATCAGCCATCCACGCTTCTATAGATGACCTGGGAGGTCGTATTGACCATACAGAAAACAAAATGTCAGAACTGACAAATTCCCACAATGAGCTTATTGATGCTCATTGCAGCTTAGAAGAACAAGTGGAGGCGATAAAAGTAAAAATGGCTGATATGGAGGATAGAGGAAGGAGGAACAACATGAAATTCCGGGGAATACCAGAATCTGTCTTCCCGGCGGACTTAAGATCATATATTTCCCAGTTAATCGCCACTGTGTTGCCTAATACTCCACCTGCGGAACAGCTAATAGATAGAGCCCACAGGCTCCTGAAGCCCAAAAACATCTCTGAAAACTTACCCAGGGACGTAATGCAAGATTGCATTTCTTTCATGTCAAGGAAGCCTTGATGTTTGAATCCTGGAAAGTACCGGAGCTCCCAGACCCCTTTAAGGGTATTCATCTATTTGTGGATCTATCGCAAGGTACTATCCAAGCAAGGAAAAAATTTGGTCCTATCACAACAATTCTGAGAGAGCAGAAAATTCCTTACAAATGGGGTGTCCCGCTGAAATTACAAATTCGCCGAGAAGGAATTACATCTGTCTTGACCTGCTGAAATTACTAATTCGCCGAGATGGAATTACATCTGTCTTGAGTAGCCCTGAGGAAGGCCCTTCACTTTTGGCAAAATGGGGTTTGGGCGAAGTTGTGATGTCTCAAGCTTCCAGTGTGGATAATATTTCCCCAGAAGAACTTTGGGTTGCACATAAAATAGCTATTAGGGGAACATTAATGCAGATATCAGCCCAATTCAACAGAGCTAAAGAAAAGAAATTAGAGGAGTGTATTCATAATATTAGATCTCTAGAGACTAAAAGAAATTAGAGGAGTGTATTCATAATATTAGATCTCTAGAGACTACCCTGCAATCTAACTATTCGGCAGAAAAATACTCTGAATTATTAGAAGCTAGACAAAATATGAGGTCAGCTCTCATGTCCCAGTATAACAAACAAATGACGGCAAAGAAAGCTTCTTATTATTCCTCCTTTAATAAACCCAGTAGGTTAATGGCTATGAAGGCCAAACCCATAAGAACAAGGACAGCAATCCCCTTCCTATATAACTCAAAAAATCCCTCAGAGAAGGTGTCCCACCCGAATAAAATAGAAAACATTTTTAAATACTTCTATGAGGAATTTTATAACCTCAAGGCTGATAAGGCAACGTATATCCCCTCCCAGGAGGACATTGACTCTTTCTTAGATCAAATTAAGGTCCCAACTTTATTTCCAGGCCAATTAGAATTACTGAATTCACCTATCACCCTGAATGAACTAAATGAGGCTATTAAAAATGCAAAGAAAGGGAAAGCCCCGGGCACAGATGGGTTCAGTAACGAATGCTACCAGACTTTCTCTCACATTCTGGGCTCATCCATGTTGAAAGTTTTCAATAGGGCTATGTCTAGAGGTTCTTTACCTCCAGAGATGTTGGGGGCCACATTAGTGACACTTCCAAAGCCTGGAAAGGAACCCTCAACTCCAGCCAATTTTAGACCCATCTCATTGCTAAATTGCGATACCAAGCTTTATGCTAAAATCCTGGCCAATAGATTACTTGCAATACTCCCAAGTTTAATACACTACGACCAGGCAGGATTTACAAAAGGACACCAAACGTCCGATGGCACACGTAGAATTATTGATATAGTGTCGGCCATGGGTTCGAGTCGGATGCCTTCTATGCTCCTAACTTTGGATGCGGAGAAGGCATTCGATAGGATCGATAGGATCCATGGCTAGGTAAAATGACATTATATAAAATGTTAGTCCTCCCTAAGATTTTGTATATTTTGAGAGCGTTAACTATCCCTATTCCTAAATCCTTGCTTCGGAGGTTTCAGAAGCAAATGCTGAATTTCGTCTGGAAGGGGCAGAAGCCCAGAGTGTCCCAGACAATTTTTGTATATACCCCCAAATTAGAAGGAGGCTTGGGAGTACCCAATATCTGGCTTTACCACAAAGCCTTTGTCGCTCAGCAATTAAAGGCTTGGGGGGGAACATACTCACACTCAAGCTGGCCAGATATTGAATCACATTTGGCAGGTGGCCATAAACTTTCTACCCTTCTCCTGGCCCATTCGATAAAGTCAGACTTACTCCTCCCTGGAGATCTTCCACCTACTATTAAATCCTCATTGGTGGCCTGGAAGTCTCTGTTATCTATGAACAATCTGTCCATTCTCACTAAAGTAGTGCATATCCCCTTGGAAACTCTGAATGTCATCAACCCTACTTTACCAACTAAACATTGGCTCCTCAAGGGCATACATACCTTCAGTGACTTATTTGATGGTGGGTTACCGGCTTCCTTCCAATCATTGAGCAATAAATACAATCTTGGAGCAGCAGACTTTCTATTATATGCACAAACTAGAGCGGTCTTAGCTAAAATCCCCTCCCCAACTTTGAATCTTCCTGAACCACTAGCAAATGTGCTGGAAGGTAAACTTAGTAAATGCTTTAAATCCACCAAACTCATATACGCAGCATTTGGGAAAAAGGAATCCAAAGGAGAATTATTGCATTATAATAAATGGAATGCAGAACTGGGGAAACAAATCCACCATGAAGATTGGACTTCCGCTATATATTGGGCCTCTAAGGCATCCCATTCAGCTAACCTTATGGAGGTCCATCTCAAAGTATTGACAAGATGGTACCTAACCCCCAGCAAATTGGCAAAAATTTTCCCAGGCTCCTCTGAGAAATGTTGGAGAGGCTGTAATGAGGTAGGAACACTGTCCCATGTATTTTGGGGGTGTCCAATATTGGACAATTTCTGGATAAAGATAAAGCCTTAGCTCTGGTGGGAGTGGGTATTAAAAAGGTGCCAGCTGCTAGCCGCAAACTGGTTAATCATATACTGATGTCTGCCAAACTCCTAATAGCCAGAAACTGGAAGAAGAAACCTCCCCCTAAAGTTCAAGAGTTAAATGACTTGCTAGCTGAGCATTGTAGCTTTGAAAGATTGCTCACTCACAAAAACGGGACCCCCCACCTATTCAGAAAAATGTGGGACCCGTGGATTTCTCTGTTTCCACAGCTCACCCCGGAAAGCCCAGGTATATCAGCTTAAGAGGTACTCAATATCCATGCATGTTCTCATTTTGGTAGCTTCAACAACTCTTGTGTTAAATATTCCACTCGTGAGAGGAGTGGTTGATCATACTAGAAATGACCTAAATTTTGTTAGTTATGTTCTTTTTGTTTAATGTTCCCTTGTCCAAATGTTGGGCTTGATAGTTAAGTATGATCGTCTATTTGAACCTATAAGTGCAAATAATATTTTGTGCGATCCTAGCGTATGTTCTAGATCATATAAATCCAGGCATATAAATGTACCTTTCCTTAGGCATGTCTGTTGATTTAATGCTTCAATTTTCTCTATGGCTCCAAAGAATGTATGCTTGTTAATGGCAACGTGTCGTACATCACTTCATATTATGTCTCTACTTTTGAAAAATCCTTTCAATAAAAATTTATTGTTTAAAAAAAAAAATATTTACAGCTTTAGCATGGTAGCTGCCCTGCCAGGTCACGGCGCAATTAAATACAGTGCATGCGATTAGACGTGGTTGGGTGCTATAGACCTCTACTGGGGACATGATCTGGCCATAAATTTTGTGTCCAGGTCATGGTCATATCAGTTATGTGCAAGTGGCATAAGCACACGAAAATTTGCTCCACAAAATTTGTCATGACCAGAAAGGTAATTCTTTCAGAGTACGGAACACAATGGGGCAGATTAATCAAGTGTCTGTAAGTCAGAATATTTCCAGTTGCCCATGGCAACCAATCACAGCTCAGCTTTCATTTTACCAGTGCTCATGAATATTTTAAAGGGGAGCTGTGATTGGTTGCCATGGACAATTGGAAATATTCTGACTTTCAGTCACTTGATAAATCTCCCCCAATGGGTGTAACTCAATAGGAGTAATGTATCATTAGACAGGCTCTTTGGGACAGTTCTGTGTCTGTCTTTGGAGCTCCACTGCTCATCAGATTCATTAAAGTGGCTTTGGCCCTATAACCCCTTCCCAGTGCATGGAGAGGGCTTGCGGGCCGAGCCCTCTTCATAGCCGGTAAGTCTTTGCTGCATATTGCAGCAAAGGCTTACCGGTAACACAGCGATAGTGCGACCGTGGCCGGCAATGGCATGGGCACCGCCATCTTGTCACGGATAGTTGCTCCGCGTGACATAATCAGGGAGAAGCGATCCGTAGCCTTGGGTCTTCGGAAGACTTCAGAAGACTTCATTTTAACTCATTCATTACTGTAGTATGGCAGTATATGATAGGATCGATCAGACAACCTAGGGTTAAAGTACCCTAGGGAGTCTAAAAAATAGTAAAAGTAAAAATAAAATTTTTTAAAAAAAAATTATAATAAAAAAACCCTAAAAACCCCCCTTTCCCTAGAACTGATATAAATATTAATAAACAGTAAAAATCATAAACACATTAGGTATCGCCGCATCCAAAAATGCCCGATCTATCAAAATATAATAATAGTTTTTCATTGCGTTTTACCCCGTAGCGGAAAATAGCGCCCAAAGTCGAAAATAGCACTTTTTTGCCATTTTGAAAAATATAAAAAATCAATAAAAAGTGATCAAAAGATCACACAGTCCTAAAAATTGTAGCAATGAAAACGCTATCAAAAGACGCAAAAAATGACACAACCCACAGCTCTGTACACCGAAGTATGAAAAAGTTATTGACGCCAGAAGATGGCAAAATTAAAAAAAAAAATTTGTACAGGTTTTAATTTTTGTAAATGTATGAAAACATTATAAAACCTATACAAATTTGTTATCCCCATGATTGTACTGACCCAAAGAATAAAGTAGACATGCCATTTGGGGCGCACAGTGAAAGCTGTAAAATTCAAGCCCAAAAGAAAACGTTGCAAATGCGATTTTCACCATTTTCAATGCATTTGGAATTTTTTCTTGCTTCCCAGTACACGGCATGGAATATTAAATACCGTCACGCTGAAGCAAAAAATAAGCCATAACACAGCTCTTTATGTGGAAAAATAAAAAAGTTATAGATTTTTGAAGGTGGGGAGTGAAAAATGGAAGTGAAAAAACTAGAAAAAGGCCAGGTCGTTAAGGGGTTAATAAATGTGCTTATGCTCCACATGTGTCTGGAATTTTTTCTTGCAAAATGCACCAAAGTCGAAGCACATATACAAGCGGGGTGCTGGAGTGACTTTGCAACTTTTTTTGTGACTTTGTAAAAAAGGCACAATTCATGAATCTGGCTTTGCACAATGTTGCACTAGCAGTAGTTCTTTGTTTATGCCAATATAGTGAAGTGGAGGGAATAGTCCTTTGTGACTTTTGTGCTATGAATAGTCGCAAAAACCCCTCTATGTGACTTTTATACTCCCAAAAAAAACCCAGCAAAACCAATGATAAATCTGCCCCTATGTGTTATGGGATTTTTCTTTCAAAAAGGCGCAAAATACACTAAAAGTCGCAGCACATACACCAGCGGGGGGCTGGAGTGACTTTGCTACTTTTTTTGAAAAAAGGCGCATGCTCTATATATCTGGTTTTGCATGGTGTTGCACTAGCATTAGTTCTATGTTTATGCCTGTATAGTGAAGTGGCAGGAATAGTCCTGTGTGACTTTTGAGCAATGAGAAGCCACAAAAAAACCTCTATATGACTTATATATACGCCAAACCCGCCCCCAAAAACCTATGATAAATCTCCTCCTTCTCAGGAAGTGGTCGTCCATTAACAAAAGAAAGAGCTGGAAGCATCTCCAGGTAGATTAAAGGTAGCTGATGCCAGCTGTACCACAGTCTGAATACAAAGTCACTGAGATCTGATTCTTGCGTCCCAAAATAATGCAGAAAAAATGATATTTGGGGATAGTGAAGTCCCACCTATATATGTCTCTCAAACCAGTATTTACTATAAAATCCCTCACACACTCCTTTTGGGTGAGCCAAAGCTGCAGTTCCCAGGTAGTGTCCACCATGAAGTGTCCTTCATGGTAGTCTGGTAGCTTGCCATGTCAGTGTTAGAGGAGAACATCTGGGGAAAGGTGCCAGGATTAACCATAATCAAATGGCACCCCTAATTCACTATTAGTGTAATTATAGAAGGAAATAGATGTGTTATTCTGTAACATCTTGTAACCAAAAAATTAAGGGGATACCAGGGGAATTCTTATTGGCTGGCTGGCAATATACTCGGGGCATGGGCTGCCTGGTTATATAATAGGGGCATTGGCTGGCTAGCTATATAGTAGAGGGTAGGAACTGGCTATATACTAGGGGACAGCTTCAAATATTAGATGATGTTCACATTACCTTCCCCTAGGCTAGCAGTGGTGTTGTTTCCCCTGGTGTGGGCGATATAGTGAATGGAAACATTAGAAAGTGGCCCTGCAATTGTGTGATGTATATTCTGCCATGTCTCCACACATTAGTCCCCACCCCAGAGTTATTACAGAAATGTGTCACCTACCGAGGGCAGGGGAGGGTTTTTAATGTACACATTATAGTCACGTCCATAGCTGTAGTTATCTGAGATGATTGAACAGTAGATAGATTATTGCAGCTCTGGATGTGACTGGAGTATCAGAAATTATATAATATTAGATGATTGTTAAAAAGCAGCAAAATTTCACTAGAAAATACTTTAAACCAAGAAGCTTGTTAAAAACTGTGCTAAACACATCTTGGTGCAGTTCTTAGCCACCTCAGTTTCTCCCCATTTGGCATAACCCAAAATATAAAGGTGATGGATATTTTGATACACAGTTGATTGGTATACTTATAAAACAATATTTTTTATTCCTTTCAAAGGGTTTTCCAGTTCAATGGAAAAGCCCAGGCTGGCAAGAATGGTAGGTGGAAGTAATTTTTAGTGTCAGGGGGTTCAACAAGACTAGAGCACAGCACCAAAGGAACGAGAACCCACAGAGTGACAAGTACCTTTTTCCTATTTTCTGCCTGCCAGAGTTTTTCCAATTTCACTGGAATACCACTTGAAAGTAGGTGCAACATTTTTTTTTACTAATATGTCTTTTTGAATACTCACAGCATTAATTCATTTTTTTTTCATGGATTCATAAGCTCCCTAAAGCCAGGTGATGAAGACCGACGTCTATCTGTAGAAGTCTGGGACTGGGATCGCACATCACGCAATGACTTTATGGGATCCATGTCATTTGGTGTTTCAGAAATCATGAAGAATGCTGTGGATGGCTGGTAATTATTTTAAATCTACTTACTTATTGCATTAGTGAACTTTGGGTTATTTAAGGTCCCGTGATAAGTGTATAAAAGCTATGCATTTGTCTATGGTAAAGAAACAAATCATAAGAAATATATGGAATATCAGACACCAATGAACTTTCCTCAGAATACCTACCTCACTTTCCTTTCTTTTTTTCTTATCCTTCTTTCTCTTTTTTATATTTGTTTACATGGTGTTGCTGTAATTTATTCTCCCATTATTATTTATATCATGTATCACTTAAATGTCATTTGGGCCTCATAATTTATTTTTTTTTCAATATCTTTTTTATGTGCTGCCACGTGCAATGTTTTTTTCGGTGGCTTACATTTGTTTTATGTTTTACTTGCTGGTTGTGGATCTTTTCAATTACCATTTCCTTCATGCTACCATTTTTCCTATGTCACCCTATTTGGTCCTGGTTGTTTGTCTGCCCCGTGTCTCTCTCAGGTACAAGCTATTGAATCAAGAAGAAGGCGAGTATTACAATGTGCCTGTAGCTGATGACGCAGATGACTTTGGACTTCGACAAAAGTTCGAGGTACAGGCTTTGCCCGTACACATATTTGGGTTATAAAATAGAATATTTTTTCCATAGATAATAACCATACATTGGTTTCCAAACATAGTATCCTGTTTAGAAGAAGATGCCATTGATCTTCTCTTGGATCTTTTGAACCTATTGTAGTTTGTTAAAATGATAAGAGGATGAGAATTGTATGTACTTAAATTAATCTATAGATAAGAAGCATATAGCCAGTTAGAGCTATGATGCTTATTGTCCAGAGGCCATGTTTTTGCAGCATATATGCTATCTGTACATAACATGCCATGCATGTAATACACATTTTAGAGAACTGTTACTAATGGAGACAAAAAAACATCATTTCCATCCAACCTGCATGTAATTGATACAGTATAGATGTACCTTCTTATTAAATCCTATCATTTAATAGGATATTATATGGCTTAATGCTACTCCAGCTTGGTTGATTTTCCTTTTATACAGATGTAGATGTGGTAATTGTCTAAGGAAAGTTAACCTACTGCATTATCATACTGTAGTAATATCAAAATCAATAAATGAGAACTCAAATAGTTAAATGACTTGTCTATTCCACTATATCTACCTGTACTGTCAAAATTTATTCTAATGTGCAGTTCAGAAACTGTATCAGGTACTAAGAAAAGATTATACCCCACATTTATCAAAACTAGAATAGTCTGTACTATGTGCAGTTTGCCTGTGGAGTGTGCAAAGTGTGCCACGCTCGTTAAGACGGGCTCACGCTCATAATTGATCTGAGAAGTGTGCACCAACTTTTTTTCTTTTCGGTGCGCTTTGTTCATGTTACAGAATTGTGACACAAGTCAGCAATAAATGAAGGGAAAACTCAGATTAAACATGAACATGCCCCTTAAAGTACACAATTTTTCTGTCTGTTCAGACACAAAACTGGCGCAGACACTTTATAAACACACGTGAAGCACGTGAAGTTTCCATGTTCTTTTCAGTGCAATGTCAGACCGAAACTGGCACAAACACTTTAATAAATGTGGGCCTACATTGCCTGTAGTTGTCATGATAGCGCATAATAGCTTACTCTATATGTTTTTTTTTTCCTTACTAGGATAGTATAAAAATGATCATACATCCTAACCTGCTGCTAGATATACTGTAGAGCAGTGATGGCAAACCTTTTAGAGACCGAGTGCCCAAACTACAACCAAGACCTGCTTATTTATCGCAAAGTGCCAACACAGAAATTTAATTAGTGATTTATACTCCCTTCTCTGTCACAGTTTTCATTGATATCAGCACCCTGAGGACACCAATAAAGCAGAAAATAGTCCCAGGTCACTTTAAAATATCTCTGTGCACAGCAAGTCCTGGGCTGTCTGGGACTGCAGGAAGATACCTGGAGTCATTTCTGGTGATGGCCTGAGTGCCCACAGAAAGGGCTCTGAGTGCCACCTCTGGCATCAGTGCCATGGGTTAGCCATCACTGCTGTAGAGTATTGAAAGTAAAACATGAATCAAAAAAGAGAGTCATGTGAATAACCCTTTATTTTGTTAGTGAGGCATGTGAAGAGACTAGATCCTCTTTTTGTAAACAATTTAATCTGGCAATTAAAGATTGCTGCAGCCATCTGGAGCTACATACCCTTTTCACATATATTGCTCCAGTGTTATATGAGAAGTAGCCAAGGTATATTAACAGACCAATATGTAGCACTATTACTGAAGTTACTAGCTCGCTATACCATATCTACCAAATAAATATAAACTAATCATAAAAAATACTGTACTATAGGAAATAGTAAAAATAAAATAATACAATAGTTTAATGTCCGAACTCCATAAAATTGAATGTTCACATTTTAACATTTTTTTAACATGAGAGAGTTGATAATTCTAGCGCTATATATGTTATAAATTTGCAGCAAAAAACAGAGGATTGGAGCAGCATTTGTGTGGGTCAAATATTGTTCCTTGATAATGCCTTCAAAGAGAGGGCAAAATGTTGCTTTTCTATTATGGTTGAATAAAGAAATACTTTTTTACGTGCTGCTTCGCTACTACATTTTTCCAAACTGTTATAAATTTGCTTTACACAGCAGGCAGTGAATAATTTGGAACTTTAATACAACCTTTGTGAGAACTGTGTTGCCCTCTTGTGGCAGTTAAAAACAAATGTTTTCAGATATAAAAGTATTAGAATGCTCATTCACATACGCATGAAAATACGGATAAATGTACTGAGTGGATCAATTTTCTTTCACTTTGTTATAGAAAGATGGATTATAAGGAAAAAAAAATGGAACATGTGCATTCATGATTCTATGAACTTCAAAATGTAGTTACAATTGAACTATAAACCTTACTCTGCAGCTCTACAAGCGACCACATTAAAGGTGCTTTGTAACTTCAAAATTCAAATGGAAAATAGACCACCATTCAGGCATCCATGCCACACAATGATTTCCTTTTCATGAACACTCTTTTGGATTACCGTCCCCCAGTATTTTCTTTGCTAGAAGAAATAACAAAGGCACATAGCATATCTTGTAGTGTAAAAATTGTGTACACTTTAGAGTCATAGTGGTGTTTATTCAGTTACATTGTTTGTGCAAAACTCCAGTGACCATTCATATTAATGCATACTTCCTACGAGAAGTATACATATGTACTGCCACTATGACTACCCTGTATGTCTTAGTGTCTCAAGTCTGTCCCGTCTGATTAGAAAGTGCATCTGTGTTGTTATTTCTGGTATAAAGGAATGCATCCAATGTTTCATTATGCTACATTTAGCCACCAAGAGGAAAGCATATCCGACCATATAGTGGGTATTTCCCCTTGTGTTTCCATGCTATCAACATCATGAAATATCAATTCCATGGGGTCTAAGGGCAGATTTTCTGTCCAATATGATCTCTGACTATCTCCCAAAATGCCTTTATGCGATCTCAGATCCATAGCCCATGCCTTAAAACAGTGTTAGGGGTTGAGTATTTGGGACATTCTGTGACCCTATCTGGTCTAGAGGGTGTCATTGGCAGGTCAAATATAGTACGCATGGTGAATAATTCTAAAGTATATTTCCCTCCATTGTTCACTAATTACACACTTCCTAAATTGTTTCCACCTCTCGGTTGGCAAATTTGCAGGCCCAGCACCTCCCTACTTTAGCTCTGGTGCTTTTTAGTAATAGTTGTTTTAAGTCACGATATAATATTGATATACTTCAGGTGCTCTGTGCCATGCCCAACGCTAGTCATGCCCCGGAAGAAGCTGTGAAAGCGAAATCCAGGGATTGGCATTTTTATAGCTAGCCTGCTCCATGCATGATATTTTGAAATAAGAATTTTGACTTTGTAAGTAGAATACATTTAAGTGTACAAATGTTTACAATACAGGCTATACTATGTGCCTTTATTACTTCCTCTAGCAAAGAACACATGGAAGGTCGCAGATCCAAAAGAGCGTTGAGGAAAAAGGAATTATCGCATGGCATGGATGCCTGAATGATGGTTTATTTTCTATATTGAATTTTGAAGTTACGAAGGACCCTCAAGACTGAATCATAATAGTGGTCCAGTA
Source organism: Engystomops pustulosus (assembly GCA_019512145.1). Lineage (NCBI taxonomy): Eukaryota > Metazoa > Chordata > Amphibia > Anura > Leptodactylidae > Engystomops > Engystomops pustulosus. Next base: position 83,594,445 of record CM033646.1, on the reverse strand, counting down.
ATTGTTATCTGGTATAGATCAGTAGTGTGAGGATTATACCTCAATTGTAGCTACAATATTTATTTTAATTAATATGAATCATAATAATTTCACAATGCTTTTTATAAATGGAAATAAATCACATTTAATATAATGTCCTCTAGATAACAGCTATGTGCTCCTCACAATGGGCACAATGAGTCCACTGCATATTCATATGTGATAGCTCAATATATTATAATATTATAATTATTACTACCGTATAGTTGCCACTCATGAATTCATATTTTACACCAGTAAATGCTAATTATTTAGATAGCACAGCACCCCCAAGATATGTAGCTCATGCCTTTCATTATATACGTAGTGCCAGTACATGCCCCACCATTATAAATGTGGCACAGCCAAATATAATAATAATAATAATTTAAAAAAAATAATAGTCACCTACCCAGGCACAGTCATCTTAACAACCACAGCTATGGCGGTGCCTGGGTCACACAAAGGGTGAAGGCAGTGATCAGCGCTGTGTGCATCTGAAAGACTGTTTGTGCAACATCCCCCACCTAGGCCTAGCCTTTTCTTGGGGCCTGGAGGCAGCCAGGGTCCAGAATACCTGAGTGGCTGGCCGTTGCGGCCTAGGCACGCTGGTGTCACGGTGCTTGGTATGGGGACCGGAGGACTGTCCTACAGCCTGGCAGGTCTCCAGCGGATGGTGTGTGCAAGAAGTTTGGAGGGAGAGGCTGAGGTACTGAATCTCCCTGGGGCAACCCCTTAGTGTCTGTAGTATGAGTCCCTGGCTAATGGATGGTGCACCCTTGGTGTTACAGCCATATTCAGGGAACAGACGAAGGCAATGTTGTGCAAAATAACTCTCGGTTCTTTATTAGAACAACTGCAGGCAACGGGCCAAAGGATCTTGTACAGATGCCGGATTACTGGACAGTCCAGATCCTCAGGAGTAGATTCACCAACCTGGAAGTAGGTGCAGGCTGGGATGTAGCTGTGTTTAGATATGGAATCTGCAGCTTTGTCTTGGATGTTCCGTGTGTAGCACTGAAGGTGTGCTTCACATTATCTCTCTGTATGCTCGGATGGATGATGTGCTCTCTAGGGGAGCTGGGTTCCAAGAGCTGCTCATGTGGTGAGAGCCTGGGCCTAAGAGCTGCTCCGGTGTCAGGAGCTAGTGGTAAAGAGACCTAGCCCCTCCCTGTCCAGGGTTTTTCTTAGACCCTGGTCAGGTGATGACTCACTCTCCAATCACACTCCAGTGTACAGGTTGGAATACATTTGGATAATAACTTTCAGAAACTTAACCCTTGCCTGTCCAGGCAGTGTCTACCGCTGCTAATACCTAATGTCCAGTGATAGAACTTTCTAGAGGGTTCATGACTCCCTCAGCCAGCTCCTAACCTGGAGTGGGCGCTGTTCGCAACTACTCCCTTACTATTTTATTGGCAGGGGTGTTGCATATGTAGCATATGAGTGTCCATGGTCGGACACTCTTCTCCTACCCCTCCTCCCGGCCCTGTTGTTTGTTAAAACCCCTTTAAAATGTTTAATGAGTAGAATATGAATTCTGGATGATGTGCATAATTGGTTGATTATAGTGGCTCCCTGAAGGCTTCTCCCTAGTTGTTTTATACATGCACTTCTAGTTCAGGTGCACTGGAAGGGTTCCTACCCCATATGCGATATCAGAAAATTCCAGACACACAACAAATGGATTCTTATGAGTTCTATTATTGTTTCTGTGACCAAGTACAACGTTTTGGCAAACATTGCCTTTGTCAAACACTACAAATGGAACATACATCATCTCATTACAATATGAAACAAAATGACAACATATGCTTTATTCTGTTAACAAATAAGCTAAACTAAGTAATTGCAAAGTAACATTGTGGGCAAGACAGGGGCGGACTGGCCAACTGTGCTGGGCTGATGTGGGGTCGGTCTACATCTTTGTATATACCCAAGTATAAGCTGGCTTATACTCAGGTATATAGAAAAAAAAATGTGCTCACCTTTCTGACACTCTCCTGCAGCTCCACTACTTTATCCAGTGCCATTGGCAGCAGCAGCTCCATGCTTATTAGTGGCGCACAGTGGGCAAGCAGTTGACGTCACAGTCTGTGTGCCGCTAACAGGAACGGACCTGTCACTGCCGGCCGGACTGGATAAATTAGTGGAGTGTCGGAAAGGTGAGTACATGGTTTATTATTTTCATGTATTGGGGGGATGGCTGGCTGTATACTGTGGGGGGCTGCCTAGCATGCTGTATAGTGGTGGGGCTGGCTGTCTATATAATAGGGGCTGGCTATATACAGAGGCTTATTGGCTATATACAGGGGACTGAAAATACAATTAAACACAATACAAAATAAGTATTCAAACAAATATAAACTAAAAGTAAATTTAACATATAACAATCCATAGCTGCTGCTGGAAGTAAAAGAAAAACATGCAAATCAATTTATAGACATTAAACACCAGACACATTGCTCCATAATTTTCTATTTTCCTGATTTCCATGTGCTTTTATCCACCGGAGCTCAGATACGATTTGGGAGACTACAGCTGATAATTTAGTTTTAGGCCTCGCTGTCTAGGGACACTCGGGTTCTGGGATGCATGTGGTAATATTTAATCACTATTATTATCAGGTACATGGTGTCCTGCATAGATATTACCATCTGGAGAAGGCCTTGTGATCTTTAGCAGGTCAGATACTTCCTTCCAGATTTTCCTCCCTCCCCAGCACCCAGAAATGAAATGCTCCATTGTCTCCTCCTGCTGACATCCCAGAGAGCTTGGCTCTTCTCAAGGCGGACCAGAGACTCGGAGGCCTCTGAGTAACCTCTAATGGCTGCAGATAACATCTCCACCTCACGAGGCTCAGATATCACCACAGTTACATCATCTGCATTGGCAACAAATTTTAAAGACAAGCAGAGGGGGACCTGCACCCCTTCCAAATTATACCTCTGCAGTGATCACAGAAACAAGTCTTTGGCGAACACATACAGCAGTGGACTCAAGAGGCAGCCCTGTTTTACCCTGCCTCTATTTTAAAAGTTTCACCTTGCTAACCATTAATCAGAGGAAAGCTCTTCGTCTCTCTATACAAAGTTCTCAGCCAATCTATAAATTGTCCATGTCCATGGTCATGATCATGGTTAACCCTGTCAAAGGCTTTAGCCTGGTCCAGACCTACAACATATCTCCCACACTTCAGGGCTTTACAATTCTCAAACATGTCTTTTATCAAGATGACTGCTCCAGAGATGTTACACCCTTTAACTGTGCTCTGCTGACAGCCTGACAACAGTGTCAGGGACAAACAGACTAACCTAGAAAACCTATAAAATTAGAAAAACCTAGAATTTTTGCCAGAATTTTCCTGTCTACACTCAAGAGGGGGATTGGCCTTCAGTTTTTGATGTCACTAGACTCCTTACTTTTAGACAGCAGAATAAGGTAGGACACTCATGGAGGCATCAGGTGATTTCCTAGACAGTAAGCACATCCGCAAGGATCGTGGCTAAGAGGTCTCTAAATTTCTTATAAAATTCAGCTGTTATACCATCTGAACCTCGTGCCCTCTTCAGATGCAATTTATCAATGGCCACTTTAACCTCCTCCCCTGCCGAGACCCTCAGGAGATTCCTGTAAAACACCCTGGGAGTGAGTGATCTGTGATTGATTTCTTAGCCACACCTTCCCGGCAATTCTCATACGGATCATGCATCCGTAAGGTCCCATTATCCTGTTCAACAACCAGGGATATGCAGCGGCTGTACTGATACTGATTTATTTTAGACTGTCTATTTTTTGTTTTTCATCCCTGCTCGCCGAATACAGTGACTCTTTTAAGAAGGGACCTGATCTCCTCCTTGACGTCGTCCCACCAATCAGAAATCCATTCTCTAAAGTTCACACTGCAGAAGAGAATGAACATGCTCCTGGACAAGGGCTTCTTCTAACAGACTAAAGTTCAGTTTCCTTAGTCCCCTGCCCATATCAGGCCGCTCAGTAGAACCTAAGCAACAGTATAAGGTGATCTGAGTATGAAACAGCCTTTTTGCTTTTATACCCAATGGACTCACCAGTGCCTAGTCTATCTGGCTAGATCTTCCAGCACGGGTGTAAATACATTTCTGTACAAACACATCAGACAAACCTGACTGCGTGCTGATAGTGTTCAAGACCTTAGAGTCTCTTGAGAGCGGTCTACCAGTCAGTCTATCTATGGTTGCATTAAAGTCAACCATAAGAATCACAGGAACTAGGCTGAAGAAATGGAGCTTTACTTGATTAACTAGATTCATCCTTACAGTCCCTGTCTGTGTACCATAGATATTAATAAGTCGGAGTCTCCTACCTCGGTTGGTAACCTCCTGCACCAAACACCATCCCATCAATACCTCAGTTAGTTTATGTATGGTGACATTGTGGGTATTAAATAGTATGGAGACCCCAGCACAAGGCTCCACAGACCTTCCACCTCCTGTCCAAATCTGATCATCATCTCTGGTCTTAGTGAGTTCTGACATGAGGTTGCAGTGTCTCCTGAGCCAGAACACAATATCCTTAGGGGGCACAGCTTCATTACAGAAGATGGTGGTGACAGTAACACTATCTGGCTTAGAGATGGGTATGAAACTGAATTTATTCCACCCCTCAGCATCTCTAAACTTGGAGACATTTGCCCAAAACCGGTCGAGGTTACACATTAACTTGAAACTTATATCATATCCCTAGTGGTCTCGGAGGTTTATAAAAGCCATTGGTGTGTCATTTGGCGAGGATCTCATCTGGTCACAAAGTAAAGATCTCACAATAAACCTTCAGTTGGGTAGATCTTCCTTGACCCTTTGTGCTTAGACCTGACAATATTTCTTCTCTTAAATGCCTGACCGGTGTAATGTGAGCCGGACGTAAAGAATGGTGCACCCTGGCTCCAGGCATTACCAGAAGAGGCCTGGCCAGAACCAGTACGATGCTGTGCCTGGGGGCACTGTGGGGGTTGCTGAGCACCTGCACTAGGAAGGTCTGCATCAACATCAGGAACCAAAGGAGGAAAGTCTTGAGCACTGGACCGCACTGCATTTTTCCCACCATCAGCCTCTATTTCCCTAGCCTACACACACTGCTCTGACTGCTCTATAACAACATTCCAGACAGATTGTGAAGCCACTTCCCCTCCTGGAAAATTATAACACACAGAGGTATCAACAGTGGGATCAGTAATATCACAGACATTGGGAGCAGCAATTACCATAGATATATCAGCAGTATCAAACAAAAAAGGTATTAGCAGAGTTAGTAACTGGCACAGCTACTGATTGTTCTGTTTAGGGGTCACCTGGGAGCTCTGCTGCAGTGTTCCCTTCTGAAATATGTCCACAGACCTTCTGCAAGGAGATGTCATCTGGTGCCTGCTCTGCACCATTACCATCAGGCAGGTGTCCCCGATTTTGCTGCATGTGGGAAGCTGGGACTTGTGGTGCCCGCACTGCACCATTAACATTAGAGGGTTTGTCCTGGTGCACGCTTGGTCATAATGCTGGGAAGTGTTACAAACTGTTTACTCATGGTAGGTAACAGTGGTCTTCTGGGTTCTCGCCTCTGTGCCGCTGGTGGGCTCTGAAACACTGTGGTTGTCACTGCTGGGGGATGACAATGTCCTTGTTGGGGACTTGGTCCCACTTTCCTTCCAGTGACAGTGCTCGTGGCAGCTTGAGGTCTCCCTGCTGGTCTCACCTCAGACTATGTAGATCTCCCACCTCTGTTCCCACCACTGCCAGACCGCGCCAGTGCATATCAGTACAGGCCACTGCAGGTTTTCCAGGATGGTCTTCCGCTCCAGAGATGTCCTCCTATGCCTGGATGATGAAGGAGTAGAAGACACAGCTGAGGCCTGTAATAGAGGCTGCCTCTGCTCCTGCACACCCTGCTTGTTACTCCCCACTGGATCACACACAGGTGTCTGCTGCACAATATGACTGGTAGATGGCTTCACCATACCGCTAATTACTGCTGTTGCTTCTTTCGGAACCACATTCTTGACTTCACTTCTGGCTGGACTGGAGCCGCTGATACTCTGCACTTTACTCACTTTACTAGTGACTATTGGATTTTCAAATTTCCATTGTTTTAGGAGTTTGGGAGTTTTCTCCCAGAGAAGACCTTGGAACCTGGGCCTTGCATGGGGAACTTCCGCACCCAAGGTGGCCCCACCCTGGGTTAGCTCCAGACATAGGAGACTGCAGGAGCTCACACTACACATGTCCTCTCAACTAGGAGGCAGTATTATAGTAGTTATATTCTAATACATAGGGGGCAGTACTATAGTAGTTATATTCTTGTACATAGGGGGCAGTATTATAGCAGTTATATTATTGTACATGGGTAGCAGTATTATAGTAGTTATATTCTTATGAATCAGATTTTGAATATATAAGGCAGTATTATGCTGCTTTATTCCTGTACAAGGGAGGCAGTATCAGTCTCTTTTTCTGCGCTCTACATGTTGATTAAGACCATTTATCAATAGTTTGTGAGGAGTTTGGTAACTCCACCCACATCACATAGTCAAGCCTACTTGTTTTGACCATGCCCACAGAATGGGCCATGTTTAGAGTTTTTTCCAGGGCCACTTTAAATTCCCAGTCTGCCCCTGGGGCAATGTGACTATATAATACAAGTAATGTTGCTTATATCTGATGCAATATTGTACACATAAACTGCTGAAGACTATGAAGATGATGTCTGCAAGTGGTCAGAAAAGAACTCAAAGTTACTATAATTCTATGCACATCTGTATAAGGAGGTCGGGTTTACCAAATGCCGCTTATGAGAAAGATGCCAGATCTTTTGTTTGTCTTGAATCAAGCGCTGTATGAGATGCACAACTGTGTTGCATGGATCGCGCTGCCCAACTGACCAGAGTAAAGGTTATATAAGCAAGAAGGCACTTCTGCAGAGGTGGTGACCAATAACAAGAAAGGGAGACTGTATAGCTGGAAGATGCCAGTATTATGTGGTAGAAGGCCACGGCTTTTGAAGTGGCTTGTTGAAATGGAGGAGGTGTGTCTCAATGACTGTAGGTGCTGCCTGGCTGCTAAGCCATGGAACACCAGTATTTTATAGGTAAAGAGGAAAGATCGGCACTCACTGCACATTTCAGAGGATCTACAATCTCGATGCTTTATTTCATTGTAAAAATGTGCAAACAACAAAGCATAGTAGTAATCAATGGGGCTTCATTACTAAGGGTCTGTGGATCGCACTTTCATTGGATTATCGAAATTTCCCGTATTTGTGTCGCTGTGATGGGTATTTAACTGGGGATTGTGTCTCATGCGATCGGATTGTGACGCAGTTGCGCTGGCTTTTATGTGACAGAAATAAGGGGCGAGCCGTCGTACATTCCAACTGATTCGGACTCAAATTGTGTCGGAAGACAATGCACTTACATGCACAAGGAAGAAGAAGGTGAACTCTGGCGCACAATCTTAGTGAATTGTGCCAGAGTGCATTCTGGTCGGACAATGCACTTTCTTGGAACACGATAGGATGGGTAAATAAATGTGCCCTAATGTGTTTTGCCGCTACTATATCTTAGTCTTGAGCTATGCTCTGTTGTTTGCACATATTTACATTAGAATAAAGCATAAAGTTTGAAAATCCTCAGAAGTGTGCAGTGAGTGACGATTTTTTCCTCTTTACCTATAAAATTTGTCTGTCGGAATATTATCGAGCAACATTCTACCCAGTGGATCTGAGCAATAGGTAGTGGGAGAGAGCTGGCCATTTCACACACAGGTGAATATGTTTGTTGGTATATTTTACATGTGCAAGTGTCTAATTCTGGAACCAGAGGCTCAAAGATCTAGATGAAAGTGTGTGTTATATAGTTAGATCAGAGACCAGAGTGTGTCTTATGTATATGTGGTGAATCAGGTAGCCTATGAGTATGGAATGTTTGATTATTTGTATATGAATGTATATATACGGAATGCCTTATGTGTTCCAGATTATTGCCTTGTGTAGAATGTGTTCCAGATATGTGTAATGATGTATGTCCATGGTATTGTCATGGATGATAGGTACTGGGAATTGATGTGGGATTGCGAATTATGAATACATTTGCATATAGTAGAGAGAAGGAAAGTTAGTAAAGGATATCACAGAAGAGATAAGCGGCTTGTAGCCTCATGGACCTCTTAGGCATTAACGGTTCTGCAATAGAGGAAAACAAGAATTAGTAATGAGTCAATGGTAAGTAAATACTAGTTACATACTGCAACAGGATGTATACAAAGCTATGTAAATTTTAATCTCTATTTTGTCCTAGAGGTTCTAGGCTTCTTAATGTGTAGATCTAGTATGCTTCTCTCTTTTTCAGCAACTGTATCTGGTTGCCACCTCGGCGAGGCCTTGGGACTTCTTCGAGTACTTGATTATGTAGAATGTGGAGTCACGTGTGAAGAAGACATTGTATATGAGCGCCTGTGTCTCTGTGATGTAGAATGTCATCCTTCTGTACATTTAAACACAATGTTGGCAGGGGTAGGTCCACTGCCGTTGGTCTGCAGAAACATTTTTCTTGGAACCCTTAAGGCAGACCGAATGTCAGTGTGACTTTTAGGTCACTTAGTAAAAAGTAGAATTGGATTCTGGAACCCTGCAACATTAGCATAAGTCCTAGCCAAAATATATCAATAATTGCGTATGATATTGAGGACCTTGTTAATTGGGTGGTACCTATGTACAAAAGGCATCCGATTCTGATCCCTTTGGAGACGTAGAGGGCGGGGTTGGAAACTCTCCTGTATGACTTTTTCCGGGGTAACCACGGCCTCTAAAACGTTGGTCCATTTCATTGAACCTATCCTTCTTAACCTGCGGGTTACTGACCAAATGGTCCAGTCTCATGAATTGTGACTGTGGGATTGCTTTCTTGGTGGCAGCTGGTTGATTGCTAGAAAAGCGAAGGAGACTGTTCCTGTCTGTAGGTTTCCTGTAGATGTCAGTACTCAGTCTACCTTCTGTGCCTTTGATGACCAATGTATTTATACTGATGTTTTGTCATAATGTACTGTAAACTACAATTCAGGAAAGACTGACTTGAGATTGTCATGAGTGTTCCACCCCAGATACAGAAAATATTGTTTATGAATCTTTTCCATTTTTTTCCTTTTTAGTTCTCTACTTGCCACTAGAGAAAGCTAGGGAGTAATGTGAAAATGTGTTGTCTTCTATTTCAGTACAGAAATACAGTGGTTCAAATGGCAGTGTATGGGCTAGTGTACATATTGGTTAATTCAGCAGCTTTTACATAAGTTGTGAGCTCAAACCTGTAAAGTATTTACACATCTGACAGCTTACAAAAAGATAAAATATTTGAGATGTGAACTGGCCAAACTGGTTTATCATGCTGGATTTTGGGGGTAGATTTCAGAGTGACTTGGGGTACTGTACCACCCACAAGTACTGGTAGTTAAGTGCTTCTAATAGCCCTGTAAGTGTTTTCTTTATGGGCACATAAGAAATCTAATATTTATACTTGCCTCATTCCAGAGCTCACGGGGTCTGTGCGTGAAGTAAAGTTGGCATAGGTGTTATCCTGTTTTCATTGAAGCAATGCAAGAGGAGGTGCCAATGCCTAGATTTTCACATGTGATTCCAATGTTCTTCATCGGATTCACATCTAGATAAGTATAGATATTAGATTTTTTTACATTGCATCTACTGACAGCTGTCTTACAGGTCGATTTGGGACCCAAAACCTAGTTTATTTAGGAACCCAAATCAACCTGACAGGTTCTCTTTAATTGTTTAGTTTACATGAACAGGGTTCATGGAAAAGCCCATGAGAACCGGGGTGTGAAGAGCTAAAAAACAAGAATAGTATGGCATCCTCAGAGGGTCACAGCACCTACTGCAGTTAGTAAGATGCCCCAGTGGTATTTTGGAGGCAGTTTATTAACCCCTTTGTGTCTAGGCCATTTTAGGGCCCTAGGACCAGGCCTCATTTATAAAAATTTGCCATGTGTCATTATACTGTAGGAGATTATAGCTTTGTTTTTATTTAATCCAATCTTTTTTATTGAACAGTTTTTCATTATACAATATACAGAAAAAAAACAAATAAACAACCCCCCCTCTGTCCAAGGACCGTACAACATGAAAGGATTTATCTCTTATACAAGATATATTATGAAAATACATTGTGCAACGGTACAAAAGTAGATCGAGGGCCTCACTTTCTCATTCCAGGTACATCAATAGGACTTATAACATCCAATATCTGTTCACAGTATTTACATCATATTCCCCATACAAAACATTTACTATGCATGGAACGGGCTCCTGTATAGATGGCAATCCCAGTGAGTCAAGCCAGAGCCCCCATATTTTCTCAAATCACTTCTCTGCCTTCCTTTTAAGATACACCCCCTTTTCCAACCTTATTATCTTATTCATTTTATTAATGAACTCCCGTTTAGTAGAAGGAGCGGCCTGTTTCCAATGTACGCAATCAATTTTCTTGCTTGATACAGCATATGGGCTATGCCCAGCCGCACTCCCCTTTCAGCTGACAACTCATCTACCCATCCCAAGACGCAGACCATGGGAGTGGCAGGGATCTGCAAATCATATACCCTCTTTTCAAGCGCTGGTACCACCTTCCAGAAAGCACTCATGTGAGGACAATCCCACATCATGTGCAATATTTACGCCCACACACTGCCGCATCTGGGGCAGCAATCATCGCTCCTTATACCAATCCTACATAACCACACTGGGGTCTTGTATGTTCTATGACACAGGAATACTTGTGAGAGTCTTTGCTTCTCACTAGGAGACAGGTCAGGTTTCCAGGCTAGGATAGATGTCCACTGCTCGTCCGTTATGGGTCCTATATCAGCTTCCCACCTAGATTGGATTGTCAGCAGGAATTTTTTATGGTATTCGTCAAGTAGTTGTCTATATATTATCGATATTGTTCCCCTGCCATCTCCTGGAGAAATCAGAATATTAGTTACCAAATGATGTTTAATGGTCAGGGGGGTACTCCTCATTTGAGTATCCAAAGCATGCCTTAGCTGAAGGTACCTATAAAAAATGCTATGCGGCAGCTGGTACTCCTCACGCAACTGCTCACAGCTCTTTACTACACCATCTGATACTACTTGCGCTACCCTATGGATCCCCTTAGTTTTCCATACTCCAACCTCCTTGCAATTTAGTCACCTCAGGGAATTTCGTGCAGCCCTCCAGTCTCAGCATCAGTTTGGCCCTTCTCCACACTTCAATTAAGAGCGCCACTGTAGGGAGCATGTCAGGGGGTTGGGTCTGGGCAGCTATCTCCAGAAGGTAGAGAGGGGGTCTCCCTCCATTACAGTATGAAAACAGGCATTCCACTATTATAAAGCTACCCGGTTGTCCCCACCCCTTCATCTGTTGTAGCTTGGCAGCTAGAAAATATAGATACGGGTTTGGCACTGCTAATCCCCTTTCATCTTTCGCCCTTTGCAGCGTCTCCAAACGAATATGCGCCACTTTATTCCGTCAGATCAAGGACCTAAATATACTTTGTACATGATAAAAGTTTGTCATTGGGATACATACTGGTGAATTGTGCAGTAGATAAAGAAATTGTGGCATCAATACGATCTTGGTCATGTTTGCTCTCCTGACTACAGACAGGGGTAACTTAGACCATGCATCCACCTTTTCTAGAGCTCTGGTTGAATGTTTAGGGGTACATAATCCTTGGGATTAGCCGACACCCACACACCCAGATACTTAAATGATGAAACTACTTGTAACTGACCTGTATGGAAGTTCCCAGGAAAAGGGTCTAGAGGTAAATGCACCGATTTGTTCCAATTTATTTGGATGCCAGAGTATCCTCTGTATTCAGTCATAAGAGTCATAAATGGGGATAGGGAGGTCTGCACATTGTCATAAAACAGTAACATATTGTCAGCATATAATGCAATGTGCTCTAGCGGCCCATATTTAAAACCTCCAAGAGCCTCGGAAGTCCTGCCCATACATGCAAGTGGTTCCAGTGCTAGGGCGAACAGGAATGGGGACAGAGGACAACCCTGCCCGGTCCCCCTCCCCAACATAAATGGGTTCTACAACATCCCATTTACTCAGATTCTGGCTTTTGGTTCTGAATATAGAAGCTGCACCCACCTCAAATAATATGGCCCAAATCCCATCTTCTGCATGACTGCCCATAAAAATTTCCACTCTACGCTGTCAATGGCTTTGGCAATGTCGAGTGAGAGGACAGCCCTGCAGGTCGCATTTTAGGGGGACATTTGCAGGTTCATGAATAGGCAACGGATATTAATAGTGGTGGATTTTCCCGGCATGAGGCCAGTTTGATCTCCATGTACCAGGTTAAGGATTACCCCCACCAATCTATTAGCAAGTACTTTGGCAATAAGTATAATGTCTGTACACAAAAGTGATATGGGGGGATATGATTCTGGCTGTAATGGGTTCTAGTCAGGCTTGGGGATTAATACAATTATTGCTTTTTTCATAGATGCTGGGAGATTGCCCGTCTCATGGACTGTAGTGACCAATTCTAAGAGTTTAGGTAACAGTACTTCCTGATGCTGCTTAACCCCTTCCCGGCGCGCGCCGTACTAGTACAGCGCGGCGGGAAGTCTGCAGACACGGTGATCGCGGCAAGATGGCGGCTGTCCCTGACAGCCAGCCACCTTGCCTCGTGGACCAGAGGGGTTTCGTCGCACGCCCCGGTTCACGATCGATGCTATCGGCTGGTCAGTTCAGACCAGCCGATAGCGCTGGAATGCTGCATGTTACAGCTATTACCGATCGCCGTGTCTAGAGACACGGCGATCAAGACAAGATGGCGGCTGTCCCTGACAGCCGACATCTTGCCTCGTGGTACAGGGGGTTTCGCCCCCCCTCGTCCACGATCGCTGCTATTGGCTGGTCGATGCGACCGACCAATAGCAGCAGTATACGTCACCAGGGGGTCATGTAGGTTAACACAGGATGATGATTGGTGCTGTCTAGGACAGCACCAATCATCATCATTAGGGGGCATGTCTGGTGGCATCATGCCACCTCCCATAGACATCCGATTGGCCGATCTATACAGATCGGCCAATCGGATTTCAGGTGGGAAGTTCAAATTAGTGATCACTGTTCTGCACGTCTCATTCTAGTGTGAGACAGCGTGCAGAACAGTGTATATCACCCCCCTGTGTTGCTGGACCCTCTAGAATTGCTGGCTGGCACCTTTCTGGGCACCACCAGTGTGATCCTCAATTGCTGCTGTGACTACTACAGTAAGATCTCACTTCTGTGTGATCTTATTTTTTTTTTTTGTGTGATCCCTAATTTCCCTATATCAATCCCTGTTCCTGATCCCTTCCACCCCTTCCCTGTGTGTGTCCTGCGACGCCGAGCACGTGTGCTCATTTTTTGGTCGCAGTTTTTTTTTTTCTCGTATTTTCCCCTGCACCACCTTCGTGGTTGCATCCTGTAAGCTGGGCACTGATCAGTGACTTGCATCACTGATCAGCTAAGATCAAAGGGGGTTGGACATCTGACACCCAATCAGGTGGCCTCAGTTCTGGAGGTCAGCTCGATACACTGTGCCTGAGGTCAGTTATAGGCTCCATATTGAGCTGCAGTAACCTGGCTTGACCATTATACTGTGTATGGAGCTGTCTGTGTCTCCAAACCCTATGTTTTTATATGGGGTCCTTGGGCCCACCATATAAAAAATATTCTGGGGGCCCATCTTTCATCAATTCCTAGTAAACAGACATTAGTAGTCTCCAAACAAGGTTATCTTCTACTGGTTATCCGTATTCCAGTATCGGGTTCAAACTGGGGCCCACTGGAGGATCCTCTGGTGCTTAGGTGGGTACAGGGCCGATTCTAGCATATTTGCTGCCTGAGGCGAATATTAAAATGCTGCCCCCCCCCCCCCAACCGTCAAATTTTTATATGTGAAAAATTGCCGGCTGCGTCTATAAAAGCCGAAGCCTCTTTATGTATCTGGCTGTGCTGGAGCAGCGACTGGCATATGATAAAAGTGTTTATACTGCATGCATGTGTACATACGGTGAGTGTATACTGTATAAGTATACGCTGTATATACACACTATATGTACGTATATAATGTACTATACAGTATGTGTGCAAATATACACACATATGGTATGTGTGTATAAATGTGTGGAAGTGTATATGCTGTATGAGTTTGTATAAACTGCATGTATTAGTGTATAAATGTGTGCATATAAGTGTATACAAAAGTGAGTGTAGAACTTTATGTATGTGTATATAATATAAATGTGTGTACATGAGTGTGTAAATGTGTGCTATAATATAAACTTGTCTGTACCAATATGTATATATTTTTAAGGCCCCTGGCTGGGCAGAACAAATACAAGTATTTTCTGATCATGTACTAGTTGACCATGTACAGGGCCGATTCTAGCATATTTGCTGCCTGAGGCGAATATTAAAATGCTGCCCCCCCCCCCCCGCTCCCTGTTAAGTAAATGTTGAAAACTTTACTAACAACTAACATCGCCACAGGCAGCTCCCTGACACTGTGTTACTGACTACAGGTTTTGGGAGTCATTAGTGTCCTCTAGTACCTTATAGATGACAATCTCTTCCATCAGGGGGACTTTATTCCTGGTTCTTCAATTTCTTCAATCCATGACGTATCACTGCTGAATTCACTGGCAGATGTCTTCAGCTCCGTGCAGCATCTCCACCCGGCGTCCCTAAAAATACCACAGTCACTTACAGTATAAAGTCTCCTGGATAACAACACTGCGCTCCTAAATATTATATACCCCTCACAACACAACTGACCGCACTCTCCCCACAGATAAAATATCCCTTCATGTATATTTCTACTGAAATTATAGCATACACAGCACCAATCAATATCCAACACCCCCAATTTATTAATACAGACCCCCTAACATTTGGTTTAAATGATGCAAAGTAATCTATGGTATCCTATAACTAATATATCCCACTCTGTTATTATGTTACATGATTTTACATACAGTGCTCCCCTGACCAATGTGAATATATAGCACCCCCTAATATACAGCCCCCCCCATTAGTATTAGCCACTTATATCTATTTAATTAAAAAGTGTAAAACTTATACTTACCTCGGGAGGCTGCTCCCACGGCGCGGGTCCCGTCAGCTCAGAGACACAGGCGGCGTGACGTCATCATCCGCCGCCTGTGTCCCTGCATGGTACGGAGCGACGCCAGCAGCCTTAAAGGCGTTGCGTCGCTCCGAATGTAAATCGCACCTGTGTCTTAAAGAGACAGGTGCGATTTACCTGGTGGGCGATTCGGGCGCCAACGGGCGCCCGAATCGTCCACATTAGAGCGGCAAAATGCCGCTTTTAAAGGGATCCGCATTCTGCCGCCCGAGGCGAGATTTTCATCTCGCCTCATGGCAGATGCGGCCCTGTGCTCAGTCACTGGAGCAGTGGAGGCTGATGTAGCAGAGTTGTGGCTGTGACTGAGGGGGGTGCTCACTGTATTGCTGCAAGCTGAGTGATTCAGTGAGGGTTTACTTATGGGGTCGTGTTGAGGGGCCTGAGTATTTTCAGGGGCTCCTAAGTAGAGCATAGTGGGGCTAATATGGAATGCCGCGCTTATGTCGGTTTCTGAGCGCAGCCCCGCTCTCTTCCTCCTTTCTGACACTGCCTGCGGGCCGCGTGTGGGGGAAGTGGCGGCGCCATCTTGGCTCTGCGCCGGGAATAGGGAGGTCTATCTTACCGGCCCAGCGCCCTTTCTTTTCCGCTTCCCCATTGTTTTGGAGCGCTCCAGAGTGCCTGCGCAAGTGTCCGACGCGGTTCCTCCGCTTCGGCAAAGTCGGTTGCTGTGTGCCGCTGGAGATCGGGAGTCCGCGGAGCTCTCCGGCCATGCATCCGCTCTGTAGCGCATCAGGCCACGCCCCCCTCATTTTGTTTTTTCACTCCTGTTCTTCAAAAGGCCATATATTTTAGATTCTTTTGTCTACAGGGCTGCATGAGGGTATGTTATCCACATAAACTGACACATGTCAGATTTCAAAAAAGGGGCCGTGTCAGGAAGGTGCAAAATGGCCAAGTCGTTAAGGGGTTAAATAGCTCAGCGGGGAGACCATCTACCCCTGGGGCCTTATCGTTCTGGAAACTTGTTAGGGCCTGCTCCAACTCTTCTAGGGTTATGGGTCCTTCTTACAGTGATCTCTGTTCTTGGTAAGGAGACGTCCGCTACAAAGTCATATATCTCTTCACTGCTGTGTGCAGTGAAAAATTATGACATTGATTACTCAGGAATAAGTTCTAGATAAATACATTCCAACTATGTCAGAATCAGTGGAATAATGCTGGGGTTGGTGAATCTTCTGAAATGTGCAATTTAAACACTACAGATATGCTGCATATAGAATGTCTATGTGCAGCCACTGATTGTTGGGATATATTTACAAAGTCTAAAATAAAAGAGTTTAACAGCAAGTTTAACAAATTGTATCCTACTCATTCCACTGCTGCAAGTTTCTGTAGAATTTTCTTGTTATACATGTTTGCTCCAAAGCGTACCAGATCAGCAAAAAACATACCGTATATACTTGTGTATAAGCCGAGTTTTTCAGCACAAAAAAATTGCTGAAAAACATCCCTTCGGCTTATACACGAGTCAATGCACGATTAAAAAATACTTTAAAAATAATAAACTTAAATACTCACCCTCCGGTGGCCCAGATGTGCAGCGCTGCTCCCCCGATGTCCGCGCAGCTCGTCTTCTGGCTTCCGCGCCCATCTTCTGTCTTATGCTGGGTGCCGCCATGTTTTTGCCCCAGGCGGCGCCTAGTATGACGTCAGCACCGAGGACATTGGGGGAGCAGCGCTGCACATCGGGGCAACCGGAGGTAGAGTATATAAGTTTTTTTTTTTTTTTTAATCTGGGGTAGGCTGTTGGGAACTGGGGGAGGCTGTATAGTAGAGGGGGCAGGCTGTATAGTACGGGGGGCAGGCTGTATACTAAAGGGGGCAGGCTTTATACTACAGGGGG
>CM033646.1:83460306-83577213 GCA_019512145.1 Engystomops pustulosus | reverse complement strand
CGTCACTCAATCTTCCCTCGGGCAACCGGAGGTAGAGTATATAAGTTTTTTTTTAATGCTGGGTAGGCTGTATAGTACTGGGGGCAGGCTGTATAGTACTGGGGGCAAGCTGTATACTACTAGGGGCTGGCTGTATACTACTGGGGGCAAGCTGTATACTACTGGGAGCAGGCTGGGTTGGCTGTATACTACTGGGGACAAGCTGTATACTACTGGGGGCAGGCTGTATACTACTGGGGGCAGGCTGTATACTACTGGGGGCAGGCTGTATACTACTGGAGGCAAGCTGGGCTGGCTGTATACTACTGAGGGCAAGCTAAGCTGGCTGTATACTACTGGGGACAAGCTGAGCAGGCTGTATACTACAGGGGGCAGGCTGTATAGTACAGGGGGCAGACTGTATACTAAAGGGGGCAGGCTTTATACTACAGGGGGCTTGCTGGCTATATACTGGGGAGGTCTGTGACCAATGCATTTTCCACCCTTGGCTTATACTCGAGTCAATAGGTTTTCCCAGTTTTTGGTGGTGAAAGTAGGGGTCTCGGCTTATACTCGGGTCGGCGTATACTCGAGTATATACGGTATATTGTCGAATCTAAAAATGACACAACAATTTTTTTTCAAGTGAAATATCTACCAATAGAAATGAGCATATCCAAATTTTAGGTATGGCGCCGTACATTTGCTAGATCCGCCTAACCCGGACATCCTGCTTAATGGGCTGAAAAGCAGCCAATCAGGCAGCGCTACACCTCTAGCAGCATGGCTGTGATTGGCCAGGTGGACACACCTGCTCAATTACAGCCATACCTAGTTGCTAGCTCAAGTAACACTTAAGATGGTTTCTAATGAGGGCAGAGAGTAGGTTGTAATGCAGGGAAATGTGTGCTCATATTCTGCATTTCAAATGTACATAGCTAATAGGTGAGGGTGAAACAAAGGGGAAAAGTACTTTTTTTGCAATGCGTCCAAGTACAATTCAATTAGACATATAGCTTTCATTTTTCAAAGACTCTTTCTGAAGACTTGTTTTTCATGCACAAAGAGATAATATTTTTTTTTATTATTATTATTAATTATGTTCTTTCTTTAGAATAGGCTTAGGTTAAAGGTGGTCCAACTCTTGGCACCCCTGCTGTTCATGTGTTTATTGAGTTACTGTATATTACCTGTGAGTGCAGCAGACTTTTTAGAATTGTTACGGTATATTCAGTTGCAGAATGGTTTGTACTTGCAAATGCCATATTTTCATTGGTGATATTTTTACTGCTGACCATCAACCCTTTCAAGTTGAAACCCAATGAATGATACAAACCCCAATGATCTGATATTAATGGCATGTCTGTTTTCAAAGAATGGATAATAGCCCATTTAAGCTAATGTAGGTTTATACATAGTTTTAACCATATTATTAACTATATTTGGGTTTCTATGGTGTATTCATTATTATATACAGGCGGTCCCCTACTTAAGGACACCCGACTTACATACAACCCATAGTTACAGACAGACCCCTCTGCCCACTGTGACCTCTGGTGAAGCTCTCTGGATGCTTTAAAATAGTCCCAGACTGCAATAATCAGCTTAAAATTGTCTGCAATGAAGCTTTATTGATAATTCTTGGTCCTATTACAGCAAAAAAATTTGAAACTCCAATTGTCACTGGGGCAAAAAAAAAAATTGTCGGGAACTACAATGATAAAATATACAGTTTCGACTTACATACAAATTCAACTTAAGAACAAACCTACAGTCCCTATCTTGTATGTAACCCGGGGACTGCCTGTAATTATATTAGCCATTTTATAATAATATAGTAACAGTTATATACAGCCAAAACAATCTTCTCCTACAATCACATTTGACATGAGCTTAAGTTAATACTATGAGGAATCAGTTAATTTATTCTTTATTCTTTACATTTCAGTTTCTCTCTGTTTCTCTGTGAATAACTTTTATTTTCTTTGCCTTTTCCACATTATTATTTTCCTCTTTATTTCAGGCGTGCAATTTCCCCCTTGAACTTTATGAGGTAATTTATATGTTTTTTGTTGTGAAAACAAACAGCGTCCTATGTGTGAGTCCTGTTAAACTGTGCTTTGCCAACAATTTGATATTGTCTGTCTTTTGTGTAATGTTCCTGGTCTTATTTTTTCAATAATAATGTGTGAGGCACTTGTTGCAGAGCTGTAATTGTCCCTTTATCTGAAGAGGCAAGTAATAGAAAATCTTCAAATTCATGTGTAAAGTACAATGTTACTCTCACATGCCCCTCTATCAGGCCAGGACAAAGCATTTTGGTGCCCTAGACAGGCAAACAAAATTGTTCACACTCTCCCCCACCACACACATACTTTAATTTTAAAGCAAAAACATTTTGGAATCAGGGCCAATCCTGAAGAGAAAATTAAAATCATGCCCTCTCTCCATTTATAATCATTAAAAGGAAATATGCAAACTGCAATGGGATAATTTACACTTTGGGCCTACCAGCAGTAAATATAGCACAAATAAAAATAATTACCTCCAACGAAAATACTTTGCATATAAATATATACCTGAAATGAATATAATATATATAAATATGTACCTACAAGGTATGTAGAAAACACATAAATATGTACAGGGTTGGACTGGGGTACCTAGCAGTAAATATAGCACAAATAAAAATAATTACCTCCAACGAAAATACTTTGCATATAAATATATACCTGAAATGAATATAATATATATAAATATGTACCTACAAGGTATGTAGAAAACACATAAATATGTACAGGGTTGGACTGGGGTACCTGGGGCCCACCAGTGAAATTGATTTTGGGGGCCCACCTACTACTACATAGAAATATTCTGGGATGAGGGAATTTCTGATCACTAGCGGGGGCAGTGAAATAAAGGATAAGCTAAGCCCTTTCTCCCTCCCTCTCTGCTAGTGCTCGGCTCTTGGTTTGTGTACAGGGGCTGCAGGGGTGACGTTACCTCAGGGCAATAATGTTAGGAATGGTATAAGAATTACCACTGGTTTCCAGGGCTTTCTGCTGGCGGCCGGACTATGGTTAGGGATGTAAGTGTTCGCACTGCACACCGACCTTTCAATAAGGAAATGCTACCCTACTCTGGCATCCCGCACCACATAGACAAGTCACACCTGGCTCTCTGACCCTATAGATGTAACCGTACATACTCTGAGACCTGTCTCACACTAGAAGGGTAGTCAGTGACTACAATACTGATCTGACACAGGAAGAAGTAGCATCTAGTACCTCACAGGTGACTTGTCTTCTCCTTCACAACCAGAATCATCGTAAAATCTGGTTGCAGAATTTTCTGGCAGATGTGTTCAGCTCTGGGAAGCAGATCCCCCGCAATGCGCCCCTAAAAATACCAGAGTTACTTACAGTATAATGTCCCCTGGATAAAACAATGTCCCACACTGTATGTATAAAGAATCTACATAAGAAACCCCTCTGTGCCCCCAGCATATCAAAAATTACATTGTTACCCCCAAATATATTACTACATTACAGTCTGTGAATAAATAATACTGTGCCTTTAAAAAGTATGGTTCCCCCATTAATTACATAATATTTGGTTCCCCTGTGAATTATTTTAATGTATTAATTTATCTATTTAATGTCCCTTCTAATTATTTTCATACATTTCCCCTACTAAAAAATGTGTTATATAACAATCTACTTATTATTTTTATACAAAATGTACTAATACGTTTTTATACCATGTCCTAATTATTATTATACATATAATCCCCTCCAAATTATTAATGAGCATATAGCATCCCTTCAGTTATACATTTCTACAACTTGCCTCCTATTTATTTACACATAGTACCCGCACATTATTTAATTGTATTATAATATAAAGTGAATGACTTGCTGCACAGGGCGCTGGTTACTGGGAAACTCCCTGCTGACACGTTCCCTCTACATATAAATAGTTTTATTTCTGTATATTGTATATACACACTGTCCCCCTTATTATACACCACCCCCGGCTACATTCACACGAACGTATGGGGGACGTATATACGGCCGACGATATACGGCCGACATACGTCCCCCATACACTCCTATGGGCGCACGGCACCCTACGGGAGCGTACGGTGCCGCACACGTGCGGCACCGTACCGTTCCTACCCGGGAGAAAGATAGGACCTGTCCTATCTTCCCCGTAATACGGCGCCGTGCGCCATAGGTTGCTATGGAGAGGGGCGGGGGTGAGCTGCGCTCACCTCCTCCTCCTCTCCCCGTACACTGCCGTTGCCCGCTACGGTACGGTACGGGCGGGCAACGGCAGTGTGAAGTAGCCTAAAAGTTGTAAAACCAGAACCAACAAGAAAATGGTGCAAATGGAATATTGTCAATTTCTCCTCATTTGGAATTTTTTTCTGGTTCCCACTACATTGCTAAACCATTATAGCTTTTCATAAAAGCTAAAATGGAAAAGCAAAATGGAAAAAGTTAAGACTAATATACAGCATACACTATACTTACCAGTCTTAATAAATCAACCCTTTTATTCTAATAAAAAGTCTCTACTAGAAATGACTGGTTTGGTCGAAATTCAGGTCTGCCAGTTGTTACGAACTTGACTTAAACATGAATCCCATTGAAGTCAATGAAGTCACAGATGTGCTTGAGATCTGCTGTCCAGACACATGGCCTGAAGTGGCCTGCAGCAACTCGCGCAAAACCAGAGCCTGCCTTGAGCACTGTCATAGTGGCTTCTCCAGTCTGAAGCTACTTAAAGGGCACCTACCACCACAAATCTACCTATAAAGGTAGATTGGCTGTAGGTGGATCAATGGGACGTGAGGATAGCCCTTTTAAGGGCTAATCTCACATCCCACACTTTTTTTAACTTTTATTACACATATATTCAAATTACTTATGCGGCTACTGGGCGTGGAGTAGCCGCATCTGAGGTTACACGAGGCGGCTACTCCACGCCCCGGTAGCCACTTTACCCCTCCTACTCACCCATCTTTGGCGCGCAGCTCCGCGTAGTGCGCGCCCTCGTCGCGATCCTGCCATCTGCGCATGCGCAGAAGAGCAGGCCCGCCTGTTTCGGGCAGTGACCGCGCAGGCGCGGGCTGCTCTCTGCGCATGCGCAGACAGCAGGATGGAGAGGCGCAGCTACGGAGCTGCGCGCAAGAGGGGGTAAGGGTGGGTACGGCGTGGAGTAGCCGCCTCGTAACTCAGATGCGGCTACTCACGCCCCAGTAGCGCATAAGAAATTTGAATAAGTGTAAAAGTTACAAAAAGTGTGGGGACTTTATAGGTAGATTTGTGGTGGTAGGTTTCCTTTAAACCAGGCTGTGATGCTTTTGCTGAACAGTCGAGCACAAGGCTGCGTAAAGTCACTAGTCCACTAGGGGAATCCGATGCCCCCAAGCCAATAAAGGTCAGGCCATGGTGGGGGATGTTGCACATGGATGATAAAAAAACTAGGGGAAACATACAATACATACTTATGACTGTAAGATAAAAAAAATATGTTGAAAGGGATTTTCTCCATTAAAGGGGTATTCTCATCTGGCCATCACTTTCATTAATCTGACAAATATAACATTTCTAATGGATGTTATTAAAAAAATGTTCCTGTGTGAAGATAATTTCTCATAAAGTAGTGATATGGTCCCTTAGAAACGAGATAGATTCCTCGGTTACGACCACCCCGCTCTGTGCAGCAACGCCAGACATGCGTATGAGTCCTGCCGACACACTGGCTTCAGAGTTCATTTCTACAGGACGGCTGTAGGATATGCAGGATCTCCCGGGCATTTCATATACAAAAACTTTTTGTTTCTTTGTGCAATTCCTCCAGCAGAGGTGGCCATATCCAGGGACACAGTCTTGTTTCTAGGGACCATATGACTACTTTATGAGAAATTACCTTCGCACAGGAACATTTTTTTAAATGACATCTAATTGAAGAAATGTTTTATATGGCAGAATAATGAAACTGAATGTGAATGACCAGACGAGAATACCCCTTTAAGTATAACATCAGAAATCTTTGGATATTGTAGATCCAAGGAATCTGTTAATGCTTTTATATTTAAGTAACAAAATCATACTACATAGGAAGAAATATTTCTTATCTGCAGTCTTGTCCTCTTTTTAAAAATACAGGATGGCAGAATAACAGTTAAAACTTTTATGAGCGATAGCCAGGTTCCAGATAAGAAGAGGGAACTGAACATATATAATTTGAGCAAGAGAAGATCGCATAAAATAAAAGATATTGCATAAAATTACAGGCTTTCTTCGGAAATGCATTAATAACTATACGAGAAAGGTTTTTCAAATACACATTTCAACTATATGACATGGTAATATAAAGGAATATAAAAATAGGTAAGCAGAGAAAGTTGTTTTATAGAATGTTAAACCCATTAGAGGAACGATATAGTTATCTATGCATATAGAGTTGTTACCGATTAATTTGCCGGAGGACTCTGTTGTCACTGCGCACCACTCTAACATAATTATGCCAATTAATTCTCTCTATGTATGTGACTACTCTAGTGGCCACTATGTGGCTAGAAGCCAGCATATTTTTATATTTCTTTATTATCCCCAAGCCTTCTGCAGACTAATCTGACGGGCACAAGATTTTAGCCATGGTTGCCGCCAATTTTCTGGCAAAGACTCAGTCAGCACAATGGTTTCAGAACACTCTTCCATTGCTCCAAATCCGATAAAAGTCAAGTAATATAAATGCATATTGTACAGGCTCATACTAGTAACTGGTCATAAGTATTCAGGCCCTTGCTGTGACACTCATATTTAACTCACTTGCTGTCCATTTCCTTCTGAAATGGTTTCTTCTCTCATTTAAGTCATTTCTGTCCTTTAGTTTAATTAAACTGATTGGACTTGATTTACAAAGGCCCACATGTCTCTATATAAGACCTCACAATGCATGTCAAAGCACATGATCTTCCAAGTTTACAAAGAATTTTTCAGCATCAAGGTTCCAATAACACAGTGGTCTCCATCATCTTAAATTGAAAAGTTTGGTGACGACACAACTCTTCCCTGACTGGCAGTCCAGCCAAACTAAAAAATCATGGAAAAAGAGCCTCGGTGTGAGATAGGTAAAGAAGAACCCCAGGATCACTGTGGCTGAGTCCAGAGATACAGTAGGGAGATAAGAGAAAGTTCCACAAAGTCAAAGCTCACTGCAGCCCTCCACCATTCGGGGCTTTATGGCAGAGTGTATGAATGTGGTCAATTACAGAGATATCCGAGATGAAAACTGTTCTGTCTTCATAACAGTCACAGACTGTGTTATACTCTGAATACACGCATAAACCTTCCTGTCTCCAATAAGCCAGACTGTTGTGGTTTGTAGTCCAACTTTATTGCTCCAACAGGTTGACAACGAACAGTGAGGATTTGGGTATTCAGATGTCTGTTTAATGGTAAAAACTGAAACAAGCACATATAGGTAATCAGAATAAAGTACAGATCTATTAATCCCGCAAGAAACAGTAGGAAACATTTACATGTATATAACATAATAGATCCTAGCCAGTCTACTTACAAAGAATTACAGTTCATAACAGTAATGAGTTCTAGACTATAACATTATTTACACCTCTTACCAGCATTTCCTTTGCTGTCACAAGGATAAAAAGGAGAAAATATATGGCGGGTAGAAGACTAAGATGGAGAGTGTCTGATCTCCCCAAAGTACAGTCTCAAAATGGTGGAAGCTCCCACAGGCATTTCACCTACTACCAATAAGATTGCATTAAGTCATAGGTCACATGACAATGACATAAGCATTAGACAATTACATGTTTTATAACTAATAACAATAACAGCTGACAGCCACTAGGCGGCGTACTAACCAAAATTAAACATAAGATCATAATGTGGTCAACAATGCTTTCACCTCATGCCCTCATTGAGGGCAGAAACACTCCCGCTGAACATCATTGGATGTCACCACTAAATCTTCAGATGATGAAACAAAATGTCAGTTCACCCCACTGGTCCTGAGATATTTTGGTTCCATCTTTTCTCCACTTTGACTTCTGCCTTACGAACACTACCATCTTCACTTGGTATAGTTCTGGGACAAGGACCATAGACCACTCATTTCTGGGTAACTGAGAATCCTTCATGAGTACAACATCTCCAGCTTGAGATGGGTTTGGTGGTTTGCCACTTTCTTCTAGGTTGCAGAATAGGGAGGTACGTGCTTTCTCCATCTGTCCCAGAAGGTGTTTGCAAGACTTTGTTACTTGCTTCATTGGCATCGGTACATGTCTTAGAATTGAATTCTCCCCATAGAGCGATAGTGTTGTAGTCTTCTGCGTAGCAGCTTGGTTGGAGTGAGAAGAGATGGATCATTCGGATCACCAAATTGCAGTCAAGGGTCTGGCATTTTGATGGCTGAAACTTCTGCCAGAAAGGTGTTAAGCTCCTGAGTAAGCCTTGTAGAGCCCACTGAGTGAGATATGAGTCCAAGATTCTCTTGCTTGGTAGAGAAGGCCATCATTCTTCACATCACACTCCCCATTGGTGAGACGAGTGTGGCGGTTGAAGGTCCAGTTTGCATCCTTGATTCACTCAGTACCCTGTAATCAAAAACCCTAAGAGTTGTCCAAGATGCAAGGAATGTTTTAGTGTTTGCGACTCTCCTACAAGGTTTGATCCTCGTCGAGCGTATGTGCTTCACTGGTCCCTCTGATGGCAATGAAGCGCCTGAGGGCATTATAAAGCTAGAAGTGTCCATGGATTCGATTACGCCAATGTGAATAGGCTCTAATAGAATGCAGGTGATAAGTTGCCCACCGTTTGCGCGTTAATTCATTCCTTTCTGGTAGGTCGAGTAAGATTGTCCAGGGACCGAAGACATCAAGGCCAACATTAGTAAATGGCGGAACCATGCTGAGTCTGTCAATCGGGAGATGGCCATCTTTTGAGTCTGAAACATACACCGAGCTTACGCAAATGACACAGTTAAAAGATAACCTTGCTCACACATCTCTTGGCTCAATGAAGTATCCATATCCCACGCACTCGAATGAGCCTCGCATTTTTCGGACATAAGTTATCGTCCCTTGATGTTTTGTTTGATCATGATAAAGTGGTTGCACATACAATGCAACGCTGGCAATATGGTGATGAGCGGAAGCCCCATATTAAAGCCGGTCGTTTTCTGCAAATTGTTCCTGCAAAACCAAAAATTAATGGCTTCCTACACCCTCTTGCCCCTCACATCCCCCTCTCAACAATCCTCGTTGGTCCATAAATGGTCCAGTTTCCCTAAGGGGCGCGTCATTAGAGATATTTTTATTTTAGCAATATTTCAACTTTCTTTTACATACGCTCTTGGTTGTACCAAAAACGAAGCATTGCATGCTTTGACTGCTCTAAATTGGAGACGAGTAGGCATGAGTACAGTGATTGCCATCCCTACAGCTGTCTTTTAAATCGTTGATGGGCGTAAACTTGTAGAATGCAGCATAGGTACTAAACAGGTGATGCTGCGGACAAGGTGACTTCAAGTCGAAAATTTCTTGAAACGATCGCTCTTTATAGTGACTTTCTAAGTTATTGTATGTGAGTAGAACCTGAGGAGGAGTATTTCTGCATCAGCGTCCTGCATCACCTAGCTCATACATGTCAAGAGGTGGTAGAACTTTGCTGGAATCATAAGAAGGTTGGACCGTGTTGAAACCAATTGTGTCTCGAGACAATTAGCTGCAACTGGCCTGGTTTTGTTGGGTCAGCAGGTTGTGACTTGTTGGTACAAAATCCAATTCCATTTTTGGAGAGGAGACTCCGAATTCTCATACTGTGCTGACGTTAAACATAGAAACGCCTATCTCGTGTGCAAATGTACCCAGACACTTTGCTGTCAGTGTAGAACTCAACATCTCTCAATCTTGATGTTCATTTCAGTAGCAATGAGCTCCGCTAGTTCGACTGCCGATACAGCGGCACAGAGTTCTAGCCTGGGAATGTAAGTCAGGGAGTGGTGCTGAGCTTTGGCTTTACCCATGACAAACCCAATATGGCCCATTTTCCTAGGTTATCCATCAGTCTTTCGGTAAGCCATGCGGCAATTGCTTTAAAGAAGATCGCTGAAGACACACAGTTTCTGCACTTAACAATCTGTAATGGCACAGGAGCGTAAGGGCGTGGCAACATGAAAGGGTACGCTAAGAACTTTAGTGAACTTCCACTTCAACCAAGCTCGACGTTTCAATGGCGCATGGGTCGTCCCAGTAGATGTCTCACGAGTTGTAAATCTCGTTAATATGCTTTCCCCTGTATGAGGATAGGAGCTACAAAACCTAGTGGGTCAACAAACGCTTATAGTTGGACAAGACACCTCTGCGAGTGAAGGGCTTTTCTTCTCCGCTGATTTGGAAGGTGCAAGTATCAGACTTTAAATCCAAAGGAGGACCAAAGGCTGCGTTGGCATAGGAGGAAATCTGTACCTAGATCTAAGTCCTTCAAGTCATTTGCGTGGTCTGTGTAGGCAAACGATTCCAATAACTTTTGACTATTGGAAGCTTTTATGCAACCTTAAGGTAGAAGAAGCGAGCATTTTTTTTGGAGTTATCTAAGGAGACTAATTGCTGATTCATCTGTGGGCCATTGACTTCAAGCAGTCGTCCACATTAGAAGTCTTCTCAATAAAGAGCCTAATATCTGACCCATACTTCTTTCCACCTTCTTGGGCAGACTGTCTGAGACATAAAATGGCGACAGCAGGGGAAGGGCTGGCCACAGACCTGCACTTCATCCGATACTCTGTGATACCTTTAGAGGGGTCATTGTCTTTGTACAAAAGAATCGTAAAAAAATTTCTGTGTTCTTTTTTAACAAGGAAACCGGAGTAGAAACATTGCTGAATGTTGCGGAATGCAAACAGAGTTCTTTGCGGGAAGCGAAGAAAGAAGACCCCCTAAAGCTAAGAGTCGTTATTGAGGTCCAGGACCAGACAATAAAAACATAATTAATGAGGACACCGTTATATGTGGCACTAGAGTCAATACCACCCGGATTTGGACCTGGTTTCTTAGGGGTGATATACCCCGAAGATGGGGTAAGTACCAAGCAGTCTTCAGGAATCCTTCGGGTGGAGCTATTCTCTGATGTTGATTCTCCAAATATCTTTTCCATAAAGCGTTGAAGAACTGGTCTCTCATCTTGGTTTCTTTCCAGGTTGTGCTTAAGAGGGACAAACCGTCTATAAGATAATCTCTATCTATTGGGTAAAGGTTGCCGCTGGAGTTGAAAGGGTAGGAGGTGCAATCCAGTTGTTTGGACTCATCTTTAGTATTTCCTGTTTATTATGTATAAGAAGAGTCTGTATTCAAGGACAGCCCATCTGCCTGGCATTTTTTTCTCTGTGAAAAAACTGTGCCAACCTAAGTGGTCTTGGTCAGCTCAAAAGGATGGTTGTCACAAGGCAGGCTGCCAGCTGTACAAGTTAAGGGAGTTTAAAAAAGTGCTGTAAGTTAGTCCTTTATGAGGAATTATCTGGCTTTTGGAAATAGATTGGAGTCCACTTTCTAAAATGTGGTGTGCATTTACAATTGATGGAGATAGGTTTGGCATTCCATTTAGACAAAACATCTACTATAATGACCCAGCCTAGGTCGAGCTTGTGGCAATAGGAGCACTGTGAGGACCGTAATTGAGCTCTGGCTTTGGGACTCGTAAGATACTCTCCCCAGGAGCAAGACATCTGAGCCTTCAGGGTCAAGCTTTAGGTATACGGGAGCCAAAACGTTAATGAGAGTGCTGGGCTGCCACATCTGTGTGGGTATTTCTGACCATTATCTGGGATTGGTTACATTCCAGTATGGTAGGGTAGGGACAAACACGTATTAACCATCTATGGAATCAATTTGCAAAGCCAGTAGGCCTTCCTCCCCGCTTGTTTCAATTAGTGACTGCAAAGTTCTTTAAAGAGTAAGGCGAGCAAGGTCCCTTAATATCAAAGGTGTCAAAGAGGGCATGACCTGGACTAAAGACCTATTACTTTGGTCATCTAATGATAGAATAGGATTTAACTTTAAGGCTTTGGTCTGGTGGGCCCACTGGGTAGACTTCTGCAGGCATATTTTTGAACAGGATTTGCCCCTGCGAATCCCTTTGAGACTTCCAACATTGTGAGGTAACCGCAGGGGTGTCGTGTCCGGGGATTCCAGCTCCCCGATATGATCATGGATCTGTGATTAAAGTGCTGATGGTGGCTAAGGGGGTAAAGTGTTTATGTCCGTGCTGTTTGCATCTGTGACACTTAACACTAACCTTACAATCATTTGCAAGTGTTGCACTGAAGAAACAGCATTTAAAGCAGATCCTGTGTTCCTTGAGAAAGGCTTGGATTTCCTCCAAAGCCTCCCTAAAGCCCTGATTTCAGTAGAGGATGTGGCTTTCTGTGCAGGGGAACAGTTTGTTCCGGTTCTTTGACCTTGTCGTATGCTTGTTCCAAAGTGGAATTCCTGTAAGAAAAACTGTAGATGGAAAGTGTTAGTTTTTGGACTACCCCTGGTGTCGTATGAGATTTGCACAAATGGGAAGCCCCACCTGACAAGCATAAAATTAAAAACTGGGATTCATTCCTAATTTAGATTGCTGTGTAATAAAGGTCCACAAATACCGTAAAGGGAGGGGATTGTACATTATGGGTATGTTTGTACCAGGAGCCATGTCTCATCCACATCTCCGCACGTTGTTAGGGAGCTTTGAACTATAGGATTGACGCCTCGAGGCAGTACAAGATAAGCAGACCTGGGTAAGTCATTTCTATTTGGCCAACCAGAAGCTCCAATAATAGGTCGGCTAGATCTAGAGTTATGGTAGCCTTACCAGCTATTTGGGAAAGTCGTCTATTCTTTTAAAAAAGCATTCTCTATAGCTTCTGGAGAACCCATTCGCGTCGTCCATTCTCTCCCAAAACCATCCCTAAGGACCTATATCTGGACAGTTCACATTGATGTTCTGATCCTTTTGGCATTGCTCAGCAGCATCATCACCGAGCCATTGGACCAGAAGATCTAAGCTCCTCGCTGCTGATAAAGTCTAGTCTACGCAATAAGTTCTGAATATGAGGATCGCCAAGCTCTATAGTGTCTCAGAGCGATCACTGAACTTTAAAGTCTTTGGCAACTAGTTCATCCGAGTGAAGAACTTAGCAAAGTCACTGTGCTTGCTCGGCACTGGAACGGTTTGGTGCTGCCGCTAGGTGTATGGTTGTGTTATCGTACCTGGTCAGGAGTTCCTTTATGGAGGCCAGTCAGGGTAATACCCATTCAGGCTTTGAGGACGTTGCTTCTTCTGGGTGGAATTCTGGATTCTTTGCTCAGGACTCTTGCTGAAATGTTGTGGATCCTGCTGTTGTTCTCTTTGAAGATGCTTGCTGTAATCTCTGAGGTCCGCTCTGCTCATTCCGGGGGTCTCAAAATTCTTGGTCAAGCACACTGACGCGTCTCTTCACTCTCAGGGTACTCTTGCTGCTTCCAGAGATTCCCTTCAGCTAGGGATGCCGCTGCGTTCTTTTTCTATGGAAAGATTATCAAAGGCCGCATCCAAGGAGTTGCTTTCTCACGTGCTCTCTCTGCTTCTAGAGCTGCTTTCACGTGATCTCTCTGCTTCTAGAGTGCTTGTTTTTGCGTTTATTGCATCTCCTGTTCAGCAAAGGCTACTCTCGCTTTTGCCGCCTCTGCTTTGCGGATTGATCAAAATAATAAAGGAGAGGTGTTGTGTCTAGCAAACAGTAAAAGTTGTAAAACCAGAACCAACAAGAAAATGGTGCAAATGGAATATTTGTCAATTTCTCCTCATTTGGAATTTTTTTCCTGGTTCCCACTACATTGCTAAACCATTATAGCTTTTCATAAAAAGCTAAAATGGAAAAGCAAAATGGAAAAAGTTAAGACTAATATACAGCATTACACTATACTTACCAGTCTTAATAAATCAACCCCTTTTATTCTAATAAAAAGTCTCTACTAGAAATGACTGGTTTGGTCGAAATTCAGGTCTGCCAAGTTGTTACGAACTTTGACTTAAACATGAATCCCATTGAAGTCAATGAAGTCACAGATGTGTCTGAGATCTGCTGTCCAGACACATGGCCTGAAGTGGCCTGCAGCAACTCCGCGCCAAACCAGAGCCTGCCTTTGAGCACTGTTCATAGTGGCTTCTCCAGTCTGAAGCTACTTAAAGGGCACCTACCACCACAAATCTACCTATAAAGGTAGATTGGCTGTAGGTGGATCAATGGGACGTGAGGATAGCCCTTTTAAGGGCTAATCCTCACATCCCCACACTTTTTTTAGAACTCTTTATTACACATATATTCAAATTACTTATGCGGCTACTGGGGCGTGGAGTAGCCGCATCTGAGGTTACACGAGGCGGCTACTCCACGCCCCGGTAGCCACTTTACCCTCCTACTCACCCATCTTGCGCGCAGCTCCGCGTAGCTGCGCGCCCTCGTCGGCGATCCTGCCATCTGCGCATGCGCAGAAGAGCAGGCCCGCGCTGTTTCGAGCCAGTGAACCGCGCAGGCGCGGGCCTGCTCTCTGCGCATGCGCAGACGCAGGATCGCCGGACGAGGGCGCGCAGCTACGGGAGCTGCGCGCGAAGATGGGTGAGTAGGAGGGGTAAAGTGGCTACCGGGGCGTGGAGTAGCCGCCTCGTGTAACTCAGATGCGGCTACTCCACGCCCCAGTAGCCGCATAAGTAAATTTGAATATATGTGTAATAAAAGTTACAAAAAAGTGTGGGGACTTTATAGGTAGATTTGTGGTGGTAGGTTTCCTTTAAACCAGGCTGTGATTGCTTTTTGCTGAACAGTCGAGCACAAGGCTGCGCTAAAGTCACTAGTCCACTAGGGGAATCCAGATGCCCCCAAGCCAATAAAGGTCAGGCCATGGTGGGGGATGTTGCACATGGATGATAAAAAACTAGGGGAAACATACAATACATACTTATGACTTGTAAGATAAAAAAAATATGTTGAAAGGGATTTTCTCCATTAAAGGGGTATTCTCATCTGGCCATTCACTTTCATTAATCTGACAAATATAAACATTTCTTCAATTGGATGTTATTAAAAAAATGTTCCTGTGTGAAGATATTTTCTCATAAATGTAGTGATATGGTCCCTTAGAAACGAGATAGCTTCCTCGGTTACGACCACCCCGCACTCTGGCAGCAACGGCCAGACATGCGCTATTGAGTCCTGCCCGACCACCTGGCTTCAGAGTTCATTTCTACAGGACGGCTGTAGGATATGCAGTATCTCCCGGGCATTTCATATACAAAAACTTTTTGTTTCTTTGTGCAATTCCTCCAGCAGAGGTGGCCATATCCAGGGACACAGTCTTGTTTCTAAGGGACCATATGACTACTTTTATGAGAAATTACCTTCGCACAGGAACATTTTTTTTAAATGACATCTAATTGAAGAAATGTTTTTATATGGCAGAATAATGAAACTGAATGTGAATGACCAGACGAGAATACCCCTTTAAGTAATATTACATCAGAAATCTTTAGATATTGTAGATCCAAGGAATCTGTTAATGCTTTTATATTTAAGTAACAAAATCATACTACATATGGAAGAAATATTTCTTATCTGCAGTCTTGTCCTCTTTTTAAAAATACAGGATGGCAGAATAACAGTTAAAACTTTTACTGAGCTATTAGCCAGGTTCCAGATCAAGCAAGGAGGGAACTGAACATTATATAATTTGAGCAAGAGAAGATCGCATAAAATAAAAGATATTGCATAAAATTACAGGCTTTCTTCGGAAATGCATTAATTAACTATACGAGAAAGGTTTTTCAAATATCACAATTTCAACTATATGACATGGTAATATAAAGGAATATAAAAATAGGTTAAGCAGAGAAAGTTGTTTTATAGAATGTTAAACCCATTAGAGGAACGATATAGTTATCTATGCATATAGATGTTGTTACCGATTAATTTGCAGGAGGACTCTGTTTGTCACTTGCCACCACTCTAACATAATTATGCCAATTAATTCTCTCTATGTATGTGACTACTCTATGTGGCCACTATGTGGCTAGAAGCCAGCATATTTTTATATTTCTTTCATTATCCCCCAAGCCCTTCTGCAGACTAAGTCTGACGGGGCACAGATTTTAGCCATGGTTGCCGCCAATTTTCTGGCAAAGACTCAGTCAGCACAATGGTTTCAGAACACTCTTCCATTGCTCCAAATCCGATAACAGTCAAGTAATATAAATGCATATTGTACAGGCCTCATACTAGTAACTGGTCATAAGTATTCAGGCCCTTTGCTGTGACACTCATATTTAACTCACTTGCTGTCCATTTCCTTCTGAAATGGTTCTTCTCCTTCATTTAAGTCATTTCTGTTCCTGTATTTAATTAAACTGATTGGACTTGATTTACAAAGGCCCACATGTCTCTATATAAGACCTCACAATGCATGTCAAAGCACATGATCTTCCAAGTTTACAAAAGAATGTTTTCAGCACTCAAGGTTCCTAATAACACAGTGGTCTCCATCATCCTTAAATTGAAAAAGTTTGGGGCGACCACAACTCTTCCCTGACCTGGCAGTCCAGCCAAACTAAAAAATCATGGAAAAAGAGCCTCGGTGTGAGATAGGTAAAGAAGAACCCCAGGATCACTGTGGCTGAGTTCCAGAGATACAGTAGGGAGATAAGAGAAAGTTCCACAAAGTCAAAGCTCACTGCAGCCCTCCACCATTCGGGGCTTTATGGCAGAGTGTATGAATGTGGTCAATTACAGAGATATCCGAGATGAAAACCACTTTCAGAATGCTCTTGACCGCAGACTGGACCAAGGATCACGATTCAAAAGCACAAATAACAGCAGCTAAAATAACAAATCAGTGGCTTCAGAACAACTCTCTGACCATTCCTGACTGGCCCCACCAGAGCCCTGACCTAAAGCCAATTGAGCATCTCTGGAGAGACTTGGAAATGGCCTCCCACCAACATATACCATCTCAATACTGAGCAATGGGTCTGAATTCGAGATGAGCGAACATGCTCGTCGAGCTTGATGCTCGGTCGAGCATTAGGGTACTCGAAAACTGCTCGTTGCTCGGACGAATACTTCGCCGCTCGAGAAAATGGCAGCTCCGCGGTTTTTGCTTTTTGGCGGCCAAACAGTAGCCAATCACAAGCCATGAGACTCTGCACTCCACCCAGCATGACGTGGTTACCCTACACGTGATAGCAGTGGTTGGCTGGCCAGATAGGTGACCCTGGGATAGACTGCCGCTGCCCGCGCTGCTGGATCATTCTGGTTGGATGCCGCTAGGGAGAGAGCTGCTGCCTGGTCAGGGAAAGCGTTAGGGTGTTCTATTAGCTTACTGTTAGCAGGAGTGATTCTCAAAGAACCCAACAGCCCTTCTTAGGGCTACATAACGTTCTACTTTTTTATTTTAATTGCATCTAGTACCATTTGTGGGAATTAAGGGGGACTTGCTACGTTTGTTTAGCTCTTAGGGGCACACAAATCACATGCAAAGACCGAGTGGGAAAATTTGTAGGGGTTGGATTTCATTAGGCACAATCAGTGTCATCTATCTGGCATAGTAGTGCTTTGATACTTGGCTAGAAATAGCCATAGGAGAATACAAAGAGCTTACTTACGCCTACAGTAGCGTCTATATATTTGATTTCTGGTTGATCTGCTGGTGGATGTACTTTCTGCAGTGCATGTACTAGCCAATTGAGCAATTTGTAGTGAGACTTGCGACCGCTGTGTTTCTTCGCTTAGTGCGCACATATCCATAGCAAAGACGAAGTGGGAAAATTTAGTAGGGGTGGATTTCAATTAGGCACTAACTCAGTGTCATCTCATCTGGCATAGTAGTGTGCTTGATACTTGGCTAGAAAATAGCCATAGAGATACAAAGAGCTTACTTACGCCTAAGTAGCGTTCTATATATTTGATTCTGGTTGATCTGCTGGTGGTGTACTTTTCTGAAGTGCATGTACTAGCCAATTCTGAGCAATTTGGTGTGAGACTTGCGACGGGTGTTCTGCGCTTAGTGACCACATATCCATAGCAAAGACCGAAGTGGGAAAATTTAGTAGGGGTTGGATTTCAATTAGGCACTAACTCAGTGTCATCTCATCTGGCATAGTAGTGTGCTTTGATACGTGGCTAGAAAATAGCCATAGCAATAGGATAGCATTGTTTGGTTTAAAAACTCAAAAAAAAACAAAAAAACACAAAAAAAAACAAAAACACAAAAAAAAAAAAAAAAGTTAAAAAAAAAATAAAGTTATAACTCTCATTTAAAAATGTTTAACCCGAGGGCTAGGGGTAGAGGACGAGGGCGGGGACGTGGGCGTCCAACTACTGCAGGGGTCAGAGGCCGTGGTCCTGGGGGGTGAGACACCACCTGCTGATGAGGGAGCGGGGAACGCCGCAGAGCTACACTCCCTAGGTTCATGTCTGAAGTTACTGGGACTCGTGGTAGAGCACTGTTGAGGCCAGAACAGTGCGAACAGGTGATGTCGTGGATTGCTTCGAGCAATTCGTACCACCAGTCAGTCTTCCACGCATCCACCCCATGTCACCGAAATCGCCACTCCTCCAGCTCCTGCACCTCAGCCTCCTCCCCCCCAGTCTGCCCCTCCCAGGAAAATTGGCATGAACCGCCTAACTCTGAGGAACTGTTTCGGACCCTTCCCACAGTCACAAACCACTTGTCCGGTCTGCTGAGCAATTTCCGATTGCCCAGGTTTCCACCAGTCACAGTCTGTGGGGTGATGATGACTTTCTTGAGTGGTGGAAGTGTGTAAAGAGGTGTCCGACGATGAGGAGACACGGTTGTCAACAGTGGGGAAGTTGTTGTCAGGGCAGGAAGTCCGATGGGGGGAGCAGATGAGGGATCGAGGATGATGAGGTGACAGACCAAGCTGGGTTGAGAGGTGGGTGAACACAGTGCTTCTGAGACGGAGGAGAGTCCTCGACCAGACAGGTTGGAAGAGGCCAGTGGTGGGGCCAGACGGAGAGGCAGGGCCAGAGCTGGTGCATAGCGCCAATGTGTCAACTAGTGAAGCTCCTGTGGCGAGGGCTCTTGCGGCGAGGGCTAGATCTCAGAAGTCGGAGGTTCTTTAGGAAACACCGATGACCGACGGACTGTGGTGTGCAACATTGCCAAACCAGGCTCAGCAGGGGTTCCACCACTACTAGTTAACTACCACCAGTATGCGCAGGCAATTGATGCTAAAACACCCCACTCAGTGAACAAGCCGTTACCTCGGCCGTGCACACCACTGCTCTTCTCCCTGTGTCAGCTGTAGTCAGCCCCTGCCAGGACCTGCCACAAAAAACCCATCGTGCCTACCGATCCTCCACAGCATCCACCAGCGTTCAGCTCTCCCTACCCCCAGACGCTGGAGCGGAAACGCACTATAGTGCAACCCACCCGCACGCCCAAGCCCTTAGATGTGCACATCTCCAGATTGCTTAGTGGGAGATGCTGGCCTATAGGCTAGTAGAGGACCGAGGCCTTTCGCAACCTCATGGCGGTGGCCGCCTGGTATTCGGTCCCCAGCCGCCAACTTGTCCCGAGTGCCGTCCAGCTGCAACAGCACGTGTCAGAACATCATCCGTGCCCTGCACCAACGCCGTTTTGACAAGGTCCACCTGACACGAACGTGAGAGTGCTGCCGGGCAGGGCCACTATATATCGCTGACGGCACATTGGGTTAACTTGGTGGAGGCTGGGACCGAGTCTGACCCTGTGGCTGCTCATATAACTGCGACGCCAGGATTGCGGGGCCTACACTCGGTCCAGGTGTTTAGGCCTACTATGCCTCCCCTCCTCCCAACCCTCCTCCACCTCCTCCTCCGAACTCCCATCCGTGGGCACGGCGCCATCAGTCGGTAGCTCTAGGCACAGCAGCGAGCCGTCGCTAAGCGACAGCAGCGGTGCTCAACTGCTGAGCTAGGCGACAAAAGGCACACCGCCCAAGAGCTATTCACAGGCATCACGGCGCAGACTGATCTGTGGCTGGCACCGCTGAACGAAAGCCGGGAATGGTGTGTGTGACAACGGTGTAACCTGGTGGCGGCTCTGCAACTCGGAGACTGACACATGTGCCATGCCTGGCCCATGTGTATAATCTGATAGTTCAGCGTTTCCTCAAGACATACCCCAATCTGCTGATTGCTCACGAAGGTGCGGCCGCATCTGTGCGCATTTCAGGAAGTCCAGCCCAGATGCTGCCACTCTAGGACAGCGCAGCGCCGCATCAACTGCCCGCTCACGCGACTCGCGTGGATTGCGACGTGCCCCGAGGTGAATTCAACATGACCATGTTATCCCGAGTTTACCCGCAGCGCAGAGCGATTGTAGACTGCCAGAGTCAACTTCCACCAGAACTGGTAGTCAGGTCAGTCAGCTTCCTCAAGTCTACAAATGAGGAGTGGACGTGGATGTCTTGATATCTGTCAGGTGCTGAGTACCTTTGAGGAGTCAACACAGATGTCAGTGGCGATGCGCCATCATCAGCCTCACCATATCCCGCTGCTTGGCCTGTGAAAAAACTCTGGTCAGCATGAAGTCGAAGCTTTGCGCTCGTCACAGAGACAGGGGAAGAATATTCCTTGTTGATAGCCCAAGCACCCTCAGGTCTGTTTTCAGCGCATATCGGAGGAGGTGGGGTGGAAGAGGATAGGAGGAAGAGGAGGAGAAGTTGGCGAGACACAAGAGGGACCAGTGTTGAGCCTTTATGTTCAGCGTGTAAGGGCAGAAGAAGAGGAGGTTGGAGGAGTTGGAGGAGGAGGGAAAATGGACAGTAGGCCGTGAGGGGAGTGAATTCCTTACGCGTTGGTACTCTGGCGCATATGCAGATTCATGGCTAGTGCCTCTCCCGTGACCCTCGCGTTCAAAGAATTTATTCCAGCAACGATTACTGGGTGTTCACTCTCCTGGAACCACGGTACAAGCAAAATCTTTCCATTCATCCCTTGCAGAGGAAAAGGGTTGAGAAGCATGAATACCAGCAGGCCCGGTGCACAAGCGACAGTATTTCCCTTTTGACAGCGCTAGCGGCAGGTGCGTAGTTCTGCGGGACAAGTAGGAGGGAGAGTAGGCGAGCAGGCGATTGTCCGCAATGGCAAGGGTACGCTTTACAAGGCTTTTGCCAGCTTTATGTCACCCCCAGCAAGGACATGTCAACCGTCCACAGTTGGGCAGAGAGGCTGATCTTTACAGAGGATGGTGAGGGAGTAGCGTAGACGCCATACCATCGTCCTAAATGATAACACCGTCCTACAACTACTGGGTTCAAAGCTGGAATGTGGCACGAAACTGGCGCTGTACGCCTTGGAGGTATGCCTGCCCTGCCGCTAGCGTCTTGTCCGAGCGGGTTTTCAGTTCAGCTGGTCAGGCCATCACGATAAGCGTAAACGCTGTCGACTGACAGCGATGACAGGATGACGCTTTTAAATGAATAAAGGAGGGATCTCAGAATTTCCAATTCCACCAGGTGAAGGAAGCCAACGTGAATAATTGAGTCACTCCTCCTCCTCTCATTTTCCTCTTCTCCTCCTCTGGACAGTAAAGCAGGGAAAATGGCTATTTTTTGAACGGGCCCACTGGCTCTTGCTATTCGAATTCATGCATTAATTTTCTGGAGGGCCACCTACCCGAGCCTCTGTTTGAACCAATTTTGTGGATGCCACATACAGGCACTCAATCATTTCCATTTTAAGGAGGGCCACACACCTGCTCCTCTGTTTGAAAAATGTTTGGACTGCCACATCCCAGGCATATCCAAATGTAAATTGTCTCAATAGCACTCCACAGTTGTCTCCAGTGCTACCTCCAAAAGTACGGTCCATATAGTGCCTCCATACATCGTCCCTTATCAAACGAGGTGTGTCAGGCAGAAATTTGGGTTTTTTCAGGATTCCACATCAAGTTGTTAACTTTGTCGCCACCTGCCTGTGTTATACCCAAAATATATGGCAAACTTTACCATTTAGGGATATTATTCAGCGCTGTCTGCCGCATCTGCATTTACATTCCTCACCCGCATATCCTAAACTTATAGAACGCTACTACACTTGTATCTTATACCAAAGGTTCTAGAGTGCTGTTGGGGATAGCCTAGAGACAGGGGCTGGATGGCGGAAAGTCTGCCTGGCAGCGGAGCGCAGCTCACCTGGCACTCATGCGCTTCTTGCGAACATCTGTTTACATACCCCTCACCGCCATATCCCAAAACTTATAAGACGGCTACTACACTTAACTTGGTGCGCGGCGACCGAGGTCTGACCCTGGGACTGGTCATAACTGGGCGCGAAGCGGCCAGACGCTGCGGGCCACACCCGTCCTGTCTCAAAAGCCTATAACTCCCTCCCACCCCTCCCCACTCCTCCTCATCCGAATTACATCCCTGGGCATGGCGCAGTCAGTCGGTCGCTCTAGGCACAGCAGCAAGTGCGTCGCTAAAGCGACAGCGAGGTGCTGAACTGCCTGAGCCAGGCGATAAAAGGACACACGCCCAAGAGATTACAGGGCATTCCACACAAGTTGTTAACTGTTGTCGCACCTCTTCTGTGTAATCCCAAATATATTGCAACTTTACACATTTAGGGAATTATTTCAAGCGCTTTTGCGATATTGTTTACCATTCCCTCCCCGCCATATCCTAACTTATAAGAAACGCTACTACACTTGGATCTTATACAAAAGGTTCTTAGAAGTGCTGTTTGGGAGTAGCCTAGGACAGGGGTGATTGGCGAAAGCTCGCCTGGCTGCAGAGCGCAGCTCCATCCCAAGATCCAACTAACATAGTTGCAGCACCTTTATATACTATGTTCTGCCTCCATAATAATAAAATAATCTTTATTTAGATAGGCGTCATCATATCTGTAGCGCTTTACAAACTAGGAAACAAATACAAATGTCAGCTAAAGAGACAAATTTGTACTGAACAACCGGAGTGAGGTCCATGCTCGCCAGAGCTTACGGTTTATGAAGATGATGGGGACTACACGAGGTTAAAAGATAGTTAAGGTCAAGCCATTCTTTAGGGAATAGAAAAAAATATAATAAATGGATCTGCGCCGTCTGAACCACTCAGCCGTCATCTTATATACCAGGTCCAGGGGGTGAATGAGGACTGGCAGAGAAGATCTGGTGCCTGTTGGTTGCTGGGATAACAGAGGGAGGACGAGACACAGGAGTACGGTTAGTAAGAGTTTAAAACTTCATGAGTTAATGAGTGTTATCAGGTCTTGCCCTAAAGAATGGGTTTTAAGCGACGTTGAAACCTTTGCGAGGATGGGTATTTAGTCTGATAGTCGCGGAGCAGAGCATCATCAATTGGTGGCTCTAGGAGAAGTCTTGAGAAGCGAGTGGGCGTCCGCACTAGGGTGAGGTTATTAAGATCACTGGCGGATAAAGAGCACGGGTGGGCGATAGACTGAGATAAGAGAGGAGAGGAGGGGGGCTGCAGCATTATACAGAGCTTTATGGATGAGGGTTATTTTATTTAAACTGTATTCGAAAGGAGCTGGCAGCCAGTGCAGCGACTGGCCATGAACTGTAAGCATACATGGTCCCCTTATCAAACTGAGCTGTGTCAGGCCAGAATCTTGGGTCTGTTTAATGGCTTCCATGTTAACTTTGTCGCCCACCTGCTGTTGTAATCCACAAAATATATTATGGCAACTTTTTACATGTACGAGAATTATTTGAGCGCTTCTTGTACCACCTCCTTTCGGTTACCTCCGACACCCATTGCGTTGAAGCCTGAGGTCAATTAAGGAGTATGTCGCCATGCCATCTCTAGCCGCTGCCTCCCGTCGCGCCGCTCTGCATGCCGTCCCTATAGTGTCAGGTCAATTATTGGATGATTAGATGCTATCTAGCTTCATTCTGTTCACTTGTCATGGCACATGCTGTTGCCCATAATTTTTGGCACTAATGGTGCATTAGGACCAAGCTCAGAGGCATCCATGCATGCTGCCCCTGCCTGTTTACTGCTCCATTTCCATGGTGGTTTCATCCTTTCTGAGGTATTCCCAGGGATTGGCCAAGTTACCTGTGCAGAAGCCATTGGTCCATTGAAAAATGTCGAGCTTACCCTTACTTCAATGGGGTTCGTTATTCGAGACGAGACTCGAAGCATCGTGGAAAGTTCGTCTCGAATAACGCGTACCCAGAGCATTTTAGGTCGATCCTCTCCTAGTTGAATACTTACAACCATGTAATATTTCAGAACTTTGAATACTTACTGTACCCATTGTGTCACATCCAACCTTTTTCCTTAACACAAATTTTGTCACTGAAATGTGCTTTCCGGTGCACAATTGGACCTTCCACCACATTTATCATTCGAAGTCAGACAGAAGTGTGTCACATGCCCCCTGCTGAAGGTGCACCAAAAAAGGTTGGTGCACTCTGTCTGAGCAGTGCAGGGATTGCC
The DNA here is from genome assembly GCA_019512145.1 of Engystomops pustulosus. Taxonomy (NCBI): domain Eukaryota; kingdom Metazoa; phylum Chordata; class Amphibia; order Anura; family Leptodactylidae; genus Engystomops; species Engystomops pustulosus. The sequence continues at coordinate 83,552,713 of CM033646.1, read as the reverse complement.
AGATTCCCTTCACAGGAAAACTGCACAAGCAGTTTGCACTGTTTTTAGTTAATGTGCCCCACATTGTGTATGCTAACTTAATTGGAGAAGGACATTATCCTATAATGCCTTGTCCCAGGGTCTCTCTCACCAAAAGTGGAGAGCTAAGGGGGAGGATGTGAACCTTTTGGAGTGCTCACAGTAAGGCAGTGCTAGGGCACAGCAAGCCAGTCTGCAGATGGACGGACATTGGACCAGTGGAGACAGACATGTGATCTGTCCCTAGTGAAATGGAATCCAGAAAGGACTGATTGAGCTCATTGAGAGCCAGAGTGCTGATGAGTTACCTCAGTAGAGTTTCTTGCACGCAGACGGTAGCTACCAAGAAGTGAGGTAGTGCCCTATGTGGAGGTAATCGGGTTGTTATTTTTGTTCCTTTAGTTGTTTTAAAGCTTAATAAAGCTGTTTATTTAGGATTGTTACAAGCTCCTACATTGTTGCTTTAGTACTAAGCAACACAAAAAATGTCTGTGAGGCCCCAGAAGCTTCTACTATTGTACCCCAAATGTCACAGTGATACATTCACTGTTAATCCTCATAGTTTGTAAGTTAGGTATATTTTTTGCAAACAGTATAGCAAACCTTTTTTGTGATATTGAATTAATAATTTTTTTATTAGATGTTTAGGACTTATTGGGTTCTACTTCATATACAATAAGTGTCAGATGTGGTGGACCCACTGACCTAACGCGAGTGATGACGTAAGCCGACACCTGGGAGTGGAGTCTAAGTGTCACCCTAACACTTACATATTTGTCTTATCCAGTTCAGTGCTGCAGTGTGAATTAATGAAGGCTAACCATTTGAATAGTGTGCTCTCTTCCCATTACAGAATGGGCTAAATTCAATAATAGGGTAAATATCCAGGTAATGAACATAGCCCATGGGTTTATACAATATCAGCACTTTTCTTGAAAAACATGGTCAATGAGTTGTCATACAGATACACACAGGTTTCCATACACATCTATGTGTATACATAGTTACAGATAGCAAATGCTGTATATTCTCAAACTTACTATTATTTTCCTTCTATATTTTATAACAAAAATTTGGTAAAGTAAGGGACTAATGAAACGAGGCCTGACTACAGGTTCAGACTACACAGTCTGTTATCATAGCAACTCAAAGGTGTGAATAGGAGCTGTGGGCAAAAAGTGAAAATACAAAATCAAAATTATTTGCAAAAAACCATAGAGAATGTCATAATTATAAAATTATAAAATTTCTGCTATATTTCAGGTTATGCTGGCTGAGAGGCGTGGATCTGATGAATTGTATGCCATTAAAATTCTCAAAAAGGATGTAATAATTCAAGATGATGATGTTGAGTGTACTATGGTTGAGAAACGCGTTTTAGCATTGCCTGACCGACCTCACTTTCTTACCCAGCTGCATTCAACATTCCAGACTGTGGTATGATTTAGCATTTTTTTCCTTATATATTTCTTACACAAGAGTATCAAGAATACTATAGAACATACTCTTAGATGGAGTCCAAGAAATGAAAATAACTTGTTGACATGTATTTGAGTACAGTCAGTCCCCAGGTTACATACAAGATAGGGTCTGTAGGTTTGTTCTTAAGTTGAATTTGTATGTAAGTCGGAACTGTATACTTTATCATTGTAACCCCCAACCACATTTTTTTTGGTCTCTGTGACAATTGGATTTTAAAAATGTTGGATTGTCATTAGAACCAGGATTAACAATAAAGCTTAATTGTAGACACCAGTGATAACTGTTACAGCTGTTTATTGTAGCCTAAAGATAAAGTACAGTAAATTGCCAACATCCAGAGGTCCATTTGTAACTATGGGTCGTATGTAAGTCAGGTGTTCTTAAGTAGGGGAGCGCCTGTACAAGGTTTACTAACATACAGCATGAATTAGGTGGGCCAGCAAACTTCTGGATTGGTTACCAGCTTTAAATTAGTGTTGCTTGCTAACTCTTTACTCCTGTAAAGAAGGATACCATATTCTCCAGAGATCATGCCACCAAAATTTATCTAGTAGAAGAGCCATAGCAGAGTGGTCAGAAGTGGATGGGGAAGTAGGGCCAGTCCCGAATTTGTCTATACCAGGGTTTTTGAGTATGTTGAAGTCACCCATGCATAAAACGGTGGTGTGTGGAAATTGAGAAGCTGACAGCTTTGTGTAGACTAGCTGGGAAGTGTATGGGTGGAATGTAAATACCTAGGACTGCCATACCTAAGGGTGGCAGTCAATACGGGAATAGATAAAAAAGAATCTACCGTCAGGGCCTCTTTTAGTCTGAATCATCTTCAATTGCACAGAGCAGACAATAAGACTACATTAGATTTGTAAATCTTTCCTATCCCTCTCAGATTTTAGGAGATGATACTTAAAGGAAACCTACCATTCAATTTGATGCATTATGAACCTAACAAACCTTGAACTAGCTACACTGATGCAGGATAATATCTTGGTTAATCCCTGAGTTGAGTGGTTTTGCAGAAAAAACTATTATAACATTCAGGACCTTGGGAAAGCTGGGTGAGGCTGGCTGCCTACATAAACACAGAGCCAGAGAGGTGATACTGATAAAGGGTACAAGAATTGCGGGAGAAGAATCATTTTTACTATTCCCACCCTATCAGCCCTAGAAAAAAGGCATTTTTATCCATCTGGAAATGCTTCTTCTTATGCTATTAATGAGTGGGATGATATTCAATTCCACGTATCTTCTAAGAACCCCAGAGATCCAAATCCCAAAATATTTAAAAGAATCATCCTTTCCAAGAACAGAAACCGATAAACCCTCCTTCATCACCATCAATGGGGAGGAGAACTGTCTTTCCCCAATTGATCTTTAATCCTGAAAACATTCCGAAACCGTTAACCAACTTGATAACTTCCTGAATGGAATTGTGTTAGGCCTGGACAATCAGCAAGATATCATCAACGTGCAGGGAAATCTTATCCCCCTTTCCCCCACAACCCCAACCCCTAATCTGATCGGTTTCACATTTTATCATTTATCATAATTATATAATTGTTTTATAAGAAAAACCACTCAGCACAGGGATTAACCAAGATATGATTAAATTTTAAGGTATGTTTGCTTCATAATGCATCAAATCAAATGGTAGGTTTCCTTTAAGGACATATATCTGACAAGCACAGTACAAACATTTCCTTGGATAGTTAACAGTATAAAACAGAGACCACATTGAATATTCCATGCCATGTACTGGGAAGTGGGAAAAAAATTCCAAATGCAGTGAAAATGGTGTGAAAGAAAAAAGACATTTAGCGTCGTATTCTTGTGGGCCTGTATATTACGGCTTTCATTCACGCCACAATGACGCATCTAATTTACTCTTTGGGTCAGTACAATTACAGGGATACAAATTTGTATAGGTTTTATAATGTTTCATACATTACAAAAATTAAACCTCATGAACAAAAATTTATTTTTTATTTTGCCGTCTTCTTGTGCTTATAACTTTTCCATACTTCATATGTATGGAGTTGTGGGTGGTTGTCATCTTTTGCGTCTTTGATGATGTTTTCAATTATATTATTTTTGGACGGTACGACTTTTGATCACTTTTATAGAATTTTTAATTTTTTTTAAATGGCAAAAAAGTGTCAGTTTTGACTTTGGACGCGATTTTCGTTAGGGTTTAAACGCAGTGAAAAACCGTTATTATATTTTGATAGATCGGGCATTTCGGACGCGGCGATACCTAATGTGTTTATGATTTTTAGTCTGTTTATTATATATACAGTTCTAGGAAAGGGGGGTGATTTGAATTTTTAGTTTTTTTTTATTTTTTTTTTTAACTTTTTTTTTAATTATTTTTACTATTTTTCAGACTCCTAGGGTACTTTAACCCTAGGTTTGTCTGATCGATCCTACCATAATACTGCCATACTACAGTATGGCAGTATATGTGGATTTTACTCCTCATACATTACAATGTGCTGATAGCATTGTAATGAATGGTTAACCCGAAGTAGCTTCGGGTCTTCGTGAGACCGAACACCATGGCGACGGAAGCGCGGCGCGCTCCCTGCGCCGCCATTGTTTAAAGCCCCGGCAGCGGAGCCGCCGGCTAGCAGAGACTTACCGGCTATGGAGAGGGCTCGGCCCGCGAGCCCTCTCCATGCATCGGAATGCGACCGCCGCCGTGAATACACGGCGGGCGGTCGCGAACCGGTTAATAGCAAGGCCTAGGAGGAACAAAGAGGCAGCTAAGATGAGGAGGTGCATCACGGTTGCTAACAGAAAGTAAGACCCTGGCTCCAGCAGGATGGTAGGCCCCAAAGTTTCAGGAGCTGCCCAGGGATCCCTTATCTTGTTGAGATTGGCTGGGAAGGGGGGTTTGAAGTTTTCATGAGATGACCCCAGTACAGGGATGTCCAGTTGGAAGAATCCACACTGACACCCAGAGGTAGTTCCGCCATCTGTTATGGCTGCAAATCAAGGACCTGGTTTTGACCGGTAGTAGACCTCAGCCTGGTCCCAGCTCTAATTGGCCCCAGATGAGATCGAGATCCATGGTGCAGCGATTGGAGAGCAACAGAATTTGCCAGGACACAGGCCTCATGGATCAGTCTAGGGGATGGAATCTGGATGAAGAGGCTTTTGGTGGGAGGATGGCCTTGGATTAACATAAAAAAGGTTATTCTCATCATAAAGGCTTTAAAGGTAACAGCATCTGTAACTTATTACTGAGACAACAACAGGAGGAAAACACAAGACCAACACCTTGTGGCTAATAAATGGAGGGCAACACTTGGCCTGTATACCTGAGAGTAGTCATCCCACCCAGCTCTCAGACTACTCTAGTAAAAGATAACCCACATAAACTACATGCAAGCAGCTCTTCCACCATTAAATTAGGATCAGCAACCTAAGATTACCGGCAAAGATTAGCAGCTTACTTCACTCCATATCCATATTATATTTTATGTCTAAAATTATAATTTATTTTATTTAATTATTGACCATTATATTTGCCCCCCTTAAACTTTTCTACCTTTTGCCACATTTCAAGATTCATACATAAAGACATAAAATTATTACTGTTTGGTTAAGAATCAACAAGTGGAACTAAATTTATTGGAAATTTTAAACTTTTGCAAATAATAATACACTGAAAGGTAGGTGTGCAGTATTATTTAGCCCCCTTAAAGGACATCTACCACCAGGATGAAAGACTGTATGCAAATGATACCATTAATACCTACATCCTGGTGGTAGATGCCCTTTAAGTTAATACTTTCTAGTGCCACCTTTTCCTGCGATTACAGCTGCAAATCGCTTTTAGTATATCTCTATCAGTTTTGTACACCGGGAGACTAAAGTTCTTGCCCATTCTTCCTTGGAAAGTAGCTTGAGCTCAGTGAGGATGGATGTAGAGTGTTTTCAGCTCTTTCAACAAATTCTCTATTGGATTTAGGTCTGGACTTTGACTTGGCCATTCTAACACCTGGATATGTTTATGATCAATCAGTTATATTAAAATTGTAGATGTAGACTAAACAGCAAAAAAGAAGGAAACAATGTAATGAAAAATAGACAAATAGTATACAAAGAATTAGGAATATATAAGGAATTACACTCTTGGACATACTTTTAGTGTATACTGGATAAAATGATGCTTTTTAAAGGAAACCTACCACTTGAAGTGGTAGGTGTAAGATGCATATACCAAGCACCAGCTCAGGGTGATAAGGGTAAGCCAATGCTTACTTTCATTAGTGTCCTTAGCCGCTGTATCGCGGTTTAAACACTTTTTATTCTTTACAGCCACCAAACGCGCGCCGAAGCTCCTTTGGCTGTAAAGAATAAAAAGTGTTTAAACCGTGATACAGCGGTTTAGGACAGTAATGAAAGTAAGCACCGGCAGCAGCTCACCCTGAGCTGGTGCTCGGTATATGCATCTTACACCTACCACTTCAAGTAGTAGGTTTCCTTTAAGTAAAAATCCAGGAGAACAAATCATATGAAGACTAATGCTTTAGTACTGATGGATACATAAGACCCTTAGGCCACAAGGGGTTCTAAGTATGGTGAACGCTTTCGATTCGATGAATGCTGGGGTCTCAGCATGGTGCACCCTGTGTCAACATGTCAAATTGAAAGCAGTATAAGTGAACTTCCAGCTGTGGAGGTGTCATCAGAGATTCTAATCCTGGGGGGGTGCGATATGAATTATAGAGCATATCTTGTGCGATATACCACATTAAGATCCTTACTTGGTGACCGCAATAGACAATGGGGCACATTTACTAAGGGTCTGTGCGCCGACTATTTCTGTTTTGCACCGGATTTAACACAGGCACGCAATTGGATTTAGGGCAATCATGTGACACAAATCAGGGGGGGGCGTGGCCAGCAGACAACCTGACTGATTTGGACTAAGCGCAGGATTTAAAATTAAAATTGTGTCACAAGACATGCACTCACATACACCGGGAACCTGCCGCAAAGTGGGATGGTCTTGCTGTGGTGGGGTGCCACCAGGTCGTTCCATGGGTGCGACTAGGCCAGCGGTGGCAAACAAGGTAGGGAGGCAGGAAACAGGAACCACAGGATGGCACAGTAATCACAGGGACGGATCACCGGAGTAGGGGTCGCTGGAAGGATCACAGGAGCCGGACACAGGAACGGACCTTGGCAGGGCAGGACTTCCGCTGGATAGCAAGACCTCAGGACCGCCACAGGAGTACGGGACCGCCACAGGAGTAGGGGAACGCCACAGGAACACGGGAACTCGAAGGAACACTGGAGTACAGACACATGGAGGAAACCTGGGAGCGCTGGAACACTAGGAAACACAGGAGTTTTTTCACTTCAGGGAAATGACTTGAAGATCGCCAGAGAGTGAAGGGAGGTGACGAATTATAAAGGCAAGCCAGATTAGCCAGCACCAATTAGGAGGACGCTGGCCCTTTAAATCATGACTAGTCAGCGTGCGCGCCCTAGCAGCGGGAGCGCGTGGCCTGGATGGAGATCGAGTCGCATCAGGAGCCACAAGAGGTGAGTACACACCGGGGGAACAGGGGCACTCTGCGAAGGCCGGAGACCCTGGAGAGGCCTCTGGGAAGGCCCGAGACTCTGGAGTCGCTTCTGGGAAGGCTGGAGACTCCGGAGCGGCCTCTGGGAAGGCCCGAGACTCCAGAGCGGCCTCTGGGAAGGCCCAAGACTCTGAAGCGGCCTCTGGGAAGGCCAGAAACTCTGGAGCGGCCTCTGGGAAGGCCTGAAACTCTGAGGGCAGGCGTGGGAACCGGACTTGAGGTTGCTCGAACTTGGACCAGATTTTTGCCAGGAGCGTGGTATAGGTAGCCATGTCCGGATCACCACTATTTCATAGAGGACTAGCCCAGGCCAGGGCCTCTCCAGACAGCAAACAAAAGACAAACACCACCTTAGTGCATTTGGTGGTGAACTGGGAGGACATCAGTTCAATGTGCACCGAGCACTGGAAATGTTTCTGCACAATTCGGGGTTGCCTTCTTTTTTGTCGGGCAAATCCACCAGTAGCTGATGTTGATCCTTAGCACAGTCCATGGCTTAAGCAGAATTCATGACCTTGGCGGAGTCCATGGCCGGATCTTACTGGGCGGGCTCTCTGGACCACCACGGGGAATGATGGTACTAGCCGCAACCCGTGACCGGAGTCTAAGTGGCTCCTGGTCTTCTCCAGAGCCCGCCGCAAAGCGGGATGGTCTTGCTGCGTCGAGCTGCCACCAGGTCATTCCACAGGTGCGAATAGGCCAGCGGTGGCAGCCAAAGTAGGGAGGCAGGAAACAGGAATCACAGGGACGGATCACCAGAGTAGGAACCGCTGGAAGGATCACAGGAGCTGGACACAGGAACGGACCTTGGCAGGGCAGGACCTCGCTGGATGGCAGGACCTCGGCTGGATGGCAGGACCTCAGGACGACCACAGAGATACCCGATCACCACAGGAATACAGGACCACCACAGGAGTACAGGACCGCCACAGGAGTACAGGAACGCCGAATTATAAAGGCAAGCCTGAAAAGCCAGCGCCAATTAGGAAGACGCTGGCCCTTTAAATCATGATGCGTCGACGCATGCATGGCCTAGCAACGGGAGCGTGCGGCCTAGTGTGGAAGCCGGCTTGCGGCCTGGATGGGGACCGAGTCGCATCAGGAGCCAGGAGAGGTGAGTACAGGCCAGGTGATCAGGGGCACCGCGCCACACAGCGGGACACGGGTGCACCCACGATCCGTACCGAGGATCGTGTGTGTAACCATGACACAGGGAGGTAAGGAGGAAGCAGAGCACAGGCGGGTGCTGACCCTCCCACCACCACAAATGTTATAATATATCTTTGGAGGTCGACGATTCACAAAACACTTCCCAGGGTTGCCAAAAATTGAAGAACCTTACTGATTTGCCATTTATTTGTCCGCCATTATTTCTTCCATGCGGAGAATCTGGAGCATTCCAATCAAAATAGAGGGAGGAGCGGAGGTACACCATTTTCAGGGGATGACCGAGCGTGCTGCCATTAAAGGGAATGTAAGTGAGCTACACTTTTGTTTCCCGATCTCGCCGGGCAATATGCGTTTAAAGATCTCAAAAACCTGGTTCCAGAAGGGAAGAAGTTTACTGCATGACCACCATATGTGGAGCATGTCTCCCATTTCAATACCGCATCTCCAACAAATGTCCGGCAGTGAAGGATAGATGGAACGCAGTGGGGCCGGAACCCTATATCATTTAGAGAGTATTTTGTAGTTGTGTTCCTGCAAAGCACATGCAATTGAGAGTGTGGGTAAAAAGAAAGGCCTTATTCTTTTGCCGACAGAGCTACACCCAATTCTTTCTCCCAGCTAGCAACATAAGGTAGACTAGAATTATCTGATTCCTTTACTAAGAGGCTGTATGTTTTGCGTTCTGGTGGGGATGTTCGGTGGATGAGGTCCTCATAGGGCATTGGCGGGGCATTCAAAACTGCCTCAGGACCCAGGTGTCCAAGAAAGGAACCAAGAGAGTTCCAGCCATGGTAAATGGGATGTCTCAGGGCTCGAGATTCCTGAATGAAGGCAACGGAGCCGCACCCAATAGGTTGAATATGCAAAGATCCTCGTGTGCCCAATGGCCTGGAAAGATGGATCTAGAGAAAGTGGGCGGGAAGTCTGGGTTTTGGAATAAGCGTGTTACCGGGCTGAGTGGTCTGTACAGAATTTTACACTGAATGAGGGAATCCCATAATTCCAGGGGCAGTCTGCGGCTCAATGTCCACTTGTCGGTAAGGCACCCAGGGAAGTAGGCGTAATGGGATCATGGAGCTATATTGCTCAATCTGGAACCATTGCTTGGAGGACTGGTGGTAATGCCAATCTAATAGCTTCAATAAAGAAGATGCCTGGTGATAAAATCTAAAGTCGGCCAGGCCCACTCCCTCCACCATTTTAGCAGGGACAAGGTACCACCAACCAATTCTTGGGCATGTTGTGCCCCAGATAAAATGCAGCAAGGCTGAAAGGATGGATTTAAAAAAGGATGCAGAAGGCTGGATCTGGACTCCTTGGAAAAGGTAAAGGAATCCATCTTAATGACATTGATGGGACCAAACCAAGACAATTTTTTTTAAACCACTGTATCGCGGTTTAAAACACTTTTTAAACTTTATGGACGAAGCTGCTTCGGCACAGGGTGGTACGGGATCGACCTTCACTTCCTAAGCAGCTTCGGCCATAAAGTTTAAAAAGTGTTTTAAACCGCGATACAGTGGTTTAAAACACTAACAAAAATAAGCTCGGTATTTCCTTCTTATACCTGCCACTTCAAGTGGCAGGTTTCTGATTTGTTATAATTGATTTTGAAGTTACTCAATTGGCCATAGACTCAACTTCTTCATACAGTGTGGGGAACAAAATTCTCAGCTGTGTCACATATATCAGTACATCATATGCGAATAACGCAGCTTTATACTGTCACTAGCTCACCGGGATACCTTGGATGTTTGGGTTGTTCCTAATGGCGCATGCCAGATGCTCCATCACAATGATGTAAAGTTTGGGGGAGAGAGGGCAATCCTGACCTGTGCCATTACGAATTGTGATGGGATCTGAGAAGAACCCATCAACTCGGCCGTAGCTGTTGGGAGAGTGCAAGGATCTTTCCCAAAAACTACTGACCAGGTTCTAACTCTGAGAGTGTGGCCGACATGAAGCCCAAATGGACCCTATTAAAGGATTTCTCCGCTTCGATCAACAGGAGGTAAGAAGGAATTGAGCATTTGCATGTGCCATCAGGAGGTGTGTTTTGTTTAGATTGTCCCTAGCTTCCCTGCCTCTCACAAACCCCACCTGGTCAGTAAAGATTACATTTGGAAGGTGCAAGGCTAAGCGGTCAGCCAGAATCTTAGAAAATAATTTCAAGTCAATGTTCAGGAGTGAGATAGGTCTATAGCTGGCTGTGGATAAAGGATCTTTCCCTGGTTTCATTAGGACGCTAATGTTGACTCCGGAGCTTGCACTTAAGTGCTTCCCATTTCATCGGGAGAATTTCAGGGAATAGATTGTGGGTCTGTAGGAAGGAGGCAACTGTATGCTTGATGTCTTGGATAAAAAGCGCATCTTTGAGCAAGTTATTGTTAAGACGCCATGACCAAGGGCGGGAGAAGACAGATGGCACTGCAAGCGAAAGATAAATCGGGGCATGATCTGATATTACTATGTTGCATATAGAGGCGGTGGGCTCCCAAGTCAGTCCCCTTTGTTGAAGAAGAAAAAAGTCAATGAGACTGTAGGAGTCATGGGCAGGGGGAAAATATGTGTAATCTCTATCACTTGGGTGTAATATCTGCCAAATATCTACCAACTGCAGTTCGTGTAAATCCTTCCTAAGGGGCCCCAGCTGTGCCAAGTGTAAACAAAAAGGACCACCACTCACGCCACAGCCACTGACTGGAAGGGAAAGAAGAAGGAAAACATAAAGAGTGAGAAGACAAACAAGAAGGGAAACGATATGGAATAGGGAAAAAGCAATAAACTAAAAGGAAATATGTGTAGGTGGGTAAATCCTTCCTAAGGGGCCCCAGCTGTTAAAGCGAAATGTGACTCTTCCCTGAAGAAGTATCGGATCTAACGTCAGAAGGGAAATTGAAGTCACCACCTACCACCAACATTTCCTCTGAGAACTCTGACAGGGTTGCTAGAATGCGTCTGCATGCTGCCACTGGGGAACAATTGGGCAGGTATAGTTTAGCAAAAGTGAAAGTTTGACCATAGATCTGAAGTTTAAGGAAGACATATCTACCTGCTTCATCCATCTCCTTGCCCAGGACCACGCGAGGGAGAGAGTGGTGGATTGCAATTGACACACCTTTAGAGCTTGACTCTGGGTTAGTACTGTGGAACCAGGCTTTGAAATAACGGTCCCTGATTACTGAAGAGTGACCAGTTTTAAAATGAGTCTCTTGTAAGAATGAAACCTTTACCCCTTGCTTATGCATTTTATTAAGAACCTGGGAGCGTTTCTGGGGGATATTTAGCCCACTAGCATTCAGGGAACCCAGCTTTACCGCCGCCATAGTGGGGAAACTGCTACAAATCTCCGGAACTGTAGGACCCAGGGAAAGGAGGGGGAGGCACGGCCACCAGAGCACGTTGGAGTCAAAGGGTAAGGTTAATAAGAGAAAACACTGAGGATAAGAGAAGAGTGTGCAAGTGTAAACAAAAAGGACAACCACTCACGCCATAGCCACTGACCAGAAGGGAAAGAAGGAAGACACAGGGATGGAGAAGATGAACAAGAAGTGAAACAATATGGAATAGGGAAAAGCCAATAAACTAAAAGGAAAAAGATGCAGGTGGGTTCAACTATCAAACCCTAACAAATGGGAGGGGAAATATAAACAACGTATACAGGCTGGCTGTATACGAGTCCCATGGTGGAAAGTGGTCCCGCTACTAAGGGAGCCCGTGTCTAGGGTCCCCCTGCCTAAAAAGAAAACAGATGATTACTGAGAAAAAAAACATCACCCAGCACCCAGAAACTAGCCAGCGATGGGCTGGAGAAAGTTTCAATATCATGATAACTTCTTTTAGCTGCTAGCGGTGAACTCGGCATATTATGTCACGCGGCTGATCATCAGGAGAAGGACGGGCTTGCAACACCCGGTGAGCTCTGTCAAATCTTCTGGGACCTCTAAAATTGAGTTGAAGAGGGAGCGGAGCACTGAATGCAGCTGTCCCAAGGGTTGCAGGATGGGTGTCTACTTGGTCCTGTGAGTAGCTTCCACGGCTGTAGCTATGGCCTGTAGTTGCTGGACCTCCCCCCTCAGAACTGTTATCTCAGCACTGTAAAATTGTTCAAGGCAAGGCACAAAACATTCCATGTCCTCTCTAGCCTTCAGATGTGTCATAAGCGTGCTTAGATCACCCAGGTCCTCCAGGGCTTGGGCGAGTAGGAATGACTGTTGTCTATCAGGCGTAGGATATCTGGGTGTGGGGAAGGATCTCGGGCCCTCAGGGCTGAAGGCCAGATGTCTGACTGGCCACAAATACCCATGGGGACAAGGCCAGGGAGTGCAGCATATGATGTTGAGACACAGCATCCCAAAGGTCTGGATGATGAAAATAAGGAAAGAGAGGAGAAGTAACAAGTCTAGAGATGAGCGAGCATTTACTTAACGAAACACAGTATGGAAACATCTGTAATGTGTTCTGAACACATTTTGTTCTTCACATACTATTATGAAGAACACCGTTTGGCACGCATGTCTTCGGATAAGTTAGCAGATCTACGGAACATCTGCAATGTGTTCTTCACTGTGTTCCTTTCAATGTGTTCTTTCAGTGAAAACATCTGCAAACATCTGCAATGTGTTCTTCAGTTTTCTTTCAATGTGTTCTTTCAGTGAAAAGTGCTCGAGTCTCCCATTGACTTCAATGGGGTTCATTATTCGATACGAGCACTCGAGCATTGGGAAAAGTTTGACCCGAGTAATGAGCACTCAAGCATTTTAGTGCTCGCTCATCTCTAAACAAGTCCCATTTGCGAAGCCAGAGGCCGGGACAGTAATTGTGGTTCCGGGACCCCACTAGGCTGTGAATGCATGAGGGGTATGTTGAGATGTAGCTGGAGATATGGTGCTTACATCTTGGGTGAGGGATCCCCCCTGGCCTGTGTTGAATCCAAGTGGAGAAGTCGGTATTGACAGTCGTTCTTGCTGTGGAGTATGTGGCAAAGTCAGGCCTGAAGCCTGCTCCACTAAGTCCAGGGAGTCCCCGGGAGAGAAGGCCTCGTGGATCTCAGCCACCACCTGCAAAGAGCACCAGGGAGTGGCTGTGAGCATGCTGGGAGCTGGATGGGTCAGGACCGGGGTGTCCTGCCAATCCCCTGAGCCGTTAGTAGGCACTGAGCCCAGGTGTCCGGGTAAGGGATTCTGACCAGTCCTGGCTGGCCAACACACTCCTTCTGGAGAGTCTGTTGTGGCTGTGGAGCGAGGTCCCCACCGGTGTCTCCACTCCCGTCCCAGAAGCAGTCAGCCTCCTCTTCTAGTGCTGGCCATGACACGTGTCCGGCGGCCATGACAGGCACTGTGCGCGACACAGGAGGTGCACCATGAGCTGGAATACTGGAGTTGGCCAGTAAGTGGGGTGCTTGAACTTCTGGGTATTCTCCTGGGGAGCCTCCGGTGGTCCTAAAAGACCTGTTGCTGCCCAACCTAGGGGAATTACTGACTTTCGGTGGGCTTCCCGGACGCCTCCATCTTTGGCCTTGTGGGAGCTGACGCTGTGGGAACCGGGGTTGGAAAACGGCCAAATACCCCTGGTGGAGACCCGAAGCTGGGGTGTCACGGGGTTCTGTGGAGTCCCCTTCATCTTAGGACCCATATGTGATGGAGTTCTGGGTGCCGGGTGATGCATAAGGCACTGCAGGGCCTGGAACAGAGCGGGAGCTAGTGTGCAGCACATCTGCTCTCCTCCATAGCTAGGCCACTCCTGACCTGGATATGTTTATTTGTGAACCATTCCATTGTAGATTTTGCTTTATGTTTGGGATCATTGTCTTGTTAGAAGATAAATCACCATCCCAGTCTCAGGTCTTTTGCTGACTAACAGGTTTTCTTCCAGAATGGTCCTGTATTTGGCTCCATCCATCTTCCAATCAATTTCCCTGAAGAAAAAGGGGAACAAGCCATAATGCTGCTACCACCATGTTAGACAGTGTGGATGGTGTTTTCAGGGTGATGAGCTGTGTTGCTTTTACGCCAAACATATTATTTGGCAATGTGGCCAAAATGTTCGATTTTGGTTTCATGTGACAAGAGCAGCTTCTTCCACATGTTTGGTATGTCTCCCAGGTGGCTTGTGGCAAGCTTTAAACAAAACTTTTTATGGATATCTTTGAGAAATGGCTTTCTTCTTGCCAACCTTCATAAAGCCAGATTATTGCATGACAACTTATTGCTGTACACCTCAGCTGTAGATATCTGCAGTTCATCCAGAGTGATCATGGGTCTCTTGACTGCATCTCTATTCAGTCTTTTCCTTGTAAAGTGTTCTGATACTCCTTCCATTTCAATATGATCACTTGCACAGTGCTCCTTGAGATGTTTAAAGTTTGTGAATCCATTTGGTATCTAAATCCGACTTAAACTTCTCCACTACAGTATCATAGATCATGGTGTGTTCCTTGGTCTTCATAATGCTCTCTGCGCTTTAAATAGAACCCTGAGACTATCACAGAGCAGGTGTATTTATATGGAGACTTGATTGCACACATGTGGATTATATTTATCATCATCAGTCAATTAAGACAACATTGAATCATTCAGAGATCCTCACTACACTTCTGGAGTGAGTTTGCTGCACTGAGAAGGGGGCAAAACAATATTGCACTCCCCACTTTTCAGTTTTTTATTTTTTACAAAAGTCTAAAATCTCCAATAAATTTTGTTTCAGTTCACAATTGTTTCCCACTTTGTTGTTGATTCTTCACCAAAAAATGTAATTTTTCTATTTTTATGTTTGAAGCCTGAAATGTGGCAAAAGGCAGAAAAGATTATGGGGGCCTAATACCTTTGTAAGGCAATGTATGGTAGATATAAAAATAAAAGTGAGCATTGACATTTATCTAAGTAATGGGGTGTTTTATAGGGAATTTGTGTGTCTAGTAATTTTATTATTCTGTCTTAATCGTTATTTTATTTTTAATTTAAATTCATAGTTTTGTATCATACCACAGATTAATTGTAATACAGGCAGTCCCCGGGTTACATACAAGATAGGGTCTGTAGGTTTGTTCTTAAGTTGAATTTGTATGTAAGTCAGAACTGTATATTTTATCATTGTAATCCCAGCCAGAACTTTTTTGGTCTCTGTGACAATTGGATTTTAAAAATGTTGGGTTGTCATAAGAATCAGGATTAACAATAAAGCTTCATTACAGACACCTGTGATAACTGTTACAGCTGATTATTATAGCCTAGGGCTAAAGTACAATAAATTACCAATATCCAGTGGTCCGTTTGTAACTAGGGGTCGTATGTAAGTCGAGTGTTCTTAAGTAGGGGACCGCCTGTATATGTTAAATTTATGTATAGTCCATTGTGAAATATTTGTACAAATAGCATTGGGTCTTGTGTGGATATCGGACTCAATCATTAGATCTTTTGAGAACCAGAAGTCACTTAGATCAGGATGAAGATATCAGCTAAAACATAATATATTTGGGTTTTGAACATCTTTTAAAATCACACGTTTCACAAAAGTAGATGTACAGTAACCTACTCATAATGCTTTATTTGTACTATTGCTGTCATTCTAGGATCGGCTTTATTTTGTTATGGAATATGTGAATGGTGGAGACCTTATGTACCACATACAGCAAGTTGGCAAGTTCAAGGAGCCACATGCTATGTAAGTAAAGTGGCTCAACAAACCTGTTGCACCTCTCTTTATAACCCCCTTCTCCCCTCATTTAACAGAATCCTAGACACCTCTTTGTTTAGGCTGTGTTTCGTACATGACTGCCTCATGTTGAGGGATTCCTAATAGAGCAAGTATTTAGTGTTTTTTCCAACATTTGAATGTAGTGTAGTAAATGTTTATGTTCATTACATCTTAAAGAGGTTGGCCACTTTACCTCATGTTTTTTGTAATGTGTGTAACTGTGGGGGTGGGGGACAGGATATTAGATAATTTATATATATATATATATATATATATATATATATATATATATATATATATATAGTCTTCATGAATATAAGATTAAGTTATTGTCAGTGTGATTCTTCATGAACCAGTTAGAAATCACATGACCCTTCTTCTTCTGTTATTTTATGGTCAGGAAAGTTTGGCTGATGGGGTAAAAGACAAGAGGCTTCACTTTACATATCAAGAAGGTGGTGCAAAACCTTGACTAGATGTATATCGGTAAATTACCTAATATCCTTCCCCCCTCCAACATGAACACACATTACAAAAAATATAGTGGAGTGTCCAACCTATTTAACTCTGCATTAAATACTGATCATTACTTTAAATATATTTCAAATATATCTTTTTTGTAGGTTTTATGCTGCTGAGATTGCCATTGGACTGTTCTTCCTTCACAATAAGGGAATCATCTATAGGTATTTATTGGGCATCAACTATTTTATACATCATAAAATGTAATAGATGAAGAAAATTCTCTGACACTGACCATAGAAAAACAAGTTTAAATGCATACAAGTAACAATAATTAACAATAAATACTTGAGTTTGTTATAATAAAATATGAAAGAAAATTGTCTTTTTATATTATCACAGTGTCATGGGCTAAGCAGAGAAATTTAGTTTTTCTTTATTTGATATAGAGCATTTAATAATTCTTACCATTTTGTATATCACTGTAGAAGACTGTAGCTGAGTTCTTATTTGATTCTGTAGTCAATGGTGACTACTCCATGTAAGGGGTAGACCAAGGGGAACCTTTATAACCAGGGATGGATTGGCCCAGTAGAGTACTAGAAGATACCTTGGTGGCTGCAGACATATATTAATCATTTCTATAATAGTAGCATAATAGTATGATCATAGTAGATTAATTTAATTAAAGACACAACCTTTAAGCTTACAGTGTTGATCTGTTGGAAGGCAAAAAGACCAACAAGGCTATTGCCAATTAGCCCATCAGTGGTAAGAGTCCTTACTTCTAATTATGACAGTAAGAATAAATCCTTACATCACATCCCATGCCCAGGAATCCTAGAGCAGTGATGGCTAACCTATGACACTGGTGCCAGAGGTGGCACTCAGAGCCCTTTCTTTGGGCACTCAGGCCATCACCAGAGATAACTCCAGGTATCTTCCTGCAGTCCAGACAGCCAGGACTTGCGTGCACTGAGGTATTTTTAAAGTGACACACTACTGGGACTATTTTCTGCTTTATTGGTGTCCTCAGGGTGCTGGTATCATGAAAACTGCTGACAGACGAGAAAAGAGTATAAATCACAAATTAAATTTCTGTGTTGGCACTTTGCGATAAATAAGCGGGTCTTTGTTGTAGTTTGGGCACTCGGTCTCTAAAAGGTTTGCCATCACTGTCCTAGAGTCTCAACCTTTCAATATCATGTCACAGTAAAATAAATAACAAGCCACTGCATATATAATAAACTTATAGGTTACATCTGAATCCTTCCTCATATTAGAAAATATTAGAAATATAGTATAATATAACACTATAATAACTCTAACTCTTTGACTTATCCCTGGAACACTTTGCTGTGATACATTTATCTCTCTACCTCAGTCTAGATGAGTGAGAACAGAGTGCAGGTGATCATCAGCTTGTAGTTATGAGTAGACCCGAACTGCAATGTGCAGGTTCATACCAGACTGCAGTCAGCACCGATCAGTGAGCGAACCCATTTAAAGGGTGAATACCAGCAATTGGTCAGTACTGTACTGATAAGTCCACTCATCACTATCCCCTTTTCATCCGTCCTGAGACCAAGCTCAGAAACAGAGTGATGCAGGCAGTACTGAAACAGTAGTGAGGTAAAGCTTTCAAAAGGAGATGGAGTGCTATGATAATGATGCTGAATGGTAGGGAGAATGAGGAAACCTACCACGTCCGATGGTGCTTCTAAGCTGCAAATGCCGTACACCAGCTCCGGGTGAGCTAGTGGCGGCGCATATTTTCGTTATGTTTTTAAACAGATGTAAAGCGTTTAAACGCTTTTTATACCAATTTTTATATACCAAGTAGATGAACCGCACCGTGGACCGCACTCGGGCACCATGAGCGCGACCGCTTACTATTCAGGAGCATGCACAGTCGCGCACATGGTGTGCCGAGTGCGGACCACGGTGCGATGATCTACTTGGTATATAAAGATTACTAAAGCTTTTAAACGCTTTACATCTTTTTAAAAACATAATGAAAATAAGCGCTGGCACCAGCTCACCCTGAGCTGGTGCAAGGCATTTGCAGCTTAGAAGCACCATTGGAAGTGGTAAGTTTCCTTTAAGAAAAAGTGAGGATGGTGCTGGGCAGGGACCTTGGATACTGGCTGTATAATTGATTTGAACAAGCAGGGACACAAGAATTACAGTTTAGCAGAACTGCGTATGCATTGTAAAGAAAAATTAGAACCACGTCAGAATCTACCATATATATCTGCTAATTGTTGGTTAGGAAGATATAGACAGATGGTAGTCGCAAAAGGATTAAATGATTTCATTTAATTAAACTTGAAAGCTGAGCTGTGATTGGTTGCCATGGGCAACTAGAAATATTCTGACTTTCAGACAGCTTGATAAATCTGCCCCTTAGACTCCTTAGAATAGAAATATATATGTTGGCACATAATGGGGCACATTTACTAAGGGCCATGTACCAGTTTTCTGGCGGGTTTTGCACATTCTTTTCAGAGCAAACTGCTTGCACATGTATTGAAGAAGTGTCTGTTTCACATTTGTTTCGCAGGGGACCCTTTTGTGGTGCAGCTGCACTAGGCATCATGGGATTTATTATGCAAAATCCGACAGAATTGAGTTGCATGCCCTATGTTAAAGATGTATAAAAAAAAAAGTGGTGCACTCTGTTGGAGCTGTGCAGGAGCGCCAGATTTATGAAGAACATGCACCAGAAATCCTGAATCTGGTGCACTGCACACTACACAGCCAAACTGCATTTTGAACTGTTAGTAAATCTGCCCCAATATCTCAGTATTTTACCACTTGTATATGTATAAAAAAAGTTCAATGTTCCAGCTCACCTTCAAACTTGTTCCAATCCCAGCGCACGAAACCCCAATAAGCCCCACAGACTCCGGGCACAACCTCCAAGCAAAAGAACGATGCCAGTGCTTCAGGAGATGTGTAGATGAAAAAAGTTTTCTTTTTATTTAGAATCCAAACGTGCGGTGTCCCTGGAATATGACCTACGTGTTTCACTCGCTTAGAGCTTAATCATGGTCTCTAACTTCCAAAGACAAAAGAACCATTTAACCCCTTAAGGACACAGGGTTTTTTCGCTCATTTCTCGCTCTCCACCTTCAAAAATCCATAACTTTTTCATTTTTATGTGTACAGACCTGTGTGAGGGCTTATTTTGTGCGTAACAAATTTTACTTTCCCGTAATGTTATTTATTTTAACATGCCGTGTACTGCAAAGCTGAAAAAAAAATTCCAAATGTGGAAAAATTGGAAAAAAAACGCACATGGTCACGTTCTTGTGGGCTCAGTTTTTACGACTTTCACCTTCCTCACTAGAATGAGCCGAGCACTAAATGCTCGGTGCTCGTTACTCGAGCCCGAACATTTCCAGATGTTCGAGTGCTCGTTTTCGAGTAACGAGCCCCATTGAAGTCAATGGAGACCCGAGCATTTTTCAAAGGGACCATGGTTCGGGAATAAAATGTGTTATTTAATTGAAAAGAACGTCTTCTGATAAGTTAGCAGATGTATGCAAACATCTGCAATCTATTCTTCAGCTGTTCCGTGCGTATATTATCTACCCCGAAAAGTTAGCAGATGTGAGAACAGTGAGAATAGAATAAAACAGTGAACACAGGATGATTTAGGTGAAAAACGCAGTGAAGAATAGATTACAGATGTTCGGACATCGGCTTACTTGTCGGGAGATACGCTGTCTCCCGTGCCCCGCTGTCTCCATTCCCCCCGCTGTCTCCCGTGCCCCGCTGCACGTGCCCCACTGTCTCCGTGCCCCGCTTGTCTCTGTGCCCCGCTTCTCCGTGCCCAGCTGTTTCCCGTGCCCAGCTCTCTCCGTGCCCCGTCTCTCTCCGTGCCCCGCTCTCCTCCGCCCCCCGCTCTCTCCGTGCCCCTCGCTCTCCGTGCCCGCTCTCTCCGTGCCCCCGGTCCTCTGTCCCCGCTGTCTCTGTCCCCCTGTCTCCGTCCCCGAATGTCTCCGTGCCCCATTCTCCGTGCTGCTCCGTGCCGCTACTGATTCTCCGTGCTGCGCTGCCGCTGCCCCATGTCTCCGTGCTGCCGCTGCCCCATGTCTTCGTGCTGCCGCTGCCCCATGTTCTTCGTGCTGGCCCTGCCCCATTCTCCGTGCTGCCGCCTGGCCCCATGTCTTCGTGCTGCCCTGCCCTGCCCCCATGTCTCGTGCTGCTCCGTGTCTCTGTGCCGCCCCCGGTGTCTCTGTCTGCTCCTCGTTGTCTCTGTCCTGCTCACCGTTTCTGCAATGTCTTCTTCACACATATATATTGTTCTTCACATACTATTTTTTCGCACGGTTCGCCGCGCGTATCTCCCCCGACAAGTAAGCAGATGTGCCGAACATCTGTATCTATTCTTCACTGTGTTCTTTACTGTTTTTTTTCACTTAAATGATCCTGTGTTCACTGTGTTCACTGTTTTTATTCTATTCTTCATTGTTCTTCACTGTGTTTTTTTTAATTAAATGCTCGATCTCGAGCAGGGAAATACTCGTCCAAGCAACGACGCCGTCTCGCTAACCTTAATGCTCAACGAGCATCAAGCTCGGACGAGCCATGTTGTTTCGCCTCATCTCTACTCTTCACTCCAAATAACACACCTACTTTATTATTTGGTTCGGTTGCGATCGCGGTGATACAAATTTTTATAGGTTTATTGTGTTTTAATACATTTCAAAAAAAAAAAATAAAAATGTGTACAAAAAAAGAAAAAAATTTTTTTGCTTATTTTCTGAAGCTAATAACTTTTCATACTTTAGCGCATGGAGCTGCGGTGATCATTTTTTGAGAAATGAGCCGACGTTTGCATTTCTAACTACCATTTTGAGGTCTGTGCAAACGAATTGATAACAAGAAATGAAAATGGTAAGAAAAAAGGGTTGGATAAAGCTATTTAATATGACATCGTGGATTTATTCCATGGGTGGGTTTTGGATACTGGCAGTATTAACACCAAGTTTAAAATTTAAAATTTCCCATATTCAAAATCGGCGGTTCTCTACTCGTCTCGAGGTACGTTAATTATATGGTCATTTGGGGGGACGGATCGTTCTATATTACTGTTTATTAATTTTTTTAATTCTTTGTATTGTAATTTGTTTTTCTTACTTTTTTTTCACTAATTCTTGATACCATCGAGGTACATTAACCCAGATGGTCAATCGTCCTACCAGATCTGCATACTTCGATGCAATATATGGCCAATGTTTTGCAGCTTTCTTACATGAGCCACTGGCTCATTGTACGATGGCAGAAGCCATTAAGCCTCGGTCCAACGAGACCCGAGGCTACCATGGCACGCGCATCGCCGCCCCCCTAATGCGTTCGGGGCGCGGCGATCGTAATAAAGATGGCGGCACTCGCGCTCAGCCGTCTTTAAATGGCCGCAGCGACTTTGCCGCGACAATGAAGGGTTAATAGCCGCCACCGCGGTTATTAGCGTGGGGGTTGCTGCAATATGCAACACCCCACCTCTGGTAGGAAGAGGACTCAGCCCTGAGCCTTCTTCATACATTCCCTGTACCTCTGCGCCGTAGAGCTACGGCGCAGAGTGTTAAGGGGTTAAAGATCCCACTCTGGTTGGCGTGTGACGTGACGAACACGTGAAAAATTCTCACGTGATTCATGTGAAGAGCATACTCCCCCGATGGCAAATAGTTTATAGATTGAAAAGAAGATACCATGCATTAAAGTGTAACCGTCATTCTGAGCAAAAAAATAAATAAATAAAAAACAGATTTCTTCTCCCGGTGTCCCGGGGAATCATTCCTCAAAATATTTTGCCTCTCGGTCCTCATTTAGTCCTTTTTATGGCCCATAGCAACCAGTGTTTCCAGCTCTCAAAAAAACTACAATCAGCAAGATGGAGGAGGGACTTCCTCCTGTCAACTTATCACAAGCACCTGCTGCTGACCATTGACACCAGAGATATATTTCTATCTATCTATCTATCTATCTATCTATCTATCTATCTATCTACTATTTCGTATCAAGTAAAACTTCAGCACAGCACATAAGGGCACAGCTTGGAGTCTCTTCTCTCCTGCCATTTCCTGTGGAGTGTGAGGTGATGGCGGGAGGGGGGGCTGCAGTTTCTGTCTGTGTGGATTATGTGTGTATACACAAGTGTAGGGAAAGCTGAGGCAGAGATAAGTGTAGGTGTTTTGTTACTACATTAGTGAGGGCTTCTCCCTGCACATGACTGAGTGCTGGGGCAGTGACACGTGAGGTAATCAGCTGATTGGAGGGAGAGAGATGGGGGCGTGTCTTTCCTTCTGTAGTCTCAGCTTCTTTTTCGGGTAACCAATCCAAATGCAAGAGGGCTTAAAATTACCTGCCCTACAACATATCAAAAGTTTTTTGAAATGACGGTTACACTTTAACAAATTATTACTGCGAAATTGCAAAGATCAATAAACAAGGCATGCAAAACATGTATATCCTTATGCCTTACAGCAATGTAATCAGAGATGCATGAAAACATGTACCCCCGAAGACAAATAGTACATAAATAGAAAGAAAGAAGATAACAACATGTATTTTTATATTAATGCTACAAATTTACAATAAACCTGGCATAGTAGTATTTTGGACCACAAATGAATGATAACATAATACCAGATCTTGCCTCAAATTCATATCTGTTGGGTGATTAGTCTTTAGAACAAACATCCAATATGTCTCTATACTCATCAAGTTTTTCCTGTGATCACCCCCTCTATCAGGTCTTTTTACCTTTTCTATACCCTGCTACCTAAATGCAGCTGACATATTAGTTAAGTTGCTATTTTTTATGTCAGACAAATGTTTCCTGATGCGGGTTTTAAGGGGATTGGTTGTGCACCCAACATATTTTATGTTACACATAGTGCAACTTATCACATACATTACAAATGTAGTATTGCAGTTCATGTAAGTGGTAATTTTGTATTTATCATTGGTGACACTTGAAGTAAAATAGTCAGTAACAGACAGATGTTCAAAGGCTATACACCTGAGGTGACCACACTTATGGTTGCCAGGATGATGCAGCCATGTGTAATCTTTTGAGTTGGCAGTATTACTTTTAAACATACTTGGGGACAATATGGAGCCAATAGTAGGGTCGTTTCTAGAAATAAACCTTACTCCTTCCAAAAGACATTTTTTAGCTCTCTATTTTGTTCCAGAATAGGTAAGTATTTTGTTATGACCTTCTTAACCAGATGGAATTGATTGCTTAATATGGTTACAAATGAGATGGGTTTGGAATTTGGGTTTTGTTCCCATGTGTGTTAGTAAAGTATTTCTATCAATTTTAGCAATTCTTCTTTCGGCCGAGGATAAAACCCTCAGTTTGTAGTTTCTATCCTTAAACCTTCTTCTCCAGTTCTCTAGTTGTTTAGGGATAAATTCAGCTTTCTCACTGTGAGAAATATTGATAAGTAATTTAATATTTACCCTGTAGTGGGAGTTTGTCGGTTTCTTTCAGTTAGCCTTGAGTCTGCAGTATCAGGACCAGATTTCTGGATTCTTTGGGACTAGTATGAATGCCTCAGTAACACTGGAAAACAAAATAAGTTAAAACAAAAGAAAATACTGTGAAAATGTCCACCAGGGGTCTTTTATGACATCATAAAGCAATAAAAACACACACACAAAATATAAATTAATATGTAAAAAAACATAGTAATATTTCTCACTATAAAATACAATTCTTTTGTCACGCTCTTTAAAAAGGAATTATCCGACCCCCTTCTTTTATCTAAAAATTATTTCGCCAGATCCCCATAAGATCAGAGTTAAAAACTTGCCTGATATCTAGGGATCTATAGAGTGAGTTGTGGGGCGTCATCTATTGTTATGTGAGCAAGGTGACATCATCATAGGTCATTTAGCCTCTTAACATTAGCAATCTGTACCCCATGCACATGTCTGACCACATAAAAAAATCACAGCATGTCTGCATACATTCTAATCCTCTCCATGCAGGCTGCTGTGATTTCTTGATATATATGGTTGGCGAACAGTTTGCTAGTGTTAAGAGATCTGTTATGATGTCACCCTAGTCACATGACATTACTGCTGCATGCAGAGAAAGCATGGGGAGGAGCTGCTGGATTCAGCCCAAGGAGGCCACGCCCACCTCCACTCACTGTAGCTATCCTTATCTGAAGGGAACAATTTTCAGCTAAAAGAAGGGTGTCACTTAATTTCTAGGGCTCTATTGGAACCAGCAACTAGCTGTCTTTGTAAATAATGTGGTATCAGGTAACATAGACTATACATATATATATCAAAACAATTCATTTTGAGTTAATTTGCTAATTAAAAAAAGCCTACGATACATAATAAAAGAGACAATTTCCATTACTTGTAACTTCATCCCCAAATAATACTAAAAATGAAAAAAAAACACTAAACCACTATGTACGCAAATTAGCTAAAATGCGTTTTCAGGCCTCGTCATTAAAGGATTAATGTCTAGTGCTTATTTGGTATTGTGTAATAAATACTAAAATTGGTAAAAATATATCACAGAATAGGTGAATAAAGCTATTTATAAAGCCCGTGATGCGGCCTGAAAAGGCTCTAGGGACCAGGCATTTATAGCAAATTTTTGCCTGCGGCAGTTGAAGGGCCATAACTTTTTTTTTTTGCGAACTACTTTTAAAATTTTAGCAGTGTTTTTTTTTTGGGGGGGGGGGGCACATTTTATTTTTAGATTTTTGGTTAAATAGTTTTTTAGTTTTAACAAATTGCCAAACATTTAGTTTTTTTTTTAGGGTTAAAAGTGGAAAAAAAGGTTTTGTCTGTGATTTATGGTACAGATTTTTGAAATTTACAAATTTGTTAATGAATTCACTATTTTGCTTTGTTTTTTTTGATATATAATATGTATGGTCCCGGAGTGACAATGGCAATGTTTTTTGTAATGTAACAGAATTTTTTTATATGGGGAAATGTGAATGTATTTGTTATGATATAGATATTCATATATTTTGTGTTGTGTGTTTTTACTATATATGTCCCCATGAGGTCATAAGACCCTAGGGGGATATTTCAACTGTTTTATAACAGTCATAACAATATACACTCACCGGCCACTTTATTAGGTACACCTGTCCAACTGCTCGTTAACACTTAATTTCTAATCAGCCAATCACATGGCGGCAACTCAGTGGATTTAGGCATGTAGACATGGTCAAGACAATCTCCTGCAGTTCAAACCGAGCATCAGTATGGGGAAGAAAGGTGATTTGAGTGCCTTTGAACGTGGCATGGTTGTTGGTGCCAGAAGGGCTGGTCTGAGTATTTCAGAAACTGCTGATCTACTGGGATTTTCACGCACAACCATCTCTAGGGTTTACAGAGAATGGTCTGAAAAAGAAAAAAACATCCAGTGAGCGGCATTTCTGTGGGCGGAAATGCCTTGTTGATGCCAGAGGTCAGAGGAGAATGGGCAGACTGGTTCGAGCTGATAGAAAGGCAACAGTGACTCAAATCGCCACCCGTTACAACCAAGGTAGGGAGAAGAGCATCTCTGAACGCACAGTACGTCGAACTTTGAGGCAGATGGGCTACAGCAGCAGAAGACCACACCGGGTGCCACTCCTTTCAGCTAAGAACAGGAAACTGAGGCTACAATTTGCTCAAGCTCATCGAAATTGGACAGTAGAAGATTGGAAAAACGTTGCCTGGTCTGATGAATCTCGATTTCTGCTGCGACATTTGGATGGTAGGGTCAGAATTTGGCGTCAACAACATGAAAGCATGGATCAATCCTGCCTTGTA
This sequence comes from Engystomops pustulosus, assembly GCA_019512145.1. Lineage (NCBI taxonomy): Eukaryota > Metazoa > Chordata > Amphibia > Anura > Leptodactylidae > Engystomops > Engystomops pustulosus. Next base: position 83,526,482 of record CM033646.1, on the reverse strand, counting down.
TCAACTGTTCAGGCTGGTGGTGGTGGTGTCATGGTGTTGGGAATATTTTCTTGGCACTCTTTGGGCCCCTTGGTACCAATTGAGCATCGTTGCAATGCCACAGCCTACCTGAGTATTGTTGCTGACCATGTCCATCCCTTTATGACCACAATGTACCCAACATCTGATGGCTACTTCAGCAGGATAATGCGCCATGTCATAAAGCTGGAATCATCTCAGACTGGTTTCTTGAACATGACAATGAGTTCACTGTACTCAAATGGCCTCCACAGTCACCAGATCTCAATCCAATAGAGCATCTTTGGGATGTGGTGGAACGGGAGATCCGCATCATGGATGTGCAGCCGACAAATCTGCGGCAACTGTGTGATGCCATCATGTCAATATGGACCAAAATCTCTGAGGAATGCTTCCAGCACCTTGTTGAATCTATGCCACGAAGAATTGAGGCAGTTCTGAAGGCAAAAGGGGGTCCAACCCGTTACTAGCATGGTGCACCTAATAAAGTGTATATACATATAGAAGGAAAATGCACTAAGTCATCACAATAACCCGCATCAACAGTACTGACAAAAACATCACAAACAATAGTAACACAGTTTATGACAATATAATGACCCGATAAAAGTAAAAAATTTGAGGCAATCTCAAACCAGGTTGCATATTGTATAGTGGGACCACAGCACCCGACGCACGTTTCATGGTCATCTTCCTCGTACTTGTATATGTTGGTATCATATAAATTGTTAAAGGGCATCTACCAGCAGGATGAAGGATTATATGCAAGTGAGCCTGGGGGGCTCCAGGATCCATTAACACCTATGGAGCCTGAAGCCCCTCAGGCTCATTTGCATACAATCCTTGATCCTGCTTGTAGATGACTTTTGATTAGGCAGTGTCTCAATAGGTAGTACTAGCTTAGTAGTATTTGCAGTGATATCGCTTACCACTATTTATTAATAATAATCGTCCTGTGCATGGAGCTCTCCGCTCTGTTTTGTTCTTGACACAGGCTTAGTGGTGACAGCCCTTTGTTTGGTTTTGTTTATAGTGTTGTAATACTTTGTCTATGGTAATCCTAATAGATGAACTGAGATTAATTTAATCCAGTCAGCTCATTTTCTTTCAAATGTACCTGTGTTGCCTCTGTTATTCCCTGCCAACGATTCCATTCTAAAGTTGTTGTGTGTTCTATGCATTATTTTGTTAGAATTTCAATTTAAAATCCAGCTAATGCAGTATTTGTTAGATTGGACTATCTAACCACTAACTCAAGTCCTGGAACATCCAAACCATGTGAGATCAATCCCTAAATCTTATGGATATGCAGATTCAATTATTCAATGATTCAATTGATGTCACCCCAAGTAGTGCTGAATAAGCATTTTGAGAACACACTTGCTGCAGGGCAAGGCACCACCTCCATGGCATAGAGGGCAAGATCGGCTATGTGTCCAATTTTCTCATGCAGAAACTAAAAGGAGAGAAACATCCTTCAGTATCAAAAGACAGATTGGCAGATAAATCTTTCACCATGTAGGTCACAGTCTGCCTCCTGGTACTACAGGACATATCTGATTGTAGGGGAGGTTGAGGAGAATTGAAGATGGTGTTCCACATTGTGACCATGCTAACTCTACCACTTGAAATGGTGCTATGCTCCTGCTTAACCCCTTAAGGACGCGGCCATTTTGTAGCTTAAGGCTCAGCCCCATTTTTTGTATTCTGACTTGCGTCGCTTTATATGGTTATAACTTTTGAACACTGATGCTTATCAAAGAATAAATATTGGCTGATTTTGCCATTTTCGAAATCATCGTGTTTTCAGGCAGATAGATTTTCCACCTAAATAAGCTGCTGAATAACATTCCCATATGTCTCCTTTACATTTTCATAATTTTTGAAATGTCTGGATAATTTATTTTGATGTCACGCTGTTTACAAATGGAATATTGCTTTTCCATATTTTCAGAATTTACTATTTTGGGGATAGATACTAATTTGAATGACATTTTAAATATTTGCCATTAAAAACCTCCTATATAATCAACCCATTTTCAAATCTGCACCCCTCAATCTATCAGAAACAACTTTTAGGAAGATTTTTAACCCCTTGAGATCTTCATAGTAATTATATCAAAATGGAGGTGAAATTTAGAATGGTCAAATTTTGTCAGTTATACGTTCATTTAGCCCTTAAATGTACACATTTCCAAAAGATAAAAAGAGAAAACTCATCTTAAAATTTGTTATACAATTTCTCCTGAACATCTAAAGACTACATTTACCAGCATCCTTTGCAGCAAATCTCTTGCACTCACCAGCAGTCGGACCGCGGCTGGACTGTGGGCGTGTCTAGCTGTGGTGTCAAGTGACCGGCCCAAGCAGGAGGAAGGAGGATTGAGCCGGTCACGTGATCTCCCGGCGGGCGCGTGCGCAGTCGACCACGACGGACGCCAGTACTTGCAAGACACCAGACACAGCACAGGTGAGCGATCTAGTTAGCCCCATATATAGGAGCTATATACTTTGTATTCTCATACACCCCTGAAGAAGCCACAGGGCTAGGTGGCGGAGTGCGTGGGGAGCCAGCCCCCCTTCCTGTTATCCCAGTGATATCTTTTCATTTATACTGCATTTAGAGCTTTGATTGTATTTACTATTGCTTGATATTATACCAGGAAGTTGATTACATCGTGCGGGTATTACAGGGGTGAGGGTTTTTCAGCAACCACTGCTTATTTTTGCACATATCTACGTGGCTGTTATTGCTGCTATTGTAATCCTTGCATCATTTTGCACAGATTTGATTGATTACATAGGACATGAACTTGCACATGTTGGTGCTTTAAAATGTTTTTAAATGTTTTTTGTCTTTATTAAATAAAGATATCTGATATTTTTTCAAAAACTATATTTTGTTTTTGGGGCCATGTGAAAGCATTTTTTTTGCAGGATGAGATTCTTTTTCCAGTGCTACCATTTTGGGGTTGGTATCCCCTATTTTTGAAAATTTATGATTTTTTTTTTGAGGGCCGGAGTAGAAAAGCATCAATTCTGGACTGGATTTTTGCCTTTTTTTGTGTTGATCGCATAGCCTAATAAGGATATCATACTTAGATATTTTTTCTTATGTTTTACTTAATATGCAAAATAAAAATCCCAATGTGGGGAAAAAATCTATAATTTTTGCATCGCCATCTTCCTGGTAGCATAACATTTTACCTTTTTTGGCTACGGAGCTGGTTGATGCCTTGTTTTTGTAGGACATGTTCTGCTTTGCAACAGTATCCATCAGGACTACATACGTTTTTTTGATCACTTTTTATTGCATTTTTTGTGGGATTAAATAGGTAAAAATCATAACTTTGGCAGGATTTTTTCTTTTTACAGCGCTCATCATGCAGGTTATTTACTTTTATTCTACTGATTATTATGGCGCGTTGATCCTATATATATGGGGTTTGTTTTATGATTTATACTTTTTTGTGCATTATATGTCTCTTATGGCAATTTATGGCAATTATGGGAATTTTTATTAATTTATTTTTCATTGAATAATATTTTCTTTACTTTTTTATTACTTCCACCATGGGACATGAACAAGCAATCATCTGATTGCTTGTTCATGATAATACTTTGCAATACTGATGTATTGCAGGGTATTAGCTGTGTCAGCCTAAGGACATCCATAGGTTGACACTGTGCCTTTAAGATGACATCATTGATGCCATCTTAATGGCACTGCTTGCAGGCTGCCATAGAAACGATCGTTGTCCCCACCCCGACCGCGGGTGTTATTTGGGGATGTCGGCTGTTAGTTACAGATGGAACCCCGTGTATCCCGATGCCAGGTCACTGCACTAAGTCACTGTGCTCAGCGTCCAATATATTGGACACAGAGAGTGAAGAGGTTGATTGCCAACTTCTTTCTCTTTATGCTTGTAGGATGCAACAAGTACAGTTGCCACCCAGTATTGAGCATTGTTGACTATCTGGGCTACTCTTCAGTTGCTGTTGCGCAGGCACTGACGCATATATTGGCACCTGTGGGCAAGCCTGTCTAGAAGCAATAAAAAATCTGTCTTGGGTGGGAGATGTATCCTCTTATTCCTCCTCCTGTGGATCCCCCAGCCACACTGTAGTGACTCCGGTGGGCTGCTCTGCCTGTTACTCTGGAACAAGTGTTCCAGTACCTGCAGTACCACTTGTCAAGCGAGCCATGGTCTGGCCTGACACCTGTTCCTCCTCTTCTTCTGCATGTCCATAACAATCTGTACAATAATCAGAAACATTTTTGGACCCACTCTTTAAACGCCATAAAAAAAAAGCAACTGAAAAACTCTTCACAAAAAAAAATAATAAAATCCCTTAACAAAAATGTTCTAAGTAGTTGTCAGAAAAAGTTATGTGTGCCAAAATGGTACCACTGAAAACAACACCTAAATAATAATAAATAAATAACAAATTGCACTTTATAATGATGGTATTTAATATTCCATGTCATGTACTGGGAAGCGGAAAAAAAATTCCAAATGCAGTGAAAAAATACATTTGCGCCGTTTTCTTGTGGGTTTGGATTTTATTTTCTGTGTGCCCCAAATGCAATGTCTCCTTTATTCTTTTATATTTTTCAAAATGGCAAAAAAGCGCCATTTTAGACTTTGGCTGCTATTGGAAGACCCGAGGCTGTCATGGCAAAGGATTGCCGCGCCCCGATGACATCATTGGGAGCGTCAATCTTCACCGATCGCCGCCCACCAATGACGTTACATGGGCAACGAACTTCACCAAGATCTCAACCATCTTTTTGAAGCTGCCAGCAAAGCGATGGACCGGATAACACCCACCATTGATGCAAACACCAGTCGCAGTCATTACCGGTAAGTGTCTGCTGCAATATGCAGCAAAGACTTACAGAAGCCCATGAGCCCTCTCCATACCCTCGCATCCGACGTGCGCGGTAGTATTACGGCACACGTCGGTAAGAGGTTAACCAATGGAGGCCTGGATTTGGAGTCACCCATAAAATTAAAGTGGAGAAACACACTACAGGCTGATTCAACCTTGATTTATGTCTGTAAAACAAGAAAAATGAGGCCCAGTATTGTGTATGGCCTCCACATGTCTGTATGACCTCTCTCCAAACTATGGCATGCTTCTGATGAGGTGGCGGATAGTCACCTAAAGGATCTCCTCCCAGACCAATCCTGGACTAAAGCATCCAGCAATTCCTAACATTCTGTGGTGCAACTTGACATTGGTGGATGCAGCAAGACATGATGTCCCAGTTGTGCTCAATCAAATTTAGATCTGGGGAACGAATGGGCCAGTCCATAGCTTCAATGCCTTTACCTTGCAGAAACTGCTGACAAACTTCAACCATATGATGTCTAGCATTGTCCTGAATTAGGTGGAACCCAGGGCAAACCTCACCAGCTTATGGTCTCACAAGGGGTCTTTGAATCTTATTCCGAAAGAAATGCCACCCCACACCATTACTGAGCCACTTCCAAACCCAGTATTGCAGGCAGAATATCGCTCTCCACATTATTTCCAGACTCTGTGATGTCTGTCACATGTGCTCAGTGGGAACCTGCTTTAACTCCTTAAGGACCCATCCTGTTTGTAAGTTAAGGCTCAGTCCTTTTTTTAAAAATTTGACCAGTGTCGCTTCCTATGGTAATAAGTTTTCAACACTTTAAGATATCCCTGTGATTTTTAGACTGTTTGCTCATGAGACATTGTAGTTTATATTAGTAGTATCATTTCCGTGATCAGTTTCTTTTTTTGGGGGGAAAAATTCAATAATTTGGGAAAAGTTTCAAATGTTCTACTTTTTAGACAAAAAGTCATACCACAATTTTTTTTGTAGAAACCTTTTGCCATTGGTCTTCTTTTTATTTGCATAATTTTTTTCATGTTTTCATTCTTTTACGGATCTGAGAAGGTTTCAAGTTTTAGTAGCAACTTCTGATTTTCAAGAAATTTTAAAAATGCTAAATTTTTGGTGACCAATTCAGTTTGGAAGTATGCTAGAAAGGCTTATTTACTATATAGCTCCACAAGTAAAACGATTTATGAACCCAACATCTCAAACTATTCAAATCAGCATTTGAGAAGTATGTTTACCCTTTAATTCTTTCTCTGGAAGCAAACAAAAATGGATTGAAAATTTAGAAATTTTAATTTTTGAATAAGATTGTTCTCACTTAGCCCTAAAATGGACACATTCAGAAGAAATTTGAGGTGAATATACATCCAAAATTGTTGCCCTGCTTATTCCGAGTGTGGCAATACCAGACATGTGGATGTCAACTGCTGTTTCATCGCACAGCAATGTCCAGAACAGAATTAGTGCTATTGGGTTTTTGGCGGCCAATTTGGCTACACATGTTTTGTGGTGCCACAGTGTACTTGAAGAGCCCCTGAAGTAACAGTACAATAGAAAACCTCCAAAGATGTCAGACCCCTCAAAGCATTCATCTATGGTGCGAAGAACATTTTAACCCTCGGCATGCTTGTCAAAATCTTATGCAAAGTAAATGGTGCAGAGCAAAAATTGTGTTTTTATTTAAAAAATGTCCCTTCAGTGTCTAATATATTGTGCCCACTTTAGACAAAACCCCCAAAATAATTCTGCGGGTTGTCCCGAGTACTGCAATTCCACATATGTGCAAAATTGACAGACTGGGCACACAGCAGGGCTGAGAAGGGAAGGATAGAAATTTTGCTTTTGGAACACCATTTTCACATGTTTGCATTTGGAGTGCCATGCAGTGTTCGCAGAGCCTGTGAGGTAGCAGTGCAATAGAAACCCCCAAGAAATTATACCATTTTGGAAATTAGACCCCTCAAAGAATTTATCTGAGGATGTGGTTAGCATTTTAACCCCCAATATAGACATGTAATTTTAAAAGAAAGTAAAGCACCCCAAAAATCATTCTGTGGGTTGTCCTGAGTATGAAAATACCACAAATGTGCCAATAATTGACAGGCTGGGCACACAGCAGGGCTGAGAATGGAAGGAGAAAAATCTAGCCTTTGGAGAACCCTTTTTACTAGACTGGTGTTGGGGTGCCCCTGAGGTACCAGTACAATAGGAACCCCCGAGTAGTGACCCCATGTTAGGAAAGAGCAACACTCACAGAATTTATTTAGGGTTTGTATTAGAATTTTAACCCATAAGATCCTGTCTGAAATTGAACACAAATTGAATGGTGTAGAATAACATTTGCTTTGCAATTTCTCGAAATTTGTCATTGTAAAGTCAAAAGTATTTTGCCCAATTCATGCCACTGGAGACAAACTCCCCAAAAATCATCATACAGGTTCTCCCAGGTATGTGGAGACAAGGCAGGGCTACAAGATGGAGACATGGCAGGGCTCGGATGAGAAATGCATTTGGAGCACTGGCATTTGTAGATGCCCTTAGGGATCACAACAGTAGAAAGCCCTGAGAACTGAACCTATTTGGGGTATAGTGCACATTTTAACCCCACAGTTGGACCCCAAGGATGATGCATAGTCATCTTGTCATTATGTCATCTTGTGCCCAGCTCCTGCCATGGAAGACAAACACCTCAAAAATCATGATGCGGGTTCTCCCGGCTACGGAAATACCCCACAAAACATTGTGTGTTTTGGGGTAGACTAAAGGGACAGATCACTAGCTAAATTCTCTTCAACACCACCAATCTCAAAATGGCAATGTTGGAGCATTGGGCTAGTAAGATCTGCCCAAAAACCGTCACAGATCGCAGTGCTCCTCCTGTTCCTCCTTCCACAAAGGCGAAGGTAGTGGTCCTACTACCAGGTATACTGGTCAGTCTCCTCGTAGCACCTCCAGCCTCTGGATACTACGTTGACAGACCCAGCAAACCTTCTTGTTGTCAGGATCAGTGGATCCTCTGGACCAACGCGGAAGTGGTACTAGCCGACACCTGGAACCGAAGTGGCACCTGGTCTTCACCAGAGCCCGCTGCAAAGCAGGATGAACAAGCTGAGGCAAGGTACCACCAGGACGTTCCACAGGTCTGACTAGCCCGCGGTGGCAGCCGAGGTCGAGGTACCTTAGTGGAAGACAGTCTTGTGGTCAGGAACAGGGTCAGGGCTGGCGGCAGAGATGCAATGTCAAGTCCAATCCGGGGTCAGCAACGGGAGATCCAGGCAAATGGGAATGGGAACACAGGCACGCAGGAACACAGGAACGCAGGACACAGGAACTCAGGAGCAGGAACAAACAGGGGCAGGAATGCAGGATATACAGGAACACACAGGAACGCATGATCCAGGCAAATGGGAACGGGAACACAGGCATGCAGGAATACAGGCATGCAGGAACACAGGAACTCAGGAGACACAGGAACTCAGGAGACACAGGAACGCAGGAGACAAAGGAACACAGGAATATCACTGGGGAGCTTTCTCTAAGGCATAGGCACAAAGATCTGGCAGGGTTACATAGACTACCTGAAAGTAGCCAGGGCCAATTAGTGGCACGCTGGCCCTTCAAATCCCCTGAAGCCGGCGCGCGCCCTGGGAGTCTGAAATGCGCACACACGGCTGAAGAGGATGGAGCAGGAGCCGGGACCTGTGAGTTGCGCGTGCGACATGCTGGTGGGGAGAGTGGGGCACGGGTGAGCCCGTGACTCGCGATATGAGCTGTGGGACCACCCGTAACAGTACCCCACCCCCTTTGGCCTCCCCCTCTTCCTGGGCTGGTGGAATCTCTGCAGGAGGTCCTGGTCCAGGATATTGTCCTCGGGCTTCCAAGATCTTTCCTCCGGCCCGATCCCCTTCCAGTCAAGCAAGAAGAACCGCTTACTCCTCACTGTCTTCATATAAAGGATACCCTTTACCTCATAGATGTCGGGGGAGTCGGCCACAGGAGCAGGAGGAGACACTTATCATGAGAAGCAGTTCAGGTTTGAGCAGGGACACATGGAAGGAGTTAGGGATGTGCATGGTGGGACGAAGGCACAGCTTGTAGGAGACCGGATTGATATGACTCAGCACCTGCGTCTTTTATCAGACTGGAACTTGGTTCAGGCCGAAGTCTATAATAAGGAAAGGAGAGTCTGCTCACAGATGGTCTTCAGGTCCCGTACCAATTCCTCAACAGCAGGAACAGTGAGGAATTGACAAAAAATAGGTTTGAGCCCACGGATGCAGAGTCCGAGGAGTTGTAAGAGAACTCTGCCCATGGCAACAGAGAGGACCAATGGTCCTGACAGGCAGAAACAAAATGACTTAAATAGCAGCCCAGGGTCTGAATAACTCTTTCCACCTGCCCATTAGATTGGGGATGATAGGCAGAAGAGCACTCCAATTTCACTTGAAGTTAGTTGCAGAGAGAACGCCAGAAATTAGAGACAAACTGAACCCTACATTCAGAGACAATGGGGATCATTTACTAAGGGCCTGAATCACTTTTTTTCATCGGGTTTCCCGAATATTACCGATTTGCGCAGTTTTTCCCTGAATTGCCCCGGGATTTTGGCGCACGCGATAGGATTGTGGCGCATTGGTGCCGGCATGCATGCGACGGAAATCGGGGCCCTCGGAAAAACTGACGGATTCGGAAAAACGCAGAATTTTTTAAAAAAAAGTGTTGCTTGACACGCGCTTACCTGCACCCAGGATAGGATCGTCAACTCCGGAGAACTTCAGCAGACTTCAGCGTAGCAGCAACACCTGGTGGACATTGGGCGCACTACCTTAGTGTATGGCCGGAAGACCTGAATCCGACTCTGAGACCAACAGGACCAGGTAAGTAAATGTGCCCCAATGTGCTGCGGAAGTCCATGGAGTTGGAACATGTGATGGAAGAACTGGCTGACAAAAGGTGGAGCAGATGGCAAACCTGGCAGAGGAACAAAATGGGACATATTCGAAAAACGGTCAGTCACCACCCAGATGACGGTATTGCCTGATGAAGGGAGCAGGTACATGATGAAGTCCATGGCCACATGAGTCCACGGACAGCTGGGTATCGGCAACGGCAGAAGAAGACCAGCAGGCTTGAGACATGATGGCTTATTCTGGGCACAGGAAGCACAGGAACCCACAAAGTCCCGAACATCCTTAACCAGATCTGGCCACCAGTAGAATCGGGAAATGAGGGCGACAGAGCGCAGCACCCCAGGATACCCAGCCACATGTGAGCAATGTCCCCAAGTCGGAATCTTCCTCCGTAGAGCAGGTCGTACGTAGGTCTTGCCAGGAAGTAGTTGACGAAGATCCGAGGATGACATGCCAAGAAAGGGTGTCAGCCTTGATGTTCTTCTCAGCCGAATGAAAATGAATGAGGAAATCGAACCAGGCAGAGAAGAATGACCAGCAAGCTTGACGTGGATTGAGTCGCTGAGCAGTCTGGAGAGGCTTGGCAGGATCCATCCGGAGATCTCTGTAGGAGATGATATAGCTGAGAAATGGAATACTCGGCTGATGGAATTGTCACTTCTTAAGTTTGACGTAAAGGAGATTGGACCTTAAATGACTGAGGACTTGCCGTACGTGTACTTGGTGGGTCTCAAGGTCCGGAGAGAATACCAGGATATAGTCCAAATAGACCACAGCACAGACATAAAGCAAGTCTATAAAGATGTCATTAATGAATTCCTGGAATACAACTGGTGCATTGCCAGTCCAAATGGCTTCACCAGGTACTCGAAGTGTCCAACACGGGTATAAAAAGCGGTCTTCCACTCATCTGGCAGATATGGCAGGTATGAATGAGATTGTAATCCCCTCAAAGTTCCAATTTGGAGAAGATCTTGGCTTCATGAAGAACCTCAAACAGCTCCATGATCAACAGCAACGGGTAGCGGTTCTTAACTGTGACCTTGTTAAGACCGCGTAGTCTATGCATGGACAGAGTGACCAGTCCTTCTTGGTCACAAAAGTTTTCTTTGATATAGTCTGACATGGCGTTCCCAGCAGCAGATCCACAGGACAGTCTTAAGGATGGTGAGGCAGCAAAAGGCTCAGCTTGCTTCTTTGAGAAGATATCAAAAAAGTCCTGATAGCAAGTGGGAAGTCCCTCCAGGGCCTCGGGAGCCACAGAAGAAACCAGGACTGGCACTGGTTGAGGCATCTCCACACAGCGAGACTGGCAATCAGGTCCCCACCACAGGATCTCCCCCATCTTCCAGTTAAGAATGGGTGCATGGAGCTGCCACCATGGTTGACCCAACAGGATGGAGGACGTGGACCATGGTAGTACATAAAAAGAGAGTCTTTCCTTGTGCAGCACACCGACTTGCAAGGACAGAGTCTTAGTGCAGTGCTGAACTAGGTCAGAGACAATTTGGCCACTAATAGAGGAGATGACCAAAGGCTTCTCGAGGCGAACCATGGGGATGTGATGCCAGGAAACCAGAGTGGCATCCACGAAGTTCCCTGCGGAACCGGAGTCCAAGAACTAACTCTTTGGCACGCTCCCTAAACCACACATTAATCCGGGTGGCTAAGGTGATGAGACCACTCAGGGTAGACAGCAGATCCCGAGCAGCCAGAGCGTCCTCAACGTGAGAGGAGAGTCCCTTTTTGAAAGCTACGGATAAGGCCGCATCTTTCCAGGAGAGTTCCAAGGTCAGGATATGGAACTGGACAGCATATTTTCCCACAGAAGAGTTCCCCTGGCACAGATTCATCAGTGTGGTCTTGGCAGAAGATGCCTGTGAGGGTTCTTCAAAGATGGACTTCAACTCTGCCAGAAAAGCAGTGAAAGTAGCTGAGACCGGGTTGTCTCTGTCCCAAAGAGGTTTAGCCGACACCTGGGACCAGAATCTAAGTGGCACATGGTCTTCACCAGAGCCTGCCCCAAAGCGGGATGGACTTGCTGTGGCAGGGTACCACCAGGTCCTTCCACAGGTGCGACTAGCCTGCGGTGGCTGCCGAGGTTGAGGTACCTTAGCGAAAGTCTCGTGGTCAAGTCCAGGCACAAGGTCAGGGCAGGCAGCAGAGATGCAATGTCAAGACCAATCCGGGGTCAGCGACGGGAGGTCGGAATGCAGGAATATCACTGGGGAGCTTTCTCTAAGGCATAGGCACAAAGATCCGGCAGGGTTTGCAGGAAGAGGCAGGGTTAAATAGATTACCTGAAAATGGCGAGTGCCAATTATTGGCACGCTGGCCCTTTAAATCTCCTGAAGCTGGCGCACGTGCCCTTGGAGTCGGGAACGTGCGTGCAAGGCAGCCGGGACCTGTGAGTTGCCCGTGCAACACGCTGGCGTGACACTTTCCACAGCTTGAATTGATGTTCTATTCTGGATGAGCTCCAGACTGTGACCTACATAACAAATATATTGATAAAGAACAAAAGACACTATACAAATACCAGTATTACAAATAATTTTTCAAATATATTCTTCATTTATTTGAGATGTTTGCTACTACCTTATTATAAAAAACCCCACCATACAAAGGACATTATCACTGACGATACATCTGTACAGTACAGGGCTCATATAATACCTTTATACTAAGATTATTCCGATTACAAAATTACTAAATGAAAACCTATTTACACCATCGTGCTGCCGGGACAGGGATTTAAAACCAGAATTGTGTCGCACGCGATTACATTGTGTCGCAATCGCGCCAGCTATCATGCGGCACAAACGGGGGGGGGGGGGGCAGTCCGTCGGGCGATCCGACGGATTCGGACAAACCGGGGATTTAACATTTTAAAATGTGTCACAAGCCAAGCACTTACATACATCAGAAAGAAGAAGGTGAACTCCGGCGGACCTGATCGGGGAAGCGACAGATGCAGGATATCGGGCGCACCATCGTAGTAAATCGCGGCAGTTGTGCATTGGAGTCGGAGAAAGCACCTCGGGGATTGCACAGGACCGGGTAAGTAAATCTGCCCCAATATGTGTTCTTAGCAGTGTTAGTGGTGGAACAGACAGATGAGAAGTTGGCAACACGCTATCTGTGCTGCCAACATAACAGACCTGCAGTGGCATTGGTAAGCAGTGCGGTAGGGAGTCATAGATTTATATGCTCAACTGTAGACTTAAAGTGAACCGTCATTTCAAAAACTTTTGATATGTTATAGGGCAGGTAATTTTAAGCCCTTTTGCAATTTGATTAGTTACCTGAATCTTGCTCCTTCCTCTTGTATTCTGCAGACTTCCCCTAGATGGCAGTGACTTCTCAGATAGCTGTTACTATGGCCATTCCATCTTCATAAAGAAGACTACAGGCAGGAGACACGCCCCCCCCCTTCCTGCACACAGCTGATCACCTCATGGCTCAGTGCTGCAGCAGTCATGTGTCACTACTGCAGCACTGTCATGTGCAGGGAGAAGCCCTGACTAATTTAGTGACCAAAAACCTAACACTTCTCTCTCCGCAGCATTCCCTACACCTGTATACTGTATAAACACAGGTATCTACATAGGTAGATAGATAGATAGATAGATATGAGATAAATAGATGGATAGATATGAGATAGATAGATGGTTGCTGGTTGTTATGGGCCAATAGAGGTACTAAATGAGGACCGAGGGGCAAAATACTTTGAGGAATGATTCCCAGGGACACCTGGAGCAGAATTATGTATTTTTGGGTTTTTTTTGCTCAGAATGACGGTTACACTTTAACTAAGAGCTGGATGTGGATCACAATTAGCAATCTATTTGGGAGAGCAGGGGAGAAGAACCATGATCCCATCCCAAGGTATTTTTTCATACAATATGATTACAAATGTACTGCACATGTAGTGTAAAATTGTCAGGAGATTTCTCTCTAGAATTAACTGTAGATTGGGTGCTATGGTATTGTACTATTATTTTAACAATATTTTTACATTTATGCATTAAAAGGCCTGACATTTTGTGGCACATGAGCTAGGTAATAGTGGTACAATAGTGGTAAAAGGTACAATAAGCTCTCCTAGGAATGCTTTTCTTTTGAGTATGTTATTAACCATAGTATGAGCCATTTAGCTCTGTGCCTGAAAATATATCTGTTCTTTATGCAGAGACCTGAAGCTTGATAATGTCATGCTGGACGCTGAGGGACACATTAAAATCACTGACTTTGGAATGTGTAAAGAGAACATTTTCAGCGGTGCCACTACCCGAACATTCTGTGGAACTCCAGATTACATAGCTCCAGAGGTAATATATTGTGGCTCAATAATTCAGTCTGAGCTCCTTGAACCTGTAGTTGTAGCTGAAAATATTTATATATCATTCTATCCTGAAGTGTTTATTACAACACATGTGAATTCATGTCAATCATAGAGTAAGATTTTATTCTTTAGTGTTGTGTAAGTACTAGGATCATGTTGGAAATGCAGCTCTGCTAGCAGTATTTGATGCAATATTTTACCTTTTAGGTCCAGAAGTGATTGAAAGTGCTAATGTTTTTAATAATTTGACATCCAAAAGTACAATGAATTGGTGAGATGTCATTAAAGTCTAGGAAATTGCAATTGGCATAACTTAAGGAACAACTATAGTTTTTTTCCACAAATCAATGGCTCTTGAGATGTAGAACAACGTTGCCCAGTATCTTTATCTTTGTTAGTTTTGAAGTTTCATTGCTATACCGCTCAGATTATCTCAGTGTTGAAGTAGTTCCTTCCTCTGGAGGCCATCTGTTAAACAAATCTACAAATCTATGGTCTCACTAGAGGGCTGGGGCTGCTGCTCCCTGCTCACAGAGGTGGAGGTCATGTAACTCTCTGTTTATGTAGCAGAACTGAGTTTGTACAGGACTGTGGATACAGATGTCTTCTATATAGAATAGTGAGGTACAAGATCTCCCCCATTCCACATCAGTTCCTTTATCCCAGTCTGTGATTCTACAGAACTTTCCCTGTCTCACTTCACCTCATACTGCAGCCCCTCTGCACCTTGTACTCAGCATTATAAGCTCTGTGCAGAGAAGCTACTAACCCTTAGTGCTCACACAGCACAGACTATACACTTCATGTAACTGTTCTTATGATTTGTACCACTTATTACATGTTCCATGCTCCTCCATTTGATGTAAGATGCCAGACTAGTCACTATATACACCCTGTATTTACACTGTGGAGTGTTCACTGGATTTACTTATGGGATTCTAAATGGATTTAAAGCATAACTGTAAAGCTAAAGTGATTTTACCATATTATTATATGTGGTTACCCCTTTGAAAACAAACAGAACTATGAATACTTTGTGCTGCTCATCCTTTTCTTTTCAAAGTTATGACATTTTCTGTTCTGAAAGTGTTTTGAAAAAATCTCTCACTAGAGGTCAGTTAGCTTTCCCACTGATCCCATGATGCCTTGTGTTCTCTCTCAAAGTAATTTAGCATTGAATCCATTTAGTGTTCCACAAGTAAATCCACTGAACATTGCACAGTGCACATACATATGGTGACAGCCTGGCAGCTTCCATCAAATGGAGGAGCGGGGAACATGTAATAAGTGGTAGAAATAGATAAATAACCCAGTTACATGCCGTCTAAAGCCTTTATTGTGTGACCACTAAGGGTTAATAGCTCATCTTGACAGAGCTGATACTGCTGATGAACAAGGTGGGGGAAGTGAGCAGAGAGAAGAGCAGAGACAGACAGATAAAGTTCTGTAGAATCTTATACTGGGATGGAGGGCCTGATAGGGAATATGGAGATCTTGTACCTCACTATTCTGTACAAAAGACATCTGCATTCACTTTTTTGTAAACTTCCAGCTCTGCTACATTCACTCACACATGACCTCCTCCCCTGTGAGCAGCAGCTCCTCCCCTCCTATGAAATAGCTTGAGAAACATAGTGTATACAAGCTAAAGGCTCATAGGGCTTAACAGCACATAGGGAGGTGGCAGCCATTGCAGCAATGAGATGATCTGAGGGCTTTAGCAAAGAAACTACTGAATATAGGTAACAAATAAGCAAAGTTGTTTTACATCCCAAGAGCTTGGATTCGTGAAAAAAAACCTTTACAGTTACTCTTTAATGCTAAATTACTTTGAGAAAGATCATGAGGCATCATGGGATCTGTGGGCAGAGTGAATTGAACTCAACTTCAGGGCAGATACAGGAAGAAGTTAGTCTCCACCCACTTTATCTCTGGTGAGAAAGATTTTGTCAAAGACTTTTATAACACAAAATGCCAGAACTTTGGAAAGAAAAGGACGAGCAGCAAATTATGGGCATTGTCTGTTTTGTTTTTAAAGGGGGAAGCACTTTTAAGAACTTGGTAAAATCATTATAGCTATACAGTTACACCTTAAATATTGCTCCACGAATCCTTCCTTTCAATCTCCATTCAATCTCCTATTGTCCTGGCCCAAATCCATCTTGATTTAATTTGTCCCAGAAAATGTACCAGCTTTTAAGATGCTTTATAGTTTGTACATTCAGTTCTTCAGTTGGCCTGCATTTTATGATATACCCTCTAGGTGTACATTGATGAAGCTATCTCCTGTGTATAGTTTATAGAGAAAAACGTAATGTCCATAAGACAAAAAGATACGGGCTTAGATAGATATTTTGAAGCTTTCTTTAGGGAGAACTTTTCACAAAATGTATCTAATTTATCCAGATATGGATTTTTTTTTTGCCAGCATCCTGGAGCCTCTTCACGGTAGAGGTTGACAATGAAGCTGCCAATGAAACGAGAGACTCTAATGTACTTATCTTGTTGCTTAGTTGTGCGGCAGGACCTTCCACTTCTCTTTCTACTCTGCTTAGAGACTGTGCTCTGCTCTGAAGGGAGTAGTACACATCCCTGTAGGAAATCTTTAGTTTCTTGGCAATTTGTCACATTGAATGGCCTTAATTTCTAAGGACAATAATAGACTGTGAAGTTTCACCTGAAAGGTCTTTTATCTGGCCATTCTGAGAGTTTTATAGAAAAAATAAATGTGATGCTCCAGATTCTCAACCAGCTCAAAGGAAAGTCAGTTTTATAGCTTCTCTATAGCTTCCAACAGCCAAACTGTTTTCAACTGTGCTAGTATACTTGAAGAAGCGTTTTCTAAACACCCATGAGCCGTCTGGCACAGTTAGCAAACACACCTATGTAGATATTGCATTAAAAAACAGTTGTGTGTTTGTAGCTAGAGATGTATAGAGTGTATTTATGATTCATTTAATATTTGCTTCGATGAAAGAAAATGTGCTTTTCTTTGAAAAATAAGAAGTGACCCCAAACTTTTGAGTGGTCTATATAAAGAATAGGAAGCAGTGCAAGAAAGAATAAGAGTGCGTACAATGCCAAGGTTAGTAAATAACTGCTATTAGCTATAACAAAATAGAGCGGGTTACCAAAGAATATTTTATATCTATCTCTATATCTATCACTCTATCTCTCTCTGTGTCTGTCTCTGTATTTTTCTCTGTCTCTTTGTCTCTGTCTCTCACTGTCTACCTTTCTTTGTATCTCTCTGTCTGTCTGTGTCTGTCTCTATGTCTGTCTCTCACTCTGTTTGTCTTTTGCTCTCTGTCTGCATTTTCCTGCCGCTCTCCGTTTGTCTCTTTCTATCTGTCTCTCTCTGTATCTTTGTCCATCTCTCTCTGTCCATCTGCCTCTGACTGTATCTCTGTATCTTTCTCTGCATGTTCCTCTCTGTTTTTAACTCTTTGTCTCTCTGCCTGTCTATTTCTGTCTGTCACTCTCTCTCTCTCTGTCAGTCTCTCTGTGTCTGTATTTATGTCTCTCGCTCTGTCTGTGTCTGTCTCTCTCTGTGTCTCTGTTTGCATTTCTCTCTATCTCTCTCTCTGTATATCTATGTCTGTCTCTCTCTGTTTGTCTGTATCTCTGTCTGTTTCTCTCTGTGTCTCTGTCTGCATTTCTGTCAGTCTACCTCTCTGTCTCTCTTTGTCTGTCTGTCTCTGCATCTCTCTGTCTCTCTGTATCTCTCTGTCTGTCTCCCTCTGTATCTCTCTGTCTTTCTGTGTCTGTCTTTATGGCTGTCTCTGTCTCTCTCTGTTTGTCTGTCTTTCTATCTGTTGCTATCATTATCCATATTAAATCACACATAAGCTTAATGAAAGAGAAAACCTGCAACAGAACACCAGTAACAGTGGAATACAAATGTGCACGGAGACATACAGGCAGGAGTTTGTTTTAGTAAGAATACAATAGATCAGTGCTAAAATTAAACCTTTGTGTACCTGGTATCTAATTTTAATATCCAAAGCTTCGTGATTTAATAAACCTCTTCTCCAATCACATCCTCTAGGTGGTCGGTTCACACTTTTTTTTAACTTTCTTGGATGTGCAACCTACTTACTGTAGATTATACTGGGTACATATTAACAAATATATAGCATTGGTGGTGTCACAATTTATAAGTCTTTTGATGTTTTGTTGTCTGTGTGTGATGGTAAGATTTAGCCATAATTTTACAGATGGTACATCTATTTTTACCACATTGAAAATTTTGAATAACACTTGGGCTTGATATAAAATGGGGATGTTTTTCTTAAATATCTGTATAATATCTACGAATTGCGCACTGTAGGGGGTGGAAAAACACCATATAAATTGTTAGTAGAATGTGTGAATGTTGATTCCATCAGCTATTCTTCGCCCTATTAAGTATATCTTGTTTATATGCCTGACTTTTTTTTATCTCAAATATTATTGTATTCTTGTGTATAGGCAAATTTGTTACGGTGGGGAAAAAACTAGCAGCCATAGGACAGCCCTGTCACTCTTGTGTAGAGGCATAAATGGTGGAGCATGCTTTCTTTGCTCTAATATACTCCCCTATTGGAAGGTTTTGTGGTGTGTGAATAGGATGGCAACTATTGAAGCATAAAATAGTAATTCCATCAGTCGGTCTTCTTTTTTTTTTGTTTCATTTTAAACAAGCTTTTATTGTCTTCAAATTCAAACATGGTTACACCACATAACTACATTCCTTTTACAATAATCATCTCCCATGTACATTACACGTATTGCATTAAATTACAATAACCTCCAATCTTAGATTGTGCATAATATTATGTACACATAAATAGTTAACCCTACCCTCTGATCACCCACCCTCTGACACCGATGAAGAGGAGAACGAAAAGAAAGAAAAAAAAAGGGGGGGGGAGGGAAGACAGGGAAGATAGGGGGAAGGTGAGGGAAAGAAACGCGATTTTTAACTTTATTTCCATATCGCTCAGATGTTACTCCACCTCTCCCCCCCCCTGCCCTGCTTGCAAAACCAAACCCGCTCGTATTTTTTAATCCTATCTACTAGACCAATCCAATATTCTTTCGTAGGGGCCTCTGCAGATCCCCATTTCCTAGCAATGCAAACTCGTTCCAAATTCAACACCCTCTGAACCAGTAGATGTTTTGCTTGATCCAGTCCTTCCAGATCTCCCAAGATAGCATTTTTCAGTGTGAGTACCAAAACATTCCCCAGCGTTGTCGTTACATAAGAAAAAATATCATTCCAAAAGACTTGGATTTTAGGGCAAGTCCATATGACATGAAGGAAGTTTGCCTCCTCTCCATCACATCTCAGGCACTTATTGTCACCTTTAAGTTTCATTTTCCATAGATCTGTTGGTGCGTAGTAGATCATATGGATAATATTATACTGTATGAGTCTATGATTCCACCCTATTGAGCAATGCCTTACATTCCCATACACACGCTCCCAGTTCACAGATGAATCACCCTCAGTCGCTCTTTCCCAGTTTGTACGTGATTTGTGTTTTACATTAAGTGACACCCCTTTCACTATATATTTATAAATCTTTGAAATTATATTCCTAATATTACCATTATTATTCACTACCATATGTATACATTTATGTGATTCAATCCTCAAACCTATCCCCTTCTTCTTTTTATATACCATAAGTGCGTGTGCCACTTGAACAAATCTCAAAAAATCTCCCCTCTTCAGGTGATATACTTCTTCAAAATACTTAAAGGGCCTAACCTCCCCGTCTATCAGAAACTGTGCTACAAATTTAACCCCTAACCTTTTCCAAAACCCTTTAATCTGGGATGCTCAAGAGCTCTCTCATATGATAGTTCTCCCATAACGGAGTTTCCTCCAGGAATCCATGAATATTGCCTCCATAATTGCTTTTGTTGAATCCTTAGTGGACTGTAGCAACCTCATAATTGACGAGTTATTTTCCCATTCTGCTAATCTACTAAACTGTGCAGCCACGAAATATCCCTTAAAAAAGGGAATCCCCTAACCCTCTTCCTCCAAAGGCCGATATAGGTAACTCATCTTCATACGCACCTTTTTTCGTCCCCATATGAGGTCATTGAGCATTGCCTCAATCGCCCTAAATAATGACTCCTCTATCCAAACTGGACTAGCTGAAAGCACAAATAAAATTTGCGGGAGGAGCGTCATTTTAATAAGGCCTATCCTATCTGCTCTTGATAACAACAACCTATCCCAACAGTGCATTCTTTCGCTTATTGCCTTCAAGAGTGGAAGCAGATTAATCTCCACGAACCTGTCCAATTCTTTTGCTATTTGTATGCCTAGGTATCTAAAACTATCCTCACATATGGTTACCTTATGGTCCAATAACCCCTCCTTAACCCCAGGAACTAAAGGAAGCAATTGAGATTTTGCCCAATTTATTTGAAGTCCTGACCATTTCCCAAATTCTTCTATAACCGCCATCACCCTAGGGACTGCAGCTACGGAATCCTGTAGATATAAGATCAGATCGTCTGCATACAAGCACAGCTTGTCCTTCTTACCCCCACTTCCCCCACCCGCTATTTGGTGATCTTCCCTTAATAAAATCGCTAATGGTTCAATATATATAGCGTATAATAGCGGGGAAAGGGGACAGCCTTGTCTAGTTCCTCTAGTTAATGTGAACGACTCAGAGCGAGCCCCATTTATTACCACCCTTGCAACCGGAGCACTATATAATAACTTGACCCAACCTATAAAGGCCGATCCGAACCCAAATTGCTTCAGAACTTCCCATAGAAAGCTCCACTCCTCGAACGCTTTTACTGCATCTAAAGACAGGATGGAGCGCAGCCTCCCTTCTCCCATCTCTATAGCTGAATACAATCTATGTATGCAGTCATTTAATTTCCGCCCCGGAATAAACCCATTTTGGTCCCTGTGTATGATAGAGAAAATAACTTTTTGGAGCCTATTTGCAAGAAGTTTCGCTATGATCTTCACGTCAGTATTGAGAAGTGAAATAGACCTATATGACCCCATTTCCAAATTGTCGTCCTCCTTTTTCGGGATTAGGACAATATCTGCCTGCATCATAGAATCCGGCATTCTCCCCTCTTTTTTTGACTCATTCAGTACATCCAGCAACAAGGGAAGAAGCACATCCTCATATTCCCTATACAGAGCAAATGGAAATCCGTCTGTTCCCTGAGAGGAGTCTTTTTGCCACTGTCCTTCTCAATTCTTCCAATGTCACAGGATCATCTAACGTGCGTTTCTGATCCTCGTTTAGCTTAGGGAAATTGATCCTTCCCAAAAAAACCTTCTAATTCCCCTCTTGGCAACTCCGAAGTGGACCTGTAGAGTTTCTCATAAAAACCCTTAAATTGTTCCCTTACCCTAAGTGGGTCTTTCTCAATACCTCCTCCTTCACTTCTAATTGCCGGAATATATCCATTTTCCCTGTGGACAGAAACCCTCTGAGCTAAGATCTTACCTGCTCTCCCTCCTTCTGAAAAATATCTTTGTCCCTGAAAAAACATTTTATGTTGTGCTTTAATAGATAGAAATGCCTCATATTCATTTTTTGTTTTCTCTAATGTCTCCTTGTTGTTAACCGATCGTTCCCTTATCTTCTTTTCTGCTGCTTTATACTGTTTCATAAGTAGTCACTCCTGAATCTATATCGCTGAATCTATATCTTGCTTCCCCTATCTCCTTTTTAAATATTCCCCTTAAATAGGCCTTAAAGGGAACCTACCACCACGATTCTACCTATAAAGGTAGATCGGGTGGTAGGTGGATGTAAGGGACGTGAGGATTGCTTTTTAGAGCTAATCCTCACGTTCCCGCTAAATTTTACTAAACTTTATTCCCTTAATATGTAAATTTACTTATGCAGCTACTGGGGCGTGGAGTAGCCAGGCACGAGGCTACACGGCGTGGGTACTCCATGCCCCAGTAGCCACGTTACTCCTCCTACCCTGTGTGTGCGGCGCGCAGCATCCGACAAGCCGGAGTTCTGCGCATGCGCAGTAGCTCCGGTCTCGGAGCTGTGGCTGCTCAGCCGTGGACCTGCGTTCTGCGCATGCGCAAAACGCCAGCATGTCGGGCGAAGGCGCGCATCTACGAGGAGCTGCGCATCGAACACACAGGGTAGGAGGAGTAACGCGGATACTTGGGCGTGGAGTAGCCGCGCCGTGTAGCCTCGTGCCCGGCTAATCCACGCCCCAGTAGCCGCATAAGTAAATTTACATATTAAGAGAATAAAGTT
The DNA here is from genome assembly GCA_019512145.1 of Engystomops pustulosus. NCBI lineage: Eukaryota > Metazoa > Chordata > Amphibia > Anura > Leptodactylidae > Engystomops > Engystomops pustulosus. Next base: position 83,504,075 of record CM033646.1, on the reverse strand, counting down.
TAGTAACCTCCTACGCCATCCTTCCCTCCTCCCCCTCCCAGGCGAGAAATTTCTTTAATATATCATATTAATCAAGGCTTCAGACCCCCTGCCTCTCCAACCACTCGGAAGCTTCCTCCGATTTATAAAAAAATAAAGTTTTTCCCTGAAAGATTACCCGTAGTCTAGAGGGGAGCAGTAGTGCATATTGCATTTTTGCTTCCATTAATCGCTTTTTGACTCCCAAAAAGCTAGATCTCGCTTTTTGCGTTTCCCTGGAGAAATCAGGAAATAAGAAAATCTTTTGACCGTTTATCAGGATTGGGTCACTTTGTCTACTCAGACGCAAAATGCGGTCCCTGTCTTGGGAATTAAGCAATCTAATGAGAATAGCTCTAGGTCTAGCTCCTTGTGCTGGTTTCTTAAAGGGTACACAATGTGCCCTTTCTATCCCGAAAAAATCAGAGAACCCTTCAGCGCCGAATATTTCTGTCAACCACTTATGTATTTCTCTGTCCAGTTCTCTCTCTTCCCCCCTTTCTGGGTATCCTACAATTCTTATATTGTTTCTTCTAGACCTATTTTCTAAGTCGTTCAACTTATCTTTCATGGATTTATTGTCGGTTGTCAGCTCCAAAATGTCTTGCTTAATTCTTTTTACATCTGATACTACCTCTGTCAAAATGCTCTCCATCTCCTTTTAGTACTTTTAGTCCCAAGTTTATTCAACTCTTCTTTAATCGATTGGATGTCTGTCCTCACTCCACCCATTTGTGAGTTTAATGACTCCATTGCGGTTTTAGTCTCTTTTACTGCCTCCAAAATTTCTGTTAAAATGGGGCTGTTCCCTTGGACAATATCTTCATTTTGTAGTACTGTGAACCTAGAGCCATTCTGAGCTACATCGCCCCCTGCTTCCTCTCTGTCCTTCCTGATCTGACGTGGGCGTGTGGGGGGGGGGATTTCCAAATTTTATCTAAGCCTGTGGATTTCCTGGCCGTGTTTTTAGGGGGCATTTTCCTGATCCTCAGACCTAACTCTTTACCAACTTTTCGGATATAAGGCCCCAAAGCAATGCTTGCTGCTCACCCCCAAGCTTAACCTGTTGCTTGGAAAACGATTCGTATTATAAGTTGTTCCTGCTCTGTAAGAGCTTCAAATCAAATTATGACTTTCTATTTACACAAATTCGTAAGTTATTACATACAAAGGCAAAATCACATTCAAGATTATTCACACGCCTCAAATAAACAATTTTCCTGGACAGCAACAAGAAGTACCCACAATAGCCATATCTCAGTCTAGGTTCTTATCACAGCAGTGGCCCCTGTCAGTGGCCCCTATAGATCAAAAAACAAGACGGCAAAACAAAACAGTACAGAGTGCGGGCTGTCTTGTAGACTTAATTCCTATAATGGATATTCCAAACTGTTTTTTGGCCCCTATGAAAAAAAAAAAAACAGAACAGCAACCCAAAATACTTCAAAATGCGGGCCGTCTTATGGAGTTAGTTCCCGTAGTAGATATTTCAAACAATTTTTTTCAACACAGTCTTTATGACTTCCCTCTCAAAGTGCTCCTTTTATCCCAATAAGGGAAGCCGGACAAAAGCATAAGTCAAGCCAGTGCATAAGATCTCATAGGCATGCAAAAAAGGAACAGAGTGCCAAAAACCCCCCAAAAAAACAAAGGAAACAAGCTGAATTAGAAAGTCTCACCACCCTTGGACCTTCTGATGCACTCCAGGATGAATGGATTCCTCAGGTAGGGCACAAAGCAGTGACTAGAGAGTTATGGGTACAAAGATGTGGTTCCTCCGTCACCCGTTGTTAATCCTCAGGTCCCGCAGACTCTCAAGCCGTGCCGCCCGCTCACCGCTCCCGCCGTGAGCAGGACCGCCAGTCCAGAAGATGAAGCGGGTATCCTGTTGACTTTCCCGGGGCAAGTGCAGCGGAAGAAGTCCCCCCGTCCCTCTCACAGACCGGGGCTCCACAGGCAGGAAGGAAACCGTGGGTGCCGGTCCGGCACGTGGTTCCTGAGCAGCGCTACTCGTTGAAGGCTCTGGTGCCGTATCCCATCCGCGCACGCAGACCCGCCGTAGCATGCCTCCCACTTCTCCAGACCTTAGTCTCTGGCTCCAGACCTCCGCGCCCACCGGGGATAGACCCGGACACCGAGGGTCAATGCTCCAGGGCCACTGCTAAGCTCACGGATCTCCCGCCTGAACCGAAGGGGGGGGAGGTGTCCTCAGGAAGGAAGCGGCTGTGACGTGGATCTCACATCACGTCTGTCTCGCGTCGACCTTACTGTTGTCAATATCCCATCAGTCGGTCTTCTGAATAATTTTGGGTTATCGGTGGTATATAGCCGTATATATTTCCTCCAACCACGCCATATACAAATTTTTAGGGAAAAAAAATTAGCACCTATAGGACTGCCTTGTTTTTGTGAAAAAAAACTGTTTGTGAAACAAAAAAAATAGTTTTTCAATAGAAAGGTTAAAGCTGTAAAGTTTAATAACTGTTTTAACAAAATTAACAAAATTAATGAAACATAGACCTTGTACACTTACTTATAGTGATATTGTACAATCACAGAGTGGCGTCAGTGTTTTACTGTTTCCATATATTAATTTTATAATGATTTTGTTTGCATAAATAAAGAGTTAAGATTTTTTGTGTATTTTGGTGATAGCTTAATTTTTTTGTTTTTTTGGTATAACAATTTGTTGGGAAGCATAGTTACTGTGTACTTTTACGTATCTGCCATTTAATTTATTTGGTTTAGTGCTTTATATATTGTCCAGCGATACTTTAACCCCTTAGCGCTCCTGTGATTAGTGCTCAGTGCAGTACTAGTATGGCGTGAGGGCACCCGGGCTCTTCCGTGCCACCACTTCACGTGATATGGTAACATCACTGTGGGACGCACGTGACGGAGACAGGAGAACCTCCAGCTGACGTTGCCCAAACCAATTGGATCGCTCCTGCCTACTGATCGCTGCTATTGGCCAGTCAAACCTGTCATTTTTGCGACTTTTTATGACATTTTTAATGCTATCATTTTGAGAAATGCATAGCCTTTTGATCACTTTTTATAGAATTTTTTATATTTTTAAAAATGGCAAAAAAGTCACTTTCGACTATTTTCCAATACGGGGTTAAACGCTGGGAAAAATTGTTATTATATTTTGATGCTTTTATATGTGATATAGGAAATGAAGGATGATTTAAACTTTTGCTTCTTTTAACAATTTTTTCATATTTTTTAGAAATTTTTACATTTTTTTTAATCATTATTTCAGATCGTCCAGGGTAATTTAACCATGCAGGGTCCGATTGCTAATACCATATACTGCAATACTCCTGTATTGCAGTATATAGCAGTTTTACTATGATTTCTAATAGCTTGCCGTCTACTGCCTATTAGAGATCATTAGACTGTAGGCTGCCATGCCAACCGTTCGCTGCCCTTTGATAATGGCACAGGGGGCGACGATCGGCTTTCCAAGATGGCGGCGCCCATGCAAAGGTAAGTTAGGTGCCGCGGTCTGGGTCGACCAGGGGAATTAAAAGGTTAACTGCCGCGATCGGTGCCAGCACCGCCCGCAGCAGTAACAGGTGCATGTCAGCTCTATTATACAGCCGTCACCTGTGTATGGAGAGAACTTAGCTTGTGAGCTTTCTCCATACACCCTTCGCTGCAACAAGGACAATATAGTTCATTCTCGGTAACGAAGGTGTTAAAGGGAGACTTCAATTCTACCAGTATCTGCCCAACAAGAGGGCAAGGTATTGCGTGAAGATGTATAAGCTGTGCGAAAGTATGTCAGGGTATACCTACAAGTTCAGGGTATATGAAGGGAAGGACTCCATTATAGTGCCCCAGAATGCCCCCCCATTACTAGTTGTTACAGGGAAGATAGTGTGGGATTTGCGGTGGGACCCACTGCTGGACCAGGGCTACCACCTCTACCTGGACAATTTCTACACCAGCACTACCCTGTTCAAGTGCCTTATTTCCAGAAATACTGCGGCATGCGGCACGGTACACAGAAATCAGAGAGGTCTCCCCAAGCCGGACTGTATTTTAGAGTACATGGGAGGGATGGACTTGTCTGACCCATACAACACCATGCGGAAGTCGAGGGTGTGGTACAAGAAGCTGGCTTTGCACATCATGCAGATAGCACTATATAATGGTTAAGTGCTACATCGATGTGCAGGCCAGAGGGGAACTTTCCTGGAATCTCAAGAGGTGGTACTTTCTTTTTGGAGACCACGAAGGGGGGATTGCCAGCATTTCTGGAAGCGAGGCCACATCACCCATTGTACCAGGGCAGCACTTTCAGGGAGAAGAGGTGCAGGTTGTGCTCCAAAAAAGGCATTCGGAAGGACGCCATTTATTATTGTGATACAAAAAACAAAACAACAGACAAAAGGGCGGCGCCTCGAGTGATATCTTCACGGTAGCTACAGAAAAATTAGAAGAGGGCCCACAGCCGGGCTGCTCACCTTTTTACCCCTTGGGTATAGGCAAATTGTCCCACGCAGGGGATGCAGAGATTGACAACACATTCCTAGTGTTCTGGCTTCAAAGTGTTGACTATAGTTTTACTAGGGTAGCTGCCTCTGGCACAGACAAAAGGGCCAGAACCACCAAAAACCACGGCAGTCTGTATTGATAGGCAGTAGGGTAGAGAAAACTATCTACATAGCCAGAATTACTGACCCAAAACCCCAGTACTTTGGTTCAGCACCACCAATTTTGATATTTTTCTCTATCCTACTATTTATCATTGTGAGACATAACCAGAAAAAACAGGACTATGTATGAAAGATTGCTTCCGAATTTATCATACATCCCTGGAATTTTAGATGTTGTTACCCTGATGTACTATGCACAGCTTATGCATCATGCCGCATGCCGCACCTCCCCTTCTAAGCCCTGCTATGTGGCCAGCCTGTAGATAATGGCCCCATATGGGGTATTGCTGTACCCGGGAAAACACACATCATGATTTTTGGGGTGTTTGTCTCCCGTGGCAGGAGCTGGGCACAAGATGACATAATGGATATTTTTTACTATGAACTACCCATTATACATTTTTTGGGGGTACACCTATGGGGGTTAAAATTCTAACTATACCTTTAGATTAACCCCTTAGCGCAGTGACTTTGCGCTCAGTGGCAGATACATCCGCCACGGAGCTGATGCCGGCTCGGCTCTGGATCGGAGCCGAACCGGCACCCCAGTATCGGAGTGTAACCTGTTAAATGCCGCGGTCAGCGCAACCACGGCATCTAACATGCCTCTGGGGAGTCTTTCCCCCACGATCGGCCCCACAAACCGTGTTCCGGGGGTGCCGATGGCTTCTATGGAAGTGCTGGGGTCCCATCTAGTCCCCAGCACTGCCTGCAGGCACTGCCAGTAAGTTGCCGTCTGTCGCGTCATCTTACTGGCACAGTGCCAGCCTATGCAAGTGCATAGGCTGACACTGATAATACCCTGCAATACATGATAATTGCAGAGTATTATCATGAATCAGATGATTGCTTGTTCATGTCTCATGGTGGAAAAAGTGAAAAAGTAAAAAAAAAAAAAAATGTTATTCAATAAAGAATAAAGTATTAAATCAATAAAAATGCCCATAAGCCCCATAACATATAAAGAGACATATAACCCCCAAAAAAGTCTAAATCATAACAAAAAACCCAAATATATATAGTATCACCGCATCCGTAACAACCCATAGAATAAAAGTAAATTATCATTGAACCCGCACGATGAACGCCGTTAAAAAAAAAATGTTGAAAACCCACCAAAAATTATCATTTTTACCTAAATCTTACAAAAAATGCAATAAAAAGTGATAAAATAAACATAAGTACTCCGGAATGATACTGATGCAAAGTACAACATGTCCCGCAAAAAACAAGCCATCAACCAGCTCTGTAGCCAAAAAAGTAAAAATGTTATGCCACTTGGAAGACGGCAAAGCAAAAATGATAGATTTTTCCCCACATTGCGGTTTTATTTGACAAATTTAGTAAAATGTAAGAAAATATATTCAAGTCTGGTATCCCCGTAATCGCATCGACCCATAGAATAAAGATAACACGATTGTTAGTCTAAACGGTGAACACAGAAAAAAAAAGTCACAAATCCAGTACAGAATTGATGCTTTTCTACTCCTGCCCTCAAAAACGAGTTCTTAAATTTTCAACAATAGGTGATACCAACCCCCAAATGACAACACTGGAAAAAGCATCTCATCCCGCAAAAAAAATGCCATCCCAGGGCCCCAAAAACGAAAAAGCAAAAATGTTATAGCCTACAAAAGGAGGCAACAAGAAAACTAAAATCTTGGCAGCTGCAGGGCGCTCCTTCCATTCTTTGCCCCGCTGTGCACCCATAAAACAAATAATAGCCACATGTTGGGGGTCTCTGTACTTGGGAGAAATTGCAGAACAAATTTTATGGTGGGTTTTCTACTTTTATCTTGTGGAAATGTGTAAATTTTAGGGCTAAATGAACGTATAACCGGAATAATTTCACCATTCTAAATTTCACCTCCATTTTGATTCAATTACTATGAAGATCTCAAGGGGTTAACAATCTTCCTAAAAGCAGTTTCTGATAGTTTGAGGGGTGCAGATTTGAAAATGGGTTGATTATATAGGTGGTTTTGATGTTAAATATGTAAAATTTCATTCAAAACAGCAAATTTTGAAAATACGGAAAATCGCTATTCGATTTGAAAGCTGCGCAACATCAAAATATATTATCCAGACATTTAAAAAATTATGAAAATGTAAAGTAGACATATGGGAAATGTTATTCAGCAACTTATTTAGGTGGTAAATATATCTACCTGAAAATCTAATGATTTCGAATTTCAAAAAAAAAAAAATTAAAAAAATTCATCATTTTTTCTTTTTTTGGAAAATAAACACAAAACTTTTCAGCCAACATTTACCACTAAAATGAAGTACAACATGTGGCGAAAAAACAATCTAAGAATCGCTTTGATAAGTAGCAGAGTTCAAAAGTTCTAACCATATAAAGCGACGCAAGTCAGAATCCAAAAAATGGGGCTGAGCCTTAAGCTGTAAAATGGCTGCGTCCTTTAGGGGTTAATTCATGGAGGGGTGTTGTTTACAAAATATGGTCAGTTCTTAGGGGTTTCTACCATACTGGTCCCTATTGGCATCTACAAATGCTTCATGATGCCAAAAAGAGAAAAAAAAATTTCAATGCCTGTGATCCAAATTCAAGTTATTCCCTTTTGAGCCATGCCGTGTCTCCATCCTACAGATTATTGCCAACTATGGGGTATTGCCCTAAACGGGGTAACCCGCAGAATGATTTTTGATGTGTTTTTCCCCAGTGCCATGATCAAAATGCAGTATATGGGGATTTTGCACACCATCTATTTCAATGTGCAAATCACACATTATAATAGATAGCCTAAAACATGATAGCCTCGGATCTTTGTGTTATCCAAAGCTGTCATGGCAGCGGATCGCCTCTCCCGATTACGTCACTAGGAGCAACGATCGGAGCCAAGATGGCGGCGCCCAAGCGCCGACTCATTAGTGCCACCGGGAGCTTTGCTGGTCAAAGGGTTGACACCCGGAATCGGTGCAAGCACCGATCGCAGGTGTTAGCGACGGGTGTTTGCTTCATTGTGAAGCAAGCACCCAGTGAGTATGAAGAGGGCTCAGCCCTTCATACTCCCCCATGAGCAATAAAACGTACAGGTACGTCTTATTGCGCTATGGGGTTAACGTACAAACAGGCTGGACTGGATACTCAGTGCGAAATAAAATAAAATGTCTGGTTCAGTGGCATGTGCCTAGGGCCGGGGCAGACAGGATTTACCAGCTTAAGGATATGGAATGCATCAATTGCCTCCTGACTAAGGGCAAATGGGGAAGAGGCAATTCAGTTTATCAAGGGGCAACATCAGGCTGGAGGCAGCAGACCTTATCCTAGGCCTCTAGGAGCTGGCCAGTCCTAGAAACATGTGAAGAGGCTTAGGGCCTCAGGGCAGGGGCATATTCTGGACAGCCAGCTTTCTTTCCTCTGTCAGGTATCTGCCTGTGGCTGAGAAGCAGTGGCCTAGGAAGACCACCTTCTCCTGGCAGTACTGGAGTATGTCTCTGAAAACTTTGCAAACCTTCTGGAACAGAAAACACATAAGGTCCATAAATGCATCCTGGGAAACAAAAACAGTAGGTCCTCCGCATACTGAAAAGGAGAACATCCAGTAAGGGGCTAGTCTGTCAGTCTACTCCCTGTAGGGCCGTGGGGTATTGGCTGGGTGAGTTTTACCCCCCTTGTGGGAGTCTACATCAGGTATACTGGAATACTAAACTGGTAAAAGCAAATAGGTACTGGCAATTTTCATGCAGGGGCACAGAAAGGAGAACATTTGCCAAATCAATAACAGTGAATAATCTGTCACTCTCGGGGACTGCTGCCAGTTTGGGACACTCATTGGCAGCTTGGAGATCATGGACCATCCTACATGTATCCAGCTGTTCTTTCTGGGTCTTTTTCTTGACTGTGAATGGGTTAAAATCATCACTGGGCTAGCAGGGGAGGGTTTGACAATAAGAGAAGCTGTCTGGGGGGATGTACTTGCTGACGTCCTCGTTAGTTACCGCCCCCCTATTAGAATATGGCCACTCACTTTAGTCATTTCAGTAATGTCTCCTCCCAGCAAGTGGAGGCACGCCCCCTTGAGCTGGGCTCCTCCGGAATCGAAACTTTTGTCAGTCATACTTTGGTGTGGTCTGTGAAACACTGGTCTCTGTTTCCCTATGTCTTTCAGTCACAGCGAGTTCCCTCTGTCGCCCCCCCCCCCTGTTTGTAAACTTGCACTTGCAAAGTCACTGTCTGTTCTCTCCTAAGCACAGCACAGATCGCTTCAAGACCAGTTCTCAGACACAGATTGCAAGCAGCTATGGAGAAATTTAGCCATCAAGGAATAAAATCTCTTTTTCTCAAATTCTCTCCACATCAAAATCTCTGAAATGTTCGCCTGTCTCTTTCTCAATGGGCACTCTGAAGGATTCCTGTCACTCTGTCCTGGTGTCCGTCTGTCAAAGTCAGAGGCTCTAAGTGTCTATTTGCAAATCTGAGCAAGTTTTTTTTTTTCTCTCACTTGTACATTCATCAGATCCTTTAACACATCCCAAAACTTTCAAACCTTCTACTACTTTTCAGCACAATGCTACCAGCCCTTCTGTTCCATCATATCGACTTGCACTTTTCCATCAGTCCTACTTAACTCAACAACCTTCTGTCTACTTACATCTTTCCCTTATCTGCACTGAACTATCGCTAGCGCACTAGTGGTTCCCTCCAGGAGAATGTTCTTTTAATTCTAATTCTTCTAATTCTTATCATGACTCCGCCCATTCCAGGTTTTGTAAACCACACACTCTACAGGTCCACCCTTCCGGACCGGGTTGGCCGCCATTATAGGGCTGTGGCTGGGCACATGGCACTGTCGCCATTTTGGTTCCGCATTTCACATCTCTATCTAAAAGCTTCACATATCCATATAGCACTTCCGCTTTTGCTGAACCACCATCTCCCTGCACTTCTGACCATCCTTCATCTTGCAATGCTCTGGCCACTCTGTAGTGAGCCTGAGCGGCTTCCAATATGCCCTTATCTTCTAACTCACCTCTACTTGTGGTCAGAATTTGTTTCCACACTGAAGGCTGCAGCCTTCCCTTTGAGGGCATATCAACATACTTGTACAACCTCACACAATTATTAACATACTTTTTTCCTTCCCGTTTTTCAACAAACTTGACTGCAGTCTCTGCCCCCTCTGGGAGTGTGTGCGCTTTCTTAAACACACCTAACATCATGTTCCAAACAAGGTACACGTCGGTGTAGCTACTCACTCGACGCAGGGGCCCCAGCTCACCGTTGTGTGTCAGCAAAATAACAAAATCCCTACGCTACCAACCCTGATCACACACCCGTTAGGGCCACTTAAAGCCCAAAAACCGTGCTTCCCTCGGTACCTTAGCCAGCCGGTCTCCTAATGAGCCAATGCTATTTTCCTGGTCTCTAACCTAGACCGCCTTAATTCCCTTCTTCCTACCCCGCTATAAAAAACAATCCGGACACGTAAGACCCAGTGTCACCAGAAACAGAGGATGCCATCGACTATTATCAGGTCTGCAAACTTCCTCACCAGCTCACAGAAGGGGCGGCAGCGACTCTATATGTCACAATGAAGACTTTTACTTTCACTTTCACCCAGAGGTTGACTCAGGCCTGAGAGGGAATGAGGTGTGGTGATTCCGTGACAAAGGCAGTCATGTCCTATGTATTCAGTTCTAAACGTAGCTCAGTGATCACCGTTATGTCAGTCTCACCACTCAGAAAATTAGGGGCCCTTAGACCCGAAGAGTATCAGAGGGGCTTACTAACTATCCACACCAATGTCACAGGGAAGTGCCAACACATATATAATAGGCATTAACTTACCCTCTGGTCGGGTCCTCGGGTTGAAACGGGTATCAGCTGGCAAGTCCCGGGCCTCGGCACCATTGACGGGGGCAGCGCAGACCGCCTATACCCTTCTTCTCTCAGACCACTCCAAATTGGGGAGAATGTGTTGCACTTAGGTAATTAGTCAAGGAGAAGACAGACTCAGGTCGTGTTTGTCTCAGCCATTGCTCTAACTTGCCATGACCAGAAAAGGAACTGAATTACTTTATTTCCTGAAGAACCCCATAGTTTCTTATACCATACAAAAAAGGCGTGGTACATACATAAATCATATAATTGTTTATAGCTAAGCATATAGTCTGGCCCCCGACCCCTGCCGATTGGTCCTCAAAATAGGGCCCTTGGTTGGCTTAGCAGGAATTTCCAGTCACGGTTGTCTACAGTAAACGGACCGCCTAGTCTGGATGCTGATGTTATCTTAACACACATCTGCTTTTTGATTCATAAGACTTGAGTTTCGCTGACGGCATGTCTGGTTGTTAAAAACTGATGTAAGGGAAAAAGTCTCTGCTTTCAGTAAAAAAACAGCTACCCAAAAAGTAGGGCAAAGGCATCATGATACAATCATGTAAAAAGCATATAATGCGTAGGACCATATAATCATTATCTGACCCCACACCAGGACAATAGAAAAACCCCCAAGTTAGTTGACCCATTTTGGGGAAAGTGAGTAGTGCAGGAAACAATGGTATTGCAATTATCAAACTATGCCATTTGAAGTGACAAAAGGTATTTTGCCCAACTCTGCCATGGGGAAATACACATTAAAAAATATTCTGCGGGTTAGTAGGGCAATACCCCATAGGAGGGCAATCAATCTGTGGATGGAGACACGGCTGGGCTCAAGAATAACTTGTTGGAGCACAGGACATCTGTACATTTTTTTTTTTCTTTTTGGCATTCATGAAAGATGTAGATGCCATTTAGGGGCCAGTTACAGTAGACACCCCTAAGGAAACTGACCCTATTTGGAAACTACACCCCCCCTAGAATTAATCTAGGGGTTATAGTTAGCTATTTTAGGTGGGACCCTGAAAAAGTGCATAAATGATAGTGCATAGTTCAAAATATCCATTATGTCATTTTGTGCCCAGCTGTGCCATGGGAGAACAAACACCTAAAAATCAATGGCTGATGATGTTTTCACGGGTGTAAAGCATACGGGCAGGGAATCTAACGGGCTGGGCGGCATGGCAGGGCTTAGAAGGGAAGGTGTGGATGGCGGCCATGATGTATAAGCGTTGCTGCATCAGGGTAACAACAGGGTCTCTAAAAAATCCAGGGATGTATGATTAAATTCGGAAGCAATCTTTCATACATAACCCTGGGTTTTTCTTGGCATGATCACAGTGATGGAATGGTGTCTTCTGAATGCCATTTTTGGAGCACAACTGCACCTTTTGTGACCTTCCCTTGCGGCTGTTTGGGGAACTACTCCTGAGAAAGTGCTCTTGCCCTGGATACAATACGTGATGTGGCCCACTCCAGATGTGCTCGCACTCCCCTTACTTGGTATTCAAAAAGAAAAGTACTTTTATTACCACCTCTTGAAAGTCCAGGAAAGTTTCCCCTCTGGCAGGCATATCGATTGCAGCACATAAGCATTATACAATGCCATCTGCATGATGTGCACGGCCAAGCTTTCTTTGTACCACACCCTTGATCCAATGCATTGTACGGCTTGTTGAAGCACCTGGTCAGACAAGTAACCCCTCCTGTATTTGTTATAATCTAAAATACAGTCTGGCTTGGGGGGTGGTCTGTACTGGCACCTCGTACTGGGACAGGGATGGTGGTGTGCCTCATGTATTGTGGTTATACACGGACCTCTCTTTGCCTTGTCCTAACCACAATACAGAGTCGCTGCATAGCTGACCTGCTTTAGTGCCCTTTTAAGTTTTTGCCCAAGCAGGCGACCTTAGGGAGACTCTCATGGATTCTGCGCTAAAGTGCCGCATGAAGCACAAGTATTTCTGGAAGTGAGGCACTGTGAACAGGGTGGTGTGCTGGTTGTAGAAAACAATTGTCCAGGTAGGGTTGGTGTGGTAGCCCTGGTCCAGCAGTGGTGCCCACAAATCCACACTATCTTCCCTGTAACACCCAGGGAAGGGGGGGAGGCATTCTAGGGGGCACTATAGTGGAGCTTCCCTCATATACCCTGAACTTGAGTGTACCTGAATGAACTTTCGCACAGGTATTTACATTTTCCACACCATACCTTGCCTCTTATTGGGAGTTGGTACTGGCGGAATTGAAAGTTCCCTTTGAATTGTTAAAGGACTCGTCCTATGCTCACATGTTTGGCGGGTGTGGTATATGCCTGGGCAAACTGGCACTAAAATGATTCTAATATGGGCCTGACCGAAATAACCAATCATAACTGGGGTCACCTCTGGGGTGGGGCACTGTGTGTTTCAGTGTAGTGCAAAAACTTATGGATGGCTTCCAAGCGCATCCGCTCATTGCCATGTGGAGCATGGGGGTGTGGTACAGTATATGCTGAGCTCCAGTAGCCACTGATTGAAGGCTTCTTAACTTTCTTTACTATCCCCATGAGGCGGATTATGCCCCAATACTTGTTGCATCTCGCTGCAGTGATGACAGCGGGTCCACTGTAGGTGTGACATTAAAAGGAGTGGGTGTTTTGGGCCAATATGCTGAGCCAAGCGTAGAGATTTGTTCTGATAATATTAGAACATTCAGCAGCTTACTCATCAAAAAAAAACTTAAAAAAAGTCCACAGCTCTGAGCCCGAAGTGTCAAAGGTATTCAGGATGGCAAAAAAGTCAGGGACCTGGAGGGGTATAATTGATCTGGGTACCCAGGGGGTCAGTGGAAACCCCAGAAACTTCTTCTGCAGAGTCCCAGAAGAAACTCTCCTGCAGAAGTCCCAGAAACTTCTCCTGCAGAAGTCCCAGAAACTTCTCCTGCAGAAGTCCCAGAAAACTTCGCCTGCAGAAGTCCAGAAAACTTCTCTGCAGAAAGTCCCAGAAGAAACTGCTCCTGCAGAAGTCCCAGGCACTTTCTCCTGCACAAGTCCCAGGCCACTTCTCCCTGCACAAGTCCCAGGACTTCTCCTGACAAGTCCCGGCATTCTCTGACACAAGTCCCAGGCACTTCCCTGCACAAGTCCCAGGCACTTCTCCTGACACAAGTCCCCAGGCACTTCTCCTGCACAAGTCCCCAGGCACTTCTCCGCACAAAGTCCCAGGCACTTTCCTGCACAAGTACCAGCGCCACTTCTCCTGCACAAGTCCCAAGGCACTTCTCCTGCCACCAATTCCCAGGCATTCTCCTGCACAAGTCCCAGGCACTTCTCTGCACCAAAGTCCCAGGCACTTCTCCTGCACAAGTCCCAGGCACTTTCCTGCAAGAAGTCCCCTGGAACCCTACGGCACCTCTTGGGGGTCCTTCCAGGTCACTGGGAAGAGAGCAGGAGGATGATGATAGGTTAAGGGGACATTCATCCCACCAGCTGACTCGGTTTTCAGAGGCAAAGCATGTGATATGCCTCCAAAAAGGTGTACGTTTCTGAGACATTGCACACAAAAAAAATAGGAGACTAGAAAAATTAGATAATTGCACCTAAAAACTACACGGATAAACCGAAGCAGGCACACAAAATAAAAAATATAATGCCAACACCCTAACTACACGGACAAGCCACACAGATGGCACACAAAAAAAAAGATAAGCGCCACCCACCAAACTACACGGACAGCGCACAAAGCTGGCACACACAAAAAATAATGGCACTAACTACACGGACAAGCTCACAGATTAGCACACAAAAAAATAATGGCGCGCGCTAAACTACACGGACAAGCCGCCACATATAGCAAACACAAAAAAAAGATGATATGCACACAAACCACACGGACCAGCACGCACAGAATGGCACCACAAAAAATAATGTGACACCTAAAACTACACGGACAAGCCGCACAGAGCACACAAAAAAAAAGATAATGCGCCACCATAACTAACTGGACAAGACGCACAGGGGAACACACAAAAAAATAATGCGCACTAAAATGGTTGCCGCTGGGGCAAAGAGGAAAGGGCCTAACAAGCACGTTTTTTAGCCTAAAATCGCTGTAATTGGCCAGTCAGGTTTGATGCCAATCACGGCTGATGCGGGCCGGGGACAGATTGATTGGTCGGGCTGGAAGGAGACAGGAAACTCCTCCTGCGCTGCCACCAAAATCTCATCCCGATGTCACCACGTCTCGCGAAGTGGTGACAATTCTAAAAGAGTATGCGCTCGCGCAGTAGCTAGTGGCACGGAGCAGCGCTAAGGGGTTAATTCCCGGGTAACCATTACAAATAAGAGTTTTGAAAATTTACATTCTTTGACAGCTTTTTGTAGTAAATAGGTTCAGGCAGTAACCCCTTTAACAAAAACGGTCATCTACATACAGGAGAAAAATCAAATCGAAACATCAGTGCGCCATTTACCAATTGACCGCCACCAAACATACCTGACAGCTGGGACAGTTTCCATCCCGGATACATAAAAAAAACTTCATTTTCTACAGTTAGACCAATCAAGATCCAACCAAAGTGGCTCCAACATTACAAGCAGAGATAAACACCTTGGCAAACTCAACGAAACATTATTAGTCAGGTATCATCTAGTACATCAGAAATCAAAATGCCGGCGCACCCGGACCAGGATTTCCCAAAGAAGCCATCTCATGCAATACCGGACCGTAAAAGATTTTACTTTGTATTCGACTTATCCTCAGTAATGAAATAAAGTTTATTTATATAATGGAAGGTGAGGAGAACTCCATGGGTAATCTGTTCAACACTTCAGCTGGAATTACATGCCAGTTCACTGACAGGGAAGTATAGTAATATGTTCTTATACAGTGTATGGACGTGCAATAGCATTTGGACTGAAATCTCACTCTAAAAGTGACAAAACCTTCTTTAGCCAGGAAAGACAGAGAAAGAATCAAAAGATTAGACTCGGCCTTTGCTAAGGAGCATGTTGTGGATAGAGGAGAAGTGGTCCAAAAATTCATTTGGTTTTAATTGTTTGGTATAATGGGAAAAGAGTTTGTTGACAAACTGGGGAAAAGGACTGAACCCAAAACTGTGAAAAGAAAGAGTCAGTGAAAGATGGTGAATGAAGGACGGTTTGGGGGAATGTTTTTTGGACAAGGAGAGTGAGACTTATCTACTCTACACTGTCAGAGTGAATGCAAGTGTGTGTCAGAAGATTTTTCAACAACATGTGGTCCCTTCCAACCACATATGGGGTTCTGTTTTTTATTTCGATGTAGAATATAAAAGTGAACCTAATTGGTTTCCATTGTACAACTGAACAGTTTTCTCTCAGAAATGTCTGATAAAATCTCCTACATAGTTTTCTTTGCAATTGTATAACCATAACATGTCAAAATGGTATGCTAAAAAATCCAGTACTGAAGTGGCCTAGAGTAGGAAAACTGTTTATACATTTTTTTTTTTTTGGGCCGTGTCATACTACACTGGATAGACAAGGTGTCCATTGTGGCTTTGTTGCTATTACAGCTTTTAAAAGATTTTCTAAAAGTTATTCGGTATCTTACACACTAGTATACACTGCTCAAATAGTTGTATACTTGGAATATTGGCTAAACATTTTTTGCGAAATTACTGTTCATATTTTGTGGCTTGTAATTAGAGATGTTCCATCGGGTCGCTGATGTGAAACCTTGTTCTGTGATTTCATCGAGGAGGGTGTGTGGCCATTAGTGCTTTATGGCTAACATCAAGGCCAGATCACAGTGCTTAGTAAAGAGACCTCATTTCTTTAGTTATAACAGTAATCAATCAAATTATCACCATAAAACTTGCGTGCACACTTCACTTGTGCTGCCACCTATGAAATAATAATTACCCTATGGATTTCTAAAATTTACTTACTACAGCTATACAATTGATTACTTATTAAACAAAAAAACATAGACTTCCAAGCACTATGTGTGAACAGCAACCCATCATGTTTTGCCATCAAAAGGCTCAAGTTCTTTTCTCGTTGTTGAGCAATAGATTAAGGATTATCAAAATGGACTCTTTATGCAGGGACTGGATCTGGAAAAAAAATTGGAAACAAATTGGTTATGATATATGGGTTGCATTACCATTACGCTAATATGTTGTGCCAAAAACAAAATGATACAAGACAATCTAAAGGGACTAATTAAAAATCCTAATACAGTTTTGAAAAAAAGTGGAATGTATTTTATTGAATAGTTCCAATACAGCTAAATGCAATTAATCATTATACAGGGCACAGAAATTCTCTGAATATATATCACAACCCAAATTTTTTAACCCCTTTAATGGGTTATGCCACGAAAACTATTTACTACCAAAAAAAGCTCCTGTCAAGAGGTTAAATATTCAAAAAATCGATTTGTAATGGTAACCTGGAATAAAAATACCTTTCTTTTTATGTTATTATGATGCTGTTCAGCCTATATTCTGTCCACACAGAAGCATATGTTGGAGGCCCTAGTGATCAGCCTTTCCGTTTCTCCTTACTGTGTGCTCCAAATAGTCCATGCATTTACTGATTCCCAGCACAAGCAGGAATGTGCTATGTGCTTGGGGTCACTACCAAAGCCGGAACACTGTTCATTCATTTTAATCATTGTCAATGTATACTTTGAATAAAGAAAATACATAACAAAATTGGGGGCATTAATAGAAAGGTGTCACATGGCCCCATGTTAAAAGTGGGCAAAAAAAGTTTGTGCACTCTGTGGGGCAGTGCAGGGGGGCACAGATTCATGAAGAAAGTGCGCCCAAAAATCCGAATCTGGCGGCACATGCACACTACACAGGTCCACGCAAAATAGTACACCACTGCACTGTTTTTAGTAAATGTGCCCCTATGTATTCTCACAGCATCAGGGTTCGGTTCAGCTGAATGCATGGCGGAAGTCTAGGGTAAATAGGATGGATAGATAAATATGGTGACAGTTTCTCACATGTTTACTGATCTTTAGCTATTCCCTGATAGTCAGGGACAGGGGACCCTTGCAGGAGAGCAGGGTAGGGTAGCATGGAGGGACAGTTGCATGGTGGAGAGTACAGGAACTGCAGGAGAGCAATGTAGATGGAGGGACAGTGAAGGGATGGAGGACAGAAGGAGGAGGCAGGAGAGCAGTGGTGTAGCAGGGAGGGACAGTGAATGGTGGGGAGGTACAGGAGGAGGACTGCATAGGAAAGATCCGTGCTCAGACTCCTGTTACTTGTGGTATATCGTGCCGCTCCCGTGTTCACCTGAACTAAATGGTGAGAGGGAGGAAGAGGGCTGTACATTGACTATGATCCAGTCGGGGAGGACTGCTCTGGGCAGAAGATAGCCAGTCTGGCTGCAGTTACCTTGTATCTGGCTGTAGGCTCCGGTGGAGCTGGTAAGCAGTGGCCGTCACAGCACAATCTCTGCCACTCCTCCTCTCTCACTTCCTATTGGCGGGTAGGTGTGTCTCCGCTGATCCTCAGTGTGGAGAGGAAGAGTGAGCTGGTGGAGTGATCTGTAGTTGCAAAGCAGCTGACTGATACCTGTGGCGCAGACTCGGCCAGATCAGCTGTGCTCAGGACGGGACCAAAAAACAAGAACAGAAGGAGTATCTCAGGCCTGCAGATTTTGTAAAAAGGGTAGATGGTGACAGTTACTTGTCACAAGATTGGACCCAATTGACAGCAATTTGCTAGGTGACACAACCCTTTAACACTCTGTGATGATGGACTTATGTTTCATTTTGTGCTCATAGATGGAATGGCTGGGTTTTGCCACAAGTTCGACCAGTGTCATTTGCTTTGCTTACAATGTAAGCTTTTATTTGATATAAAATTGTGCTGTATAAAAATACTCGATAGAAACCCATCAGAAGCCATGTTGTTTCTTTTTTTCTTTTTTTTTTTTTTTTTTTTTTCCACCCCCATCCCCTGTTTTTTTTTTTTTTTTTTTTTTTTTTTTTTTTTTTTTCTTTTTTTTTTGACAATTTTTCTATGTAAGGGACTGGTAGACCTTGTTTTGTGGTATTTAACGCGTTGCATTGATATTCGAGTACTCTTTTGCTCTGGCTTCACAAGCGTTGTTACAATGCAGAAGCACCACTGTATTGCCCACCCCCTGCACTCTGGATGTTAGCAGCAGTGAGAACACAGTGGAGCAGGAAAGTGCTCCTACACAGTGTTAAACAACCTGTGAATCTGCAGCCAGCAAAGAGGGGTATACTAACACACCATAGCTTACTGGCTCATAAGCAATTTTAAAAAAATGAGTTTGAAGGAAGGAGGCCAAGATCACAGTGACTGGATCTATGAGTAAATTGCCGTGGTTTATCAGGCTTATTTGAGGTAGATTAAAAAAAATAAGATGAATATGAAAGAAAGGACAGGGTAAAAATGTTGTGCGTATGGTAACTTCTGGCTTAGAATGCCATAACAAGAAGTCTTTTTCATTATTATTGTCAGTAAAAATAACTGATATACGGTAAATTAGTAATTAAGAACATAACACTGAATGTGTCTTTGGGACCCGCATCCAATGTGCCAAACTGGGTAAATTACAAATGGGTGGGTGGAATTCAGCAGGAAAGATCCCAGTTGCAGGAATGTATTAGATGAAGTAGTAGAATAGCCGCAGCACACGTAGTGCAATAAATTATATGTTCTCTTTCAGTCCTCAGATAAGATACACTTTCGACCCAGTGGTCTTTTCAAAACATAATACATAGTAATGAAAGATAGATTCCCATTCCTAGAGTGAAATCATCAATTAGAGCTAACAAGCATTGAATGCAGAGTGTAAGAGGATTCCCCTGTGGATTGGGACCCTTCTATCCAACTTACTGGGGTATTTAAATGTATAATAATATATATATATATATATATACACTCCACCGGCCACTTTATAGGTACACCATGCTAGTAACGGGTGTTGGAACCCCCTTTGCCTTCAGAACTCCTCAATTCTTCGTGGCATAGATTTCAAAAGGTGATGGAAAGCAGCCTCAGAGATTTTGGTCCTATATTGACATGATGCCATCAACAGTTGCCGCAGATTTGTAGAGGAATCTCCGCAGATCTGAGATCTGGTGACTGTGGAGCCATATGAGTACAGTGAACTCATGTCATGTTCAAGAAACCAGTCTGAGATGATTCCAGCTTTATGACATGGCACCATTATCCTGCTGATAGTAGCCATCAGATGTTGGTACATGTGGTCATCAAGGGATGGACATGAGTCAGCAACAATACTCAGGTAGGCTGTGTGCGTTGCAAACAATGCTCAATTGGTACCAAGGGGCCCAAAGGTGCCACGAAATATTCCCCACACCATGACACCACCACCACCAGCCTGAACCGTTGTACAAGGCAGGATGATCATGCTTTCAGTTGTTGATGCCAAATCTGACCCCTACCATCGAATGTCCAGCAAAATCGAAGATTCATCAGACCACGGCAACGTTTTTCCATCTTCTACTGTCCATTTCGATGAGCTTGTGGCCAAATTGTAGGCTCAGTTTCCTTGATATGAGCTAATGAAAGGAGTGGCACCCGGTGTGGTCTTATGCTGTGTAGCCCATCGCCTCAAAGTTCGAATACTGTGCGTTCAGAGATGCATTCTCCCTACTTGGTTGTAACGGGTGGCGATTTGAGTCACTGTTGACTTTTCTTATCAGACTCGAAACAGTCTGCCCATTCTCCTCTGACCTCTGGCATCAACAGGATTTCCGCCCACAGAACTGACCGACATCACTGGATGTTTTTCTTTTCGGACCATTCTCTGTAAACCCTAGAGTGGTTGTGCGTGAAAAAATCCCAGTAGATCAGATGTTTCTGAAATACTCAGACCAGCCTTCTGGCACCAAAAACATGCCACGTTCAAAGGCACTCAAATAACCTTTCTTCCCCATTACGATGCCTCGGTTTGTAACTGCAGGAGATTGTCTGGACCATGGGTCTAATGCCTAAATGCACTAGTTGTGCCTGTGATTGGATGATTAGAAATTGAAGTGGTAAGACGCAGTTGGACAGGTGTACCTCAATAAAGTGGCCGGTTGAGTGTATATATATCACACAAGTGGCCGGGAGGTATAGCATGCTGCCATGTACTATAAAATGCATACAGCGTTGCCACAGTGTAGTATAAAAATGCATACATCGTGCGGCCATGTAGTATAAAATGCAAAAGCGTGACAACAGGTAGTGGTATATTCAATACATATAGCATGCATGCCATGTAATATAAAATGCATACACGTGCCGCCATTAGTAAAATGCATAAAGCGTACGCGATGTAGTATAAAATGCATACAGCGTACCGCCAGTAGTGTCAGATAGATACAACGTACAGTATGAGTATTAAAATAGGTAACAGCATAGCCATGAAGTATAAAATAGATTACAGTTGTACTACATGTAGTGAAAATGCATGACATGTTACCGCATGTAGTATAAAATAGGTACAGATACCGACCATGTAGTATAAAAAAGATTACAGCTTACTACCATGTAGTATAAGATGATACATCATACAGCCATGTAGTATAAAAAAGATCCAGCGTACAGCAATGTAGTATAAAATTGATACAGCGTACCGCCATCCATATAGTTTAAAATGAACAGCATGCCGCTATGTAGTCATGAAATGCAGTACAGCGTGCCCGCATTGTAGTATAAAATGCATACAGTGTGCAGCCATTGCAGTAGTAATGGCATACGCCATTTTGTATTAAAATAGGACAGAGCGTACCACCCACTGTATATAAAATGATACAGGGTACCGCCATGTAGTATTAATGCATACATGGTACACCATGAGTAGAAAATAGTACAGAGTACCGCCCATTTTGTATAAAATGCATAATGCATTCACAATGTAGTGAAAAAAAGATACAGCTTACCGCCATGTAGTATTAAAATAGATACAGATACAGCCATGTAGAATAAATGCAGAATTGTACGCCATGTAGTATAAAATAGATACAGCGTACCACCTGTCGTATAAAATGAATAAATTCATACCGCCATATAATATAAAATAGATACAGCGGTACAATCCACTGTAGTATAAATAGATACAGCGTGCAGCTATGTGTATGAAATGATACAGCGTGCCGCCGTTTTGTAGTATAAATGCGTACAGAATGCCGCATGCTAGTTAGTTTAAAATGACATGCGCCATGTATTATAAATGCATGCATCGTGCCGCATTGTAGTATAAAATAGATAAGCGTACCGCCATGTAGTATAAATGCATTTCAGGTGCCGCATGTAATAAAGATAGATACAGTGTACGCCATGTAGTATATGATATAATATAGTGTACCACTATGTAGTATGACCATACATAGGTCCCCATACGCCATGTGAATTCATCCTTATTTGTTATATATGATATATAACATAGATAATATTTGATAAATTATAAAATTTACGTGGATCTTCGGTTGGTCAGTGCTGGTGGGTGGCTGAGGCGAAGCCAGAAGGCCGGGTGGCGAGTCGGGTGGGTGGCGGGCGGGTGCCTGAATTGCCAGGGTGCGCCCTGACTGTAATACATTAAACAATTAAGAGAGAATTAAGATATTATTTCTATGGGACAGTGACTGGGCAAAAACAAAAGCAAAAATATTCAAAACTGAATTGTTGATATTTTTTTTCATCCATTTTGAAAGAGTTGTCATCCTTATAATTTAAGATGCACCAAAATAACGTTATTTCTATTAAGAAAGCTTCGTGCATGATAGCTAGAATTGCAAAGCTTGCTATACACTTGACATTTAACTTCCCCATTGGTCTTACAAAGGGCCAAAATAGGAGAGGGGGTACAGATCAAAGAAAAAAAGGGGTAAGGAAATGACCACCACAGTATATGGACAGAACAGAGTATAGTACAAGTTTCTACTTTCAAATACACCCCCCCCCACCATCCCCCCAGATTCCCAAGTTTTACTGTAAGATATTGAGTTTATTACCCCAACTCTAGTTCTGGTAGTCTGAATGGAGCATGGATTTGCCATTTATTTGATGTATGATGGGGAAATAGATTGAGATTGAGTTTTTGGCTTGGTTTACGAAGATTGTAATGACGAACTAGCCTTGGAGACCAAGATGGGTCGGAAGACATCAATAGGACAATTTCTGTGGTGAAGCGCAATATTCGTATTCATTAATTTGACTGACATCTGTTGTAAACTCTGTTCCAGAAATTTGAATAGTTGTAATTCCCAGAATATGTGTAGGTGCATCAACCCGGTGATCAAATTCTGCAGCAATTATCCCTGGTAAAGACATTTTATACAGTACCAAGGGTGTGTTACACCTTCTTGTTATAATCTTTAAATGAATTCTCCTGCAATCTGACACATAGGGGAAGATGTATCAAGCTGTCTAAACGGTCAAGAATATTCTTAGTTGCCCATGGCAACCAATTACAGGTCTTCTTTAAAATATTCATGAGCACTGGTTTAAAATGAAAGACTAAGCTGTTATTGGTTGCCATTGGCAACTAAGAATATTCTGACTTTTAGACAGATTGATAAATCTACCCCATAGTGAAAAACCATGTGAGTTTGCAAGTATTCTTTTTACTCCTTCTTTGCTTAATAAAGCATGAAAGCTCATTCTCTGGTTTCAATATGAGGTTGATATTTCATGATGAGAAAGGAGTTTCGTTGTAAGAAAGAAGTAGGCATCTGGGTATAGGTCAGTGATGCTAACCTATGGCATGGTGCCAATGTGGCAATCAGAGCCCTTTATGTGGGCACTCAGGCCATCACCAGAGGGGGGGGGGTGGAAGGGGGGGGGGCGGGGGACTTTTTTTCCCACCAGGGGGGGGGAACAAATCTTCCTGCAGTCCCCAGGACAGGCCCAGGACTTGCTGTGCACAGAGCTATTTTAAAGAGACAGCTCTCCCTGGGACTATTTTTGCTTTTATTGGTGTCCTCAGGGGGCTGGTATCAATGAAAATGTGGACAGAGAAGGGATATAAATCACAAATAAATTTCGTGTGGCACTTTGCGAGAAAATAAGTGGGTCTTGTGTAGTTTGGGCAACTCTGGTCCCTAAAAGGTTCGCCATCACGTATAGTTGATGTCTTCGAAACCAATTAAAGGAGTTGTCTGTCAGCTTTAAGCAACCAGTTGCCGGGATAAAAGGTGGTTGGCACATCATTCTTATGTAGGAAAGTGTATTACCTGGTAAGAAGCCTGTTCAGCCAAATGTTCCAGGACTTCTGGGGAGTCTTTCAGTTGGCAGAAGGTTTATGGTAGTAATAGATTCCCATTTTGACCATATAACCTTTTACCCTATGCAGAGGCATAAAAAGTCACAACGTGGCTGGCCATTGCAGGAGAGGGGGTTGAAATAAATAAATAAAGTTCTGAGTTTTGTCCAACAAGCCCCAACCCAGGCCAAGTGATCTTTTTATGGGGAGAGGTGAATATTATATCCCCAAGAATTTGGTTGGGACCATTATTTAGAAGGATAGCCAATAATAGGAGGTCTGGCAGAGGATGCCCCTTCTCTTTAGGTTGAGTCAGGCTTTTGATAGGAAACTTTGCGAGTTAGAAAGATGGGTTACAATATGCATAAACATATGATAATTTTGGATCACAACACTTCAAGATGTTCTTCTTCCCCAGCACAAAGACAAAGGGACCATTACTGTCTTAAGAGTACTTCCTATGGAGCCTAGAAATGATGACATTTATAATTATGTGGCAAGCTGGGATCATTCGGAGTATCAATTCCCAAGGTATTTCTAAATCTACGAGACTGCCAGAATATAAAGGGCACTTGGAATTAGACACAGAGGTTAGGTGCACTTGTATTTTAATGCGCCAACTTTATGATCAGGATCAGCAAGTCATCTACCTTCAAACTTGGATGCAAGGATGCTCTCTAATACCCTGTAGCATGTCTCCATTAGTAGCAGAAAACAAGAACAGGAAAACAGGAAGCATCCTATTCTGGTTCCGTTTGTGATTAAGAAGAAGGTGACAAACACCATTCACAGTACTATGGCACTTGAGAACAATAACAGTGATGTACGGTAGTAATGATGCAACTGGTTGCATGTAGATCCCCGAGAGCTCCATACATACGAGGACGGTTCAAATAAAGTACCAGTGTGACATCAGGGGACGTTCCTGAGGGAAGTTGGTGTTATCGTTGTGTGCTGCCCATCGATCAAACGACGGCAAAATAAATTGCAGGCTGATGGATAGTTAGTTTGGATTTGGCCAGTGTGTTCAAGATGGAAAAAATCAGTATTGTGCAGTCATTCGATTTTCTTTGGAAGGGAAAAAGAGAGAGATAAAAACAAAAGTTGGATGTGTTTATGAGGACATTCGCATCTATGATACAGTAGAATTGGTTCAACGAATTTAAATGTGGGCGAACATCCATTTTTGATTGAGCGCCAAGTACGCCCGGGAGACGTGGTGGTTGACCGTGGAAAATCATGAAAAGGTCCACGACATGATGCTCACTGATCAACAAACGAAAGTGCGCGAAGTAGTAGAAGTAGCATAGGCCATAGTTGTGTTGCCCATAAAGGAATTATATTTTACATGAGAAGTTCGGCGATTTGTAAGAAATGGATGCCCAGGGGGCCGCGATTGCTTAAGTGGCCAAAAAATGGATTGGCGGCTTATTAATTCGAAACAGTTGTTTGTTTAGCAATTTAAGCGAGATCCGAAAGGATAGTTTTGCATCGAGTTTTCACCGTTGATAAACCTGGATTCATTCATTACAACCAGAAAACTAAGCAACAATGAAAAACAATGGATTTCTCCGGTGAATTCTGCTCCACAAAGAAGGCGAAGACGGAAAGGCCACGATGACAAAGTTTTGGGATGTTAAACACCGTCATCTCATGGATTTTTTCGAAAAAAGGAAAAAGAACGGATTACTGGACAGTGAGTTTAGTTTTTGGGACCGCTTCGATAAAAAATGAAAGGAGACACGGCCGCATTTGGCTAAAAAAGAAGTGTGCTTACCACGATAACACACCAGCACAGTCATCCGAGAAATACATTCTTAGTCAAGTTGTCATATTCTATTGAGGCTTATTACATGAGGGTTAATGATGGATTTAGCATAATAAAATATTTAGCAGACTTAGCGTTTACTTAGACTTAAGTTTCATTTGCAGTTTGTCAATTACTGCAACACTAAAACTGCCTTAAACTTCTAGCCTAGTTTCCAGAGAATAAATTTCTGGCAAGTAAATAAGTAGTACCTTTGTTTTGTCCTGATATTTTTAAGCTTCGCCCCTAAAGCTATGAATAAATTCTTATAAAAATATTGTGGCCTTTCCAATTGTTAGTCAGGAAAGGGGGCCCTAAGTTTAGTGCGAATATTAAAAGTAAGACCTCAGTTTCTCCCTTGAAAACTCCGGGATCAACAGGAACTCATTTAATCCACCAAGCCCATGTAGGAGGAGGAATACTGTTAAAGAATTGCGGCACCTTTACCATTCTGTAGCAGTAAAAAGGGTAGCACAGCTAGGCGACTTGTGGTATCCTATTGAGAGGGGTGGGTGTGAGAGAGCACTCACTCCTCCTCCTTCTCCCCTGTGCCGCCAGGTGCCTGATGACTACGGTTACGACAGGCAAACAAGCACTGTGAATGCACCCGTATATGGTAGTAAGGGCTGGTGGGTCCATATATACGTTTTGAGACAGCATGCCATTTGGTTTAACACCTCCCAAGCTTGAGTAAGTATTGGGCCTCATAGTAGGGAACAAACTAGCGCAAAACTGAACTGAAAGAAAGCTGAAAAGGTAGTAACCAGAAGAAAAGAATTTTATTATGGAGGTGGTCTGTAAGAGGACTTTAAGCATGAATTCTCATTAATTTTGAGGGGGTAGCCAAAATTGGCAATTTTTCTCCTGTACAAAAATGTCCCCCTCTGCTCTTTAAGAGGCATGCTGTATCCCCACAAGCTTAAAAGGCCACATTTAACCCCCTTCCACGCTCTGTGACTGATATATCCGCCACAGAGGGCTGAGCCCTATTCATACAGGAAATGGGCTTTGATGCAATTGCAGACAAAGATCCATCGCTAACCACCCGCGGTCAATGCTTTGCTTGAATGGTAACCTATTCTTTACCGCTGGACAAAGGAGGTGCTGGCGGCACTGAAGTGTGGCGGCCCAGAGTGCAGCCATTTGTTCCCTCCGATCGCGCTCCCCCGAACATTCATCGGGAGGGGTGATCGGTTGCCATGACAGCTTGGGTTTCGTCTGACCGGGCTGAAAGTGAATGGCTTCTGCAGTGGGGCTCTTGTAATGAATGACCTGCAAAATCCATATACTTCAATACAGGTGTATTTGCAGTATATGGTAGTAGGAATGATCTGACACTAGGGTTAATGTACCCTAGAGGGTCATAAGACATACTGAAAAAAAAAGTTTAAAAAATGGAAACAATTATAAAATATTAAAATTCAAACACCCTAGAACTGATATTAAAATAAATAATCACAAACAAAAAGAGAAGTCCGTAGCGTAGGAGCAGATGTGATGTTCTTCTAGAGGTTATGTTCACAACATTGTGCTAATATAATGTTGATTGCAATTACACCATGTTTTTACAAAAATGCAGTATTACAAATTGCCATTGCGACCTGGATGCAAACACAGTGGAATGTGCGCACAGTGGAAATGCAAACTTATTGTAAACACTCACGCACTGTAAAACTGCATCGCAAACATCTTAAAACATAAGTGTAATGAGACATAAACGCAAACTAAACATAAGCATAAACGCGATGCCAAACCGACATAAACGTTTTATAATGGGATGTAAATGTCTGCACGTCTCCAGGACTTTCCCCGAGTGGCTCCCAATTTATCTGGAATTGCCCTACCCCGGACCGCAGATTAATACCCCACCCTCAAGGAGCTTTTCAAACGTGCTCTTAAAACCATCTCTTTAGGCAAAGCCTATCACACGATAAACTGCTTGAAATGTCTAATCTCCCTTTACTAATCCATCCTATGTTTTATATGTGAATTCTGCCTCAAGCCCGTCTGCGAGATGACATCAGTAACGCAAATGTGGAGTCCCTATGGGTGGAGAAAGAGGAGGGGAAAAATAAAAATAAAATATTTACTAGGGGTTTGTTATAAGGCCTCCAAAATAATGGAGGCAGCAGAGAAATGCTGCTAAGTGAAATGGATGCGGCCTCAAAGCATGTGAAGTAACTTATCATGGGGGACTTCAATTACCCCAGATATTGACTTGGGGGCAGAAACCTGCAGTCCTTCAAGGTGCAGGTTTTCTTGTCAACAACAAAGACAATACCTGTCGCAACTAGTCCTGGAGCCAAAAAGAGGGGGGCACTGACTGGACATTATCCTACCACAGACCTAAGGGTATCAAAACTACAGGTTGGGGGGAACCTGGGGAAATAGTGATCATAATATCATTGATTTGTATTACGCTTACTAAGCACGTTAGTGAAGGGGCAACCAACACTCTAAATCAGGAGGGAAAAATTTTACAAAACTACTAAGGAAGACTAAAGGCATCAGGACTGGGATAATGCTCTCAAGGACCAAGCCCCCAAAAAATGGGAATGTTTTCTCCTATATTCTGAAAAAGTCGGAGAAACACATACCTTATGGGAAAAAGCATAAAAGGAACAAGAAAAACCCTATGTGGCTAACTAGTCTTGAAGGAAAGCAATATAGCGAGAAGATAAAGCGTTTAAGGTGCGAAAACGTGAAGGTGCGATGAGGACATTACAGGATTTATAGAGAGAAAAATAAAATCCTGTCAAAAAACAGATAAGGCCGCCACCCAAAATAGAGACGAAAGAAATCTTGCCAGGGAGAGCAAAAATAATCCCAAATTATTTTTCAAGATCTAAATGATAAGATAAGAAAGAAACTAAAAACAGAGAGGGTGGGTCCCCTTAGAACTAACTGGGCGTCATGTTGGAGGAGATGAGGAAAGGGCCAATTAATGAATGTCGCCTTCTCACTGTCTTTACACAGGAAATCCCTGGTGGAAGACACAAAAAGGAGGAATAATGTAAATTCGTTTTATAATGTCAAACAGTTAAAACCCAGGGAAGAGGTTACGGCGCCGCCTCGCAACCATACGATTAGATAAATCAACATGGGCAAGATGGCCTTTACACACCCGGGTTCTGCGATGAATTCTGATACGGTGATAGACAGACCGTTATTTTTAATATGTGAAGATTCAACTGAGGACTTGTTATGGTTCCAAGGAATGGCGCATAGCAAATGTGGGTACCAATATACAAAAAAGGATCAAATAGCGATCCTGGAAACTACGGACCCGTAAGTATAAACTGCTTTGTAGTGGGGAAAATATTTGAGGGGTTATAGAGATGAAATCTGGAGTATCTCACTGTGCACAACCTTATCAACCCAGCGTCAGCATGGGTTATGGATCGGTCCTGTCAGACTAATTCTGATTGGTTTCTACGAGGAGGTAAGTTCAAGACTGGATCTGGGGGTACGCTGTGGATGTTGTATATCTGGACTTAAAAGGCATTTGGACACCGCTGCCACATAAAAGGTGGTAATAAAGTGAGACTGCTGGGAATAGGAGGAAATAATCTGTGTATCGGGGTAAGTAATGGCTTAGTGATAGAAAACAGAGGGTGGTCATTAAATGGCACATTCTCAGATTGGGTTGATGTTACCAGTGGAGTGCCACAGGGGTCAGTATTGGGGCCACTTCTTTTTAATATTTTTATAATGACCTGTAGTGGGTGTACACAGCAAGTTTCAATATGACAGATGATACTAAGCTGTGTAAAGTAATAAATACTGGGTCGATGTTTAGCATTACAGAGGGATTTGTGGAAGCTTGAGGGATGGCAGAGAAATGGTTGATGACGGTTTATGTAGATAAATGTAAAGTTATGCACTTGGGCCATGGAAACAAATGGATATTAGTTCTAAACGGTCAATTACTTAAGTAAAACTGAAGCGGAAACGGACTGGGAGTATTGGTGGGATGGTAAACTCAATTTTAGTGACCAGAGCCAGGCGGCTGCTGCGTAAAGCAAATAAAATAAATGGGATGTATCAAGCAGAGGAATAGCACATCTCCTGATAAAGACACTCAGCACGTCTGCCCCTTATACAAAATCACCCCTGGTCAGACCACCACATTGGAAATCTTGTGTCAGTTTTGGCGACACACCCGCATTACCTATAAAAAGGATATAGTAGAGCTGGACCCACACCGGTCGCAGAGGAGCCCGCACCCAAACCCCAGGATATTAGGGGATAGGGATAGATACAATGACAATTAAAAAATTTGGGCGTATCAGTTTTAGAAAAAAAGAAGGACTGAGGGGAGACCTCATTACAATGACAAATACCTGAACGGACAGTACAAGGATTCTCCAAAGATCTTTTTATACCTAGGCCTTGTGACCAGGACAAGGGGGAATCCCTACGGCCTTTAGAGAGAGGCGATTCTACCATACCATAGACAAAGTTCTTACTGTAAGAGCAGTGAGAGACTTGGAAACTCTCTGCCGCAGGAGGTGGTTATGGCAGACTCTAGTACATGTTCAAGAGAGGACTGGATGACTTCGGAGAGAAAAAATATCACGGGTTATGGGGATTTTAAAACATTTATTTAATCTTGAAGGTTTGGAACTATTGATGGACTTGCGTCTACTCCAGCCTTATATAACTATGATTATATGATACTATGATACTATCTGCCCATCTGTTATCTGGCAAAACAGCAGATAATACAAGCTCCAGGCTTCTCTGCAGTTCTTTTTCACGTGTGCATCTTGTAAATAGATGGGCGACTGAGGGTGGTTCAAAGAAAAACATCTTATTAGTAAATTATTTATGAATTATTTTATATGGTTCCCTTATAAAGAATGGCTGGACCATTATACAACCTCTGGTCACCCCCTATCCTATAGTCTGTAAGCTCTTGTGAGCAGGGCCCTCAATACTATTGTTCCATATGAATGTTTGTCCTTGTAATGTAATAGAGTTGATATGTCCCCTATGATTTGTAAAGCTTACGGAAATTTTTGGGGATGGCGTTTATAGAAATAAAGAGATTTATTAAGTGTAAACCTGACAAACGCAAACTAAACACAAAAGTGATGGGGCACATAGTGTAAATGCCGACGTACAAGCAATTGCCGTGTAACATAACACGAGTCAACACTCGACAAACGCAAATGCAATGTAAAGTAAACGTAACACAAGCATAAATGACTACACAAACGCCACATCAATTGTGAAGCAAAAAGCCACGTAAGTTGAACACGACAGATGCAAAGTAACTGTACACCAACTCAAACACAAACGACAGTAGCAACAGGCAATGCAAGTGCCTTGTAATTGCAACACAACACTGCTTAATGTAAACATGAAACCACTTATACAAAAATGCAAAGCCATGTAAGCGAAATGCGGCGCACACCACCAAACAAGCGCACAAATGCACCTCAAACATCCATTAAGTATAAATGCACAGCAAAACCAAAACATAAGCATAAACAACACTTAACGCTTAAAATGATACCATACAAATAGCCACGTAAGTG
This sequence comes from Engystomops pustulosus, assembly GCA_019512145.1. Taxonomy (NCBI): domain Eukaryota; kingdom Metazoa; phylum Chordata; class Amphibia; order Anura; family Leptodactylidae; genus Engystomops; species Engystomops pustulosus. The sequence continues at coordinate 83,472,967 of CM033646.1, read as the reverse complement.
AAACGTAACACCAAATGCCACTAATAGTGAATGCGATGCAAACACCAACATAAGCATAAACACGGGGCACCATGCCAGGTAAAGGCAAATGCACACAAATGCCACATAGGGTCAATGCCGGACAAAAACGCTTCATAAGCGTCAAAGAAATGCAAACTCGACCAAAACCAAAAAGAACACCGAAGAAGCGTAAATTAAATTCCAATGGCACATAAAACACTATGCAGAGGCAATGGTATGTTAAACCTAAGTGTAAACCCAGTGCAAACACATGCTAAACGCAAAACTGCCAGCGAAAATGCACACAAGTTGCCGTTGTCACATACCGACAAATGAAGACAACACATAAATGCAATGTTAGCGCAAATGTAAACATTCATGCTTGCGTAAATGTACGTAGAAACCTTTACTTCACTATTTATTATATTTGCATCACTTTTGCTAGGTTAGCCATTGCGTTGACTAGATATTGCATCTACGTTCACATTCATAATTACCAAAATTGCATTTACATCACGTTTGTGGTGTGGAATTTGCGTTTCACAATCGTTTGTGATGTGATAGAATGCACACACAATGTGAACACAATTTGAACTTGTGATATGGAAACGCAGTTCAGTGCAAACGCAACGCAATTTTGGCTGATAAGTTTGGCATTTATTACCAAAAAAAGAAAAAAAAATGATGAATTTTTGGAAAAATTTGCCATTTCGAAATTCAAAATCACCGCGTTTTACGGCAGATCGATTTACACCTAAATTTAACTTGCAGAAATAACATTTACCATTTTGTCTACTGACCATTTTCATAATTTTGACATGTTTGGATAATTTATGTTTACGTCAAAGCGGCCGGACAAATCGATAGCGATTTTCCGTTTTTCAGAATTGATATTTTTGGGGATGATTAAAATACGTTCAAAAATCAAAATTTTACATATTTAGCAACAAAAACCCCCTAGATAAACCCAACCCATTTTCAAATCTGCACCCCTCAAACTATCAGAAACAGCATTTACAAAGATTGTTAAACCATTGAGATCTTCTAGTAATTGAATCAAACTGCGTGAATGAATGTGGTGAAATTAGAATGTTCAAATTTTGTAGGTTATACGTTCATTTAGCCCTAAAATTACACATTCCAAAAAGATAAAAAAGAGAAAAACTCACCATAAAATTTGTTCAACAATTTCTCCTGACATGCAGCGACCCCCCCCACATGTGGACATTACTTGTGTTAGGGGGGGCACAGGAGGCGCAGAAGGAAGGAGCACCTTGCAAGCTGCCAGGGGATTTTAGTTTCTCGGTGCCCCCTTTTGAAGGCTATTAAAAATTTTCGCTTTTCCGTATTTGGGCCATGTGATTGGCATTTTTTGTGCGGGAAGGATGGCTTTTTCCAGTTTACCATTTGGGGTTGGTATCACCTATTGTTGAAAATTAGGGAATTTTTTTGACGGTCATGAGTAGAAAAGCAATCACTTCGTACTGGATTTTTTAATTTTTTTTTGGTTCGTGTTCACCCCGTATAGCCTAAAAATCATGTTATCTTATTCTATGGGGTCGATCGATTACGGGGATACCAGACATGAAATTTTTTTAGTTTTACTTAAATCTGCCAAATTAAAACCCTAATTGTGGGGAAAAATCATCATTTTTGCCTCGCCGTCTTCCAAGTTGGCATAACATTGTTAGTTTTGGCACAGAGCTGGTTTGATGGCTTATTTTTGTGGGACATGTTGTCTTTGCAATCAGTATCATTCTGGAGTACATATGTTTTGTTGATCACTTTTATTGCATTTTTTAGGGATATAATAGGTAAAAATCATAATTTGTGGCGGGTTTTTAACGTTTTTTTTTTACGAGTTCATCTATGGGTTCAATAGTTATTTAGTTTTATTTATGGTTGTTACGGGACGCGGGGATACTATATTATGGGGGGTGTGGTATGATTTTAGACGTTTTTGATTGTTATATGTCTCTTATATGTTTTGGGGCTTATGGGCATTTTTAGTGATGTATAAGTATTTTTTATAGAAAAACATTTTTTTTTAAGTTTTTACATGATACACCATGGGATCGAACAGCAATCATCTTTGTTCAAAAAGAGTGATGGGCCCCCGAAAACGGTGCGGCGGGGGGGCCGATCGTGGGGTAAAGACCCCCAGAAAGGCATGTTAAATGCAGCATGGGCGCGTTGACTGCGGCATTTAACGGGTTTTTTTTTTTAAACACCCGCCCGATCGGAGCCCACTTCCGACGCGGGTGTTAGCCGGAAAGGTCAACGGTAGTGTACCGTTGAAAAAATTCCCGCGGCTAACGATGCCGGTGGCTGCTATATACAGCGCTGAACGGCATCCTCTCTGCGCAGAGTTAGTGTAATGCGTGAGCGCTATTCCGCGGGGGGAAGGGACTCAGGCAGTACAGCTACGGCGCCGAGCGCTAAGGGGTTAACAAGTCCAAAAGAGATCTTAAAAAAAACAAACATTTAACACAAGGAGAAAAAGTAAGATGATAAATTACCAAAGAAGCATGTGCGAAAAATACGGCAACGAGCCAAAACAAATAGAGAGAAGAAAGGACCCCCCCCCCCCTAGAGTGCTAAGCTTCATGACATCCTAGAATAAGAGAGAGGTTGCTCCACCATCTTGAGGGAAAAACGCTAAACTATAAAATTGCTCCAATTTTCTTGTATCCGACCTAAAAAAGATATTGCATCCACTGTCTAAATATGTCCGGACAAGAAAGGTCCTTAGTAGTTAGCCTAGTAGTGCTGCAAAATAAGGACTGTATTTGGTTGAAACATGTGAAAAACGTCCCTATGTCTTTAATTTTTTCCTAATAGAGTGGGATTCTACTTTTTACTACACATTGCGTCGATGTGGACTCTACTTTTACTATTTTTGGATTCCTTCACTGATCCCTGCCACAGCACGCCATCATCAGTGCCCTGTTCTAGTTGGCAATTGGGAATGCGTGAGTTGAAACTTTTTTCATTTTTAAAAATTGGCAAAGTTGGCTGAAAACGCATGGCTAAAAAGATTAAAGATTATTGAGAGGCAAAAGGATTGTGTTCTATAATAACATGCAGTAACAAGGAACACTTTAGTGTAACAAGGGCCCTTTCGTTTGGGATGAAAACAGCAAGCCAATATACTTTGCCTTTAGCAGTGCGATTAGCAATGATTGAAAATAAATTTACAACACCTGGTTTCTTGTTAAACATCTGACATTCATGGAAAGGTTTTAGTTTTTTCTGGGAATTTTTTTGTGTTTAAAATGTATTAATTGCTATTAATTTTGTTCACATGGGTTTGTATAATTGTAGGCCTGGCAAAAGTTAACGCATTATGTACTGCAAGTATATTGTGATATAAACAAGTTAGCATAAGTTTGGATGCTTACACATAGTTTTCTAGCTTTTTTTGTGTGTATTAACTGAATTATTGAATTTCTGCGCCTGTAAATAAATATAAGTAAAAAACCTGAATAGTGATAAATCTTTGCGGTTCAACAATTACACATTTTTTTTTTCTTTTTCTATATTTGCTGAGCATGTGACCAAAATCAAACAAATTATACAGATGAGCGTAGTATTTTACAGCAGAAGCCTTTAGGATGATTAATCGGGCGGGATGTTTTACCTTGTTATTACTTGTTTATGATAAAAGTAAAATAAAGAATCAGCACGAGTGTACAAGCTTGAATCCTTGTTACACGATTTTGAATATGAGGAATGCAGGAATTGCAAAATTTGGCTTAGAGACAAATTCTGCACATTACCTAAAGATACAGTTGTGTGATACATTACTCATATGGCATTGTAAAATTAAAAATAAAAATTAGCTATGGGTCTATCGGAAGGATGACAATAAAAAAACTAACAACCAAAGAGGTTATGCAGCTGTATTACACCAAGAAATATTAAAAATAAATAAACACTGAATGGATGAGCAAAATAAGTAACCTAAAAATACCATCAGTTGTACAAATTGGAATAGCTAAAAAAACCGGCCAAAAAATCTCAGTAATAGATCAGAGAATACTATATTAGTCATCCCAATTTTTTTTTTTCTAAAAACGGTTGAGCGAAAAAAAAAATATTAAAAAGTGTGTGTCACAAATCTTATTGCAATCGTTCTCATTGGTGGAACAGGATCTCTGGAAGCTAATGCCAAAATAGCTGGCATAATTATGACATATAATCTGTGCAATGTATATTTGAAGCAATGGAAATTCATATGCAAGACAATAATGATACACCAATATTTACATACTGAGGACTACAAACCGAACAAAACCCTGCATTACACATATGTTTGAAAGGTTTTAAGTTTCACGATCACTTTATTTTTGAACCCCTTTAACGCTGATGTGAAGCCATTTTCCCTTCATGACTGGCCCATTTTCAAATCTGCCCTGTGCACTACAAGTGGTTAGAACTTTCGGAACGCTTTAAGTTAACATTCCAATGATTTTTAAAATTGTTTCTCAGTGACACTTCTGTACCTTCATGATAGTGAAAAATTTTGTGGTAGGGTTTTGCATTTATTATGAGAAAAAAATACGATTAGTGGTTTGAAAATTTATATGGATGTTATGGGGCTTTGAACCGTAGGTGCGATTTTTCACATTTCTTTAAAACATGCAAAATCCTGCTATGGGACCTGACTAGGTTTCAAATCCACTTTGAGAGGCCTAAATAAACGTTTAAAAACCCCATGAAATTACTCCATTATAGAAACTTACACCCCTCAAACGTACGTTGAAACAACTTTGGATGAAGTGGTGGATGTCAAATGGGAAGTGAGGATAGCAATTTTAAGGGCTAATGCTTAACGTCCCCCACTTTTTTAGTAACTGTTATTAGCTTTTATGCAAATTTATTAGTGTTAACTGGGGCGTGAGTTGTTGCATATGACGTTAACTGGAGCGGCTACTACCCGCCCGGTAGCCTCTTCGCCTCCTACTCACCATTTCGGCAGCAGCTGCTTGTAGCTGCGCGGCCTAGTCTGACGATCCTGAAGGTCTGCGCACGCGAGAGCAGATTAGCAGGCCGCGCCTGTGCAGCCCCGGCTTAGGAGCAGTGGACCGCGGAGGACTGCAGGATCGTCCGGACGAGGGCGAGCAAGCTTACAAGCACGCTGCGCGCCGAAGATGGTGAGTGAGTAGGATGGAGAAAAGGAGGGTACCGGGCATGGAGTAGCTGCGCAATGTAACCTCAGATGCGGCTACTCCAAGCCCCAGTAGCCGCATAATAAATTTGCATAAAAAGGTCTAATAACAGTTACTAAAAAAAGTGCAAAAGACGTGAGGATTAGCCCTTATAAAGGGATATCCTCGCATCATTGATCCATATACTGTTACACGTGATTGTGGTGGAGGTTCCCTTAAACTTTACAGGTTAGCATGAACGTAATCATCCACTGATGACTTGTTCAAGCCTCTTCACATTTACCCAGTGTAACAGATTGTGAGATTTGCTGCGCTGATCAGTGTGTTACAGCCCAGGTCCTGCAGGAGGCAGGGACCGGCCACGAGGAGGATCGCGCAGCCCGGACACCGGCTTCTGGAGGTGCCGTGGGGGGGTCCGATTCTCTCCAAAGCCCCTTGCAAACCGCTGTAGCGCGGACCACGCGTGTCAGGGTTTTTCACCCTTCCCTCCCCCCGTATAAAATAATAAAAACAATCCCGGACACGTAAGACCCAGTGTCCCCAGAACAGAGGATGTCCATCTGTACTATTCTCAGTCTGCAAACTTCCTCCCCAGCTTCTACAGATACAAAAATATAGGGCAAAGGGCACATGTATACAATCATAAAACATATAATTATTATGGACATATAATCATTATCTTGACCCTCACACCTTTATTCCATCTGTTTTAGTGGCATTAATCAGAGGAAAAAAATTCATACTATACAACTCTTTATTCCCTTTTTTGGCCACCTAAAGGGGAACAAATCCTTGAACCCCCTTGATTGTTCATGGGACATATTTTCCGCCAGTGCCTCAGATTTAGGAAAAATGTATTTTAAAATTAAATACATGGGAATATTCTTTTAATTGTTGCATAAGATTAGGGATAGAGATCCTGGGTTTAGATACAAAAATCAATAAATTGTCTGCATATGGTGCTCTTAATTTATTCCACCCGGGATGTTATTCCCGTGATATTCTGGTCTGATCTAGCTCGTCTAAGGAATGGCTCTAGGGCCAGCACAAAAATGAAGGTAGATAATAGGCAACCCTGTTTAACTCCATTTCTTATCTGCAGATCTCCTGACAGGATACCGTTTACCCTCACCTTTGCTGTAGGGTAGGAATATAAATCCACTGCATCATGTTATGCTTCAGGCCTATTCCATATGTGCACGGCCAGCTTCTTGTACCACACCCTTGACTTCCGCATGGCATTGTACGGCTGAAGCACCTGGTCAGACAAGTACACCCCTCCCATGTATTTGTTATAATCTAAAATACAGTCTGGCTTGGGGGTTTCTGTACTGGCACCTCGTACTGGGACAGGGATGGTGGTGTGCTCATGTATTGTGGTTAATACAAGGACCTCTCTCTTGAAGTCCCAGGCACTTCTCCTGCACAAGTCCCAGGCACTTCTCCTGCAGAAGTCCCTGGAACCCTACGGCACCTTCTTGGGGGTCCTTCCAGGTCACTGGAAGATGAGCAGGAGGATGATGATAGGTAAAAGGGGACATCATCCCCACCAGCTGACTCGGTGTCAGAGGCAAGCATGTTATATGCCTCCAACACGGTGTACGTCTTCTGAGACATTGCACACAAAAAAAATAGAGAACTAGAAAAATTAGATAATGTGCACCAAACTACACGGATAAACCGTCTAGCAGGCACACAAAAAAAAAATATAATGCACACCAAACTACACGGACAAGCCACACAGATGGCACACAAAAAAAAAAGATAATGCGCACCAAACTACACGGACAAGCCGCACAGATGGCACACACAAAAAATAATGCGCACTAAACTACACGGACAAGCCTCACAGATAGCACACAAAAAAATAATGCGCGCTAAACTACACGGACAAGCCGCACAGATAGCACACACAAAAAAAAAGATAATGCACACCAAACCACACGGACCAGCCGCACAGATGGCACACACAAAAAATAATGTGCACTAAACTACACGGACAAGCCGCACAGATAGCACACAAAAAAAAAAGATAATGCGCACCAAACTACATGGACAAGCCGCACAGAGGGCACACACAAAAAATAATGCGCACTAAACTGGTGCCGCTGGAGGAAGAGGAAAGGGCTAAAAGCACGTTTTTTAGCCTAAAATCGCTGTAATTGGCCAGTCAGGTTTGACTGGCCAATCACGGCGATCGGCGGGCGGGACCGATTTGATTGGTCGGGTGACGGAGACAGGAACTCCTCCTGCCTCTGCCACCCAAATCTCATCCCGATGTCACCACGTCTCGCGACGTGGTGACAATTCTAAAATAGTATGCGCTCGCGCAGTAGCTATGGCGCGGAGCGCTAAGGGGTTAATTCCAGGTAACCATTACAAATAGATTTTTGAAATATTTTAACCTCTTTGACAGCTTTTTGTAGTAAATAGTTTCATGGCATAACCCCTTTAACAAAACTGTCATCTACATACAGGAAAATCAAATCGAAACATCAGTGCGCCATTTACCAATTGACCGCCAAACATACCTCAGCTGGCACAGTTTCCATCCCAGATACATAAAAAACTTCATTTTCTACAGTTAGACAATAAGATCCAACCAAAGTTGCTCCAACATTACAAGCAGAGATAAACACCTTGGCAACCTCCAGAAAACATTATTTAGTCAGGGTTATCATCTAAGTACCATCAGAAATCAAAATGCCGGAGCCACCCAGATTCCAAGAAGCCATCTCCTGCAATACAGGACCTGTAAATATGATTTTTACTTTGTATTAGACTTATCCTCATTAATGATAATAAAGCTTTATTTATATAACGGTAATGTGGAGAATCTCCATGGGTAATCTTTTCAACACTTCAGCTGGAATTACATGCCAGTTCAGCAATGAACAGGGAAGTAATATGTCTTATTATACAGTGTCATGACGTTCAATAGCATTTGGACTGAAATCTCACTCTAAAGTGACAAAACCTTTCTTTAGCAGAAAGAATCAAAAGGCTAGACTCGCCTTTGCTAAGGAGCATGTTGTGGGGATAGAGGAGAAGTGGTCCAAAATTCATTTTGGTTTAATTTGTTTGGGTATAATGGGAAACATATGTTTGTTGACAAACTGGGGAAAGACTGAACCCAAACTGTGAAAAGAAGTCAGTGAAAGATGGTGAAGGAAGTTTGGGGAATGTTTTTTTGAAGTAGGAGTTAGACTTATCATACATCTACATGTCAGAGTGAATGCAAGTGTGTGTCAGAAGATTTTTCAACAACATGTGGTCCCTTCCAACCAATATCTGGTTTCTTTTTTTTATTTCGATGTAGGAAATATAAAGCTGAACTCTAATTGGTTTCCATGTACAACTAGAACAGTTTTTTCTCTCAGAAATGTCTGATAAATCTCCTACATAGTTTTCTTTTCAAATTGTATAACACTAACATGTCAAAATGGTATAGCTACACAAATCCAGTACTGCATAGTGCCTAGAGTAGGAAAACTGTTTACTGACTATGCTGTTCATACTACACTGGATAGACAATGTGCCATCTTGTGGCTTTTGTTGCATATTACAGCTTTTAAAATATTTTTCATAAAGTTATTCTGTATCTTACACCTAGTATACACTGCTCAAACTAGTTGTCATACTTGTAATATTGTGCTAAACATTTTTTGGAAATTACTGTCATATTTTGTGGCTGTAATTTAGAGATTTTCCATCGGGTCGCTGAAACCTTGTTTCTGTGATTTCCTGCGATGAGGTGTTGTTGGCCATTAGTGCTTTATGCTCTAACATCAAGAGCCAGATCACATTGCTTAGTAAAGGAGACCTCATTTCTTTAGTAATAACATTAATCAATCAATTATCACCATTAAACTTGCGTGCACACTTTCAACCTGGTGCCACCTATAAACTAATAATTACCCTATGGATTTCTAAAATTTTACTTACTACAGCTATACAATTGATTACTTATTTAAACAAAAAACATAGACTTCCAAGCACTACTGTGTGAACAGAACCCATCATGTTTTGCCTCAACAAGGCTCAAGTTCTTTTCTCTTTTGTTGAGCCAATAGATAAGGATTATCAAATGGACTCTTTATGCAGACTGGATCTGGAAAAAAATTGGAAACAAATTGGTTATGTATATTATGGGTTGCTATTACATTACGCTAATATGTTGCAAAACAAATGATACCAAGAAATCTAAGACTAATTAAAAATCCTATTACAGTTTTTGAAAAAGTGGAATGTTATTTTATTGACAAGTTCAATACAGCTAATGCAATTAATCATTATACAGGGCACCAGAAATTCTCTGAATATATATCACAACCCAAATTTAACCCCTTAAATGGGTTATGCCACGAAACTATTTACTACAAAAAGCTGTCAAAGAGGTTAAAATATTTCAAAAATCTATTTGTAATGGTTACCTGGAAGTAAAAATACCTTTCTATTTGTTATTATGATGCTTGTTCAGCCTCTATTCTGCTCCACACAGAAGCATATGTTGGAGGGCCCTAGTGATCAGCCTTCAGTTTCTCCTTCTACCTGCTGTGCTCAAATAGTCCCTGCATTTACTGATCCCCAGCACAGCAGGAATGTGCTACTGGTGCTGTGTGTCACCTACCAAAGCCCTGACACTGCTTCCTCTCCTTTTAATCATTGTCAATGTATACTTGAATAAGAAAATACATAACAAATTAGGGGGCATTCAATAGAAATGTGTCACATGCCCCATGTTAAAAGTGCAAAAAAAGTTGGTGCACTCTGTGGGGGCAGTGCAGGGGGCACCAGATTCATGAAGAACGTGCGCCAAAAATCCTGAATCTGGCGGCACATGCACACTACACAGGTCACTGCACATAGTACACACTGCACTGTTTTTAGTAAATGTGCCCCTATGTATTCTCACAGCATCATGGTCGGTCAGGCTGATATGCATGGCGGAAGTCTAGGTAATAGGACTTGGATAGATAAATAGGTGACAGTTTCTCACATGTTACTGATCTTTAGCTATTTCCCTGCTAGTCAGGGACAGGGGCCCCTTTGCAGGAGAGCAGGGTAGCATGGAGGGACAGTGAATGGTGGAGAGTACAGGACTGCAGGAGAGCAGTGTAGCATGGAGGGACAGTGAATGGTGGAGAGTACAGAAGGAGGACTGCAGGAGAGCAGTGTAGCATGGAGGGACAGTGAATGGTGGAGAGTACAGGAGGAGGACTGCATCAGGAAAGATCAGTGCTCAGCCTGTTACTTGTGTTATCTCTGCAGCCTCCTGTGTCACCTGACTAATGGTGGAGGGAGGAGAGGGCTGCTACATTGCTATGATCCATGTTCGGGGAGGACTGCTCTGTGCAGCAGATAGCCATGTCTGGCTGCAGTTACCTTGTATCTGCTGCTGTAGGCTCCTGTGGAGCTGGTAAGCAGTGGCCATCACAGCACAATCTCTGCCCCTCCTCCTCTCTCACTTCCTATTGGCTGTAGTGTGTCAGCTGATCTCTCAGTGTGGAGAGGAGCTGTGAGCTGGTGGAGTGATCTGTAGTGCAAAGCAGCTGACTGACTCCCTGTGCGCAGACTCGGCCAGATCAGCTGTTGCTCAGGACGGGACCAAAAACCAGAACAGAAGGAGTTATCTCAGGCTGCAGATTTTGTAAAAAGTGTAGATGGTGACAGTACTTGTCACAATGCATTGGACCCAATTACAGCCATTTGCTATGGTGACACAACCCCTTTAACACCTCTGTGATGATGACTTATGTTTTCATTTTGTGCTCCATAGACTGGAATGGTGTGTTTGGCACAGCTCACAGTGTCAATTTGCTTTTGCTTACCAAGTAAGCTTTTATTTGATATAAAATTGTGCTGTATAAAAATACTAGATAGAACCCATCAGGAAGCCATGTTGTTTCTATGCAATTTTTCTATGATAAGGGACTGGTAGACCTTGTTTTGTGGTATTTAACTGCGTTGCATTGATATATCGGATGTACTCTCTTTGCTTCTGGCTTCACAAGCGGTTGTTACACTGCAGAAGCACCACTGTCTTGCCCACCCCCTGCACTTTCTGTAATGTTAGCAGCAGTGAGAACACAGTGGAAGCAGAAAGTGCTCCTACACAGTGTAACAACCTGTGAATCTGCAGCAAAGAGGGGATCTACTAACACACCCATAGCCTTACTGGCTCATAAGCATAATTTTAAAAAAATTGAGTTTAGAAGGAAGGAGGCCAAGTCACAGTGACTGGATCTATGAGTAAATGCCGCTGGTTTATCATGCTTGATTTTGATGGTAGATTAAAAAAAATATATATGAATATGAAAGAAAGAAAGGGTAAAATGTTGTGCTTATGTAACTTTCCTGGATTAGAATGCATAACAAGAAGTCTTTTTTCATTATTATTGTCAGTAAAAATAACTGATAATACGGTAAATAGCTAATTAAGAACATAACTTGAAATGTGTCTTTGGGACAGCATCCAATGTAGCCAAATCTGGGTTAACTTACAAATGGGTGGGTGCATTCAGCAGAAAGATCCCAGTTGCAGGAATTGTATTAGATGAAGTAGTAGAAATAGCAGCAGCACACTTAGTGCAATAAATTATATGTTCTCTTTAGTCATCAGAGTAAGATACAACCTTTCGACCCAGTGGTCTTTTTCAAACATAATACATAGTAATGAAATATAGATTCCCATTCCAGAGTGACATCATTCAATTAGAGCTAACAAGCATGAATGCAGAGTGTAAGAGGATTCCCCTGTGGATTGGGACCCTTTTCTATTCCACTTACTGGTGTATTTAAATGTATATATATATATATATATATATATATACACTCACCGGCCACTTTATTAGGTACACCATGCTAGTAACGGGTTGGACCCCCTTTTGCCTTCAGAACTGCCTCAATTCTTCGTGGCATAGATATCTGTACTATTCTCAGTCTGCAAACTTCCTCCCCAGCTTCTACAGAAGGGGGGCAGAGACTCTATATGTCACAATGAAGCCTTTTACTTTCACTTTCCACCCAGAGGTCTGACTCAGTGCCTGAGAGAATGAGGTGTGGTGATTCAGTGACACACGCAGTAATGTCACTATGTATCAGTTCTAAACGTAGCTCAGTGATCACCGTTATGTCAGTCTCACCACTCAGACAATTAGCCCTTAGACCCGAAGAGTATCAGAGGCTACTAACTTATTCCACACCAATGGTCACAGGGAAGTCCAACACATATATAATATGCATTAACTTACCCTCTGGCTCGGGTCCTCGGGTGAACGGTATCAGCTGGCAACGTCCCGGGCCTCGGCACCATTTGACGGGGCAGCGCAAGACCGCCTATACACTCTTCTCTCAGACACTCCAAATTAGGGGAGCATGTGTGCACTTAGTAAGAGAAGACAGACTCAGGTTCTGTGTTGTCTCAGCTCATGCTCTTAACTTGCCATGCAGAAAAGAGAACTGAATTACCTTTATTTCCTGATACATAG